>JAJIBD010001149.1:0-490430 GCA_021461705.1 Cryptotis parvus | reverse complement strand
GTGACCCCGTGAGCTGGGCTGTGATCAGCTCTTCTGCTGGGTGGAGCTCTGAGGAGAGGGGAGTCCAAAAGTGTGATGCCAGGTCATATTTAAGCTCAATTAGTGGTGCTTTTGAAGAGTGCCCATATTATTCATGCTGAAAAGTTCCAAACAAGCTGAACATGTGGACATTTCCACCATTAATTTACCACTATACGGATGAAACTGAATGAAGTCAGCCAGAAAGAGGACAGATATGGAATGAACTATCTCACATTTGAAATATAAAGAAGCATAGGAAGAAAATAAGGCATAAGGCAACAGAACCTAAGGTCTGGTCTACAGAACTGAGCTTACATGGGGGGAGGCGTCCTAGGTTTAAAAAGTTGGGGGAAACCTCAAGATAATGGCGTGGAAAACTGGGCACTGATAGAGAGAATGGTGTTGGAAGTTTGTATGCTTTGAAACCTTCTCAATAGTATTTCCGAATCACCGTGTCAAAATAAAATTGTTTTAAAAAAATTCTTCTCATAGCTAATTGAGACCTGTTGCTTGCTTATTATGTAGCAACATGTTATTGATAAAATATAAAAGAGTCCAGAGTTTTGGTGATTTAAGCCAGGAGTTACCTTTGTCAAACACAGGGCCCCTTTTGACTGAGAAAAGTTATATGAGCTGTACAAATCCAACAATTATTTATAATAGATTACAAATTTATTTTCTATTTGGTAATATTATTTTTGATTTTGGAGTCAGACCCTGCAGAGCTCAGGGTTTACTTCTGGCTCCATGCTCAGGAATTATTCCTATCATTGCTCAGGGAACCATATAGGATGTTGGGGATCAAATTCTTGTCAGCCTCCTGCAAGTCGAGCGCACCTCCTGTATTATCTCTCTGACAACTCATAAATTTATTTTAAGATAATTTATTGTGGTTCCCCACAGTGATGTGACCCACATATGGGGCCATAATCCACAATTTTAGAAGTTAGACTTTAAGCTATCTCATGAGAAATTAAAGATAGTTGATAGAAACAGTAACCTGGAACGAAGAGAGGGAAAAAATTCTAACTTTGCTTGGAGTGTGGAATTATGCATCACTTTAGATTCAACTGTAAGCAGGGGTCTCAAAGGAAATTCTTCTCATCTTAAGAGTCAAACATACTATGCCTTATCTAATATTGTGACACTCCTCACTCTGCATTCTTTCCAGATCAATCCAATTCTATATCTATTCAGTGAATATTTTGTGAGCACCTACAGTATATTTGGCTTTATTAGAAATGTGAAGACAGATTGATTTAGTAACTATTACAAGAACACAGCAATTCACTGCTCCGGCCAAAACACACATTGTTGTATGCATGAGACAGATCTCCTACAATGTGGGTGTGCAAAGAGGGAGAGACTTCTCAGAAAACAACACAATCTAATATAATTAGTTCTGTGGCAAGGAAGCATAATAAAAATCGTGAAGACATATTGTGTATTTATGCTGCTCCAGGCAAGGTCAAGTTACTTTATATTTCCTACATTATTTAATCCTTCCCCCAGTCTCTACTCATCATTGGGGGGAAGCTGTTGGGTAGATACACTATTAGAGTTAGTACACCCTGGATGAGAACCAGGGAGAAGAGAGAAAAGGTGGGCAGAGAAGGAAAAACAATAAATATATAAAAGTACCTGGGCCTATTAAATCATTCTGACCTTGATAGAATAAGAAGCAGAACAGTGGGTATGCTATGATCACATGTGCACGGAACACGGTGGAGTGTTATAATTCACCTTTTCTGCTCAAACTCACAACCTCACTAACACTTGCCCAATTTTAAAGACACTGAATTATGTAGATTCTGATGAAGAGGGAAACCCTCCCCCTTTTAATTAGCACAATCCTTAAATACCCTTACTATAAACAAATTTGTCACTCTTCCTTAACAAGCTGTATTCCCATTGTGTCTGCAGTGTGGACTATCTCTAATGAATCTGTTTTGTCTTTGAATTCTCACAAAGAAAAAGAAGCTTGATCAATGGTAACAAATTATCCTGATTTGTGCTAGAGAGCTGTGTAGTAAGGTAGTTAAGGTGTTTGCCTTGCATGCGATTAGATCCCTAGCGCTGCATAGCATGTCCCAGAAGTGATCCCTGAGCATGGAGCCAGGGATTAGCCCTAGCAAAGTCAGGTTGCCCCAAATAAAAAAAAAAAAAATATTAAAAATTACTCTGATTTTATGGCAGAGATGTTACTGAGTAGTTTGTGAATATTTACAACACAACGAATTAGGGTAAATTCAAATACAGGCTTGAATTAAGATCATGAACTGGATAGAAACGAATTACTCAAAGAGGCAGGATAGAACCAACCTATTAGGCGAAGAGAACTTCCATGGTCCCTGCTTCTTTGCAGAGGGGTGAATTATGGGAATCTGAGCATCTGGAAAATGACAGATTGCTATTTAGAAATTAAGATCAGTATCTGAGACTCAACAGAATGATAAAACGGAGATAAAGGTAAAAAGTTCCGAATTCCAGGAATTCAGCGGGAAAGGACATGTCTTTAGTAGAAGAATAAAACAGAAAAGCAGATGGTTGCAATGAAGATTTGGAGAGGTGAGGTAGTAGAGACAGCAACTAGTCTCCATTTGATAAGCTTCCTTGTGGGAATTAATTAAAATGGAAAGTGGGACTTGGGGAAGGATTTTGATAGGGAGCGGTAGATAGAGAATTTCAACAGCTGACTCATTTTGATGGCCATAACGCTCTGTAGTGGGTGTGCAGCTCCGTAGACTATTTTGGGCAGCTACTAAAGTGAGGTGGGGGAGGTGCATTACTGCCACTTACTGGGTGGTCCAGGCAACTGCAGGCAATCCTTTGCGGGGAAATTTTCTCCTGTCTGACAGCCTACAGAGTACCCCGGGAGAAAAAGGTCCAGCTATATTAAATTTCATTAGATAGATGGGACATGTTTGCTCTCAGTAATTACCCCAAAATACCCCAAAGTTGTTCTTTTTGACTTCTACCCTCTCTTTAAGCTGTCTATTCTCATGCACAAAAGCATTGATCTGGATTAAAAGAAATCTGAACCTTCTAGATGAAACTGACTAAATCATAAATTATATTGTGACCCAAGTTGGGCCAAAGAAAGTTTTCGTCCAATCAACATGTAATTGAAGTACTAGATATGGAAAGGATTAACTCCCAAAATTTGAACTCTAGGGCTGCCCAATTTTCAGAATTGTTGGGAGCAGACATCAGCAATGGGTAACTGGGCACGGAAAAAGGCTGGCAGAGGAGTGAAACTGAGAGCCTGCGTCTTGTCTGTTTATATACAGGTAGTGCACATCCTCATCAGGGAGTGCTCCTCTTAGATTTACAAGTGTTATTAATAGTTCCTACTCATTTTATTTAATTTTTTATGTTTACAATTACATAGATATACAATTAAAAAGTTCATATTTGAGTTTTGGTCATACAGTGTTCCAGCACCCGTCCCTCCACGAGTGCCCATCTCCCACCACCAACGTCCCCGGTTCCCCCCCCCTCCCCCAGCCCTGCTCCATGGCAGATTCTTTATTTCTTTCCGTTTCTCTCTCTTTCTCTTTTCCTTCCCCCCAGACTATGGATTACAGAACATACATTAAAGGGTTGTCATGTGTATCTTTTTGCCTCTATTTAATGTTCAGTTCTAGGTTGGCATTAGTACCCTCGACAATTAGTTCCTACTCATTTTAATTGGACATTGGGTGAATTTCCCCTTCAGCAATCTAATAAATTTGACTAGAACATGGTTAGAGCATTAATAAGAAGGTTTTAAGAGAAATCTTTCATTTACGATGGGAATGACCAGGCTTGGATGACAACTTAACTGCCATGCACTGCCATGTAGATGACAGGGCTCAGGGAGATATCTATCACCTAGCTTTTAACCTTTATAAGATAACCCTGATTTCCCTTTGGGGATGATACAATCCTCATTTTGTTGCTATTTTGTTTGAATCATACACACCCAGCCCCTCTAGCTCCATGATGTTCATTTTCTGGCTATAGTAATTGATTGAATGAGCAAAAGACCCAAGTAGATCAAGGCACATAAATACTGATATTTTCCCCAAACCAAATGACTCAGGGAAGGTGAGCTTTCTTTCTAAAGGAGTTGAAAACTAAGAGAACTTGAAGATTATTGAAGTTCTGTTGCCTCTGTCTGGAAAGACTCGAGTATTGAGCCAGTAGAGTAGAAAATGGAGGTGAGAAAAAGGAGGAGATAAAAATTTGAATGCATTTTGTATCTTAGATCCAGTCATGCCTTAATCTACCTTAGCCACTTGGACTTTCCAAAAGTCAATGCATTCTATTGTTACTTTGAAATTAGTTGAGCTTCTATCAATTGAGCTGAAAGATTCTTCACTACAAAATTAGCTTCAATATTAAAATGATGAACTATGTAACTTGGAGAAGGTGATGATGCACATGAAATGAATTGTCAAATGTTTTCCAAAGAAAGTAAATCACAGATCTTTAGCTGAAATGTTGTATTTAGCATTAAGGGTGGTAGGATTGCCACTATTCTTTAAAACAGACATACTCTAGAATTTGATAGACTGGGAAGACAATTAAATTAAAGGGATGGGTTTGAGCTACCATGCCTTCATCATAAGAGGGAGGGAGAGAGATGTTTTCTATTTTCTTGGCAATCATTGGTAAACATGCTTTTGTTTCTGAAACTCCCATACCTATTGTCCTGGAACAATATTTAGGATTCTTCTTCTTTTTCATTCCTTATGGTATTCTAAATAAGAAAGCAGCTCCCAAACATTGAGCTCCAAATTCCAAATTATATTCTCATTTATAGGATCACCGTTAATCTTTTCCTATTCTTTTAATAATATTTCTGTGTTCCGAAAACACCTCTTGCTAGGGGTGCAAATAATTTTGGAATGCTTAGCACGTGCCTATGGCCTTGGCAAGTGTGATCGTTTTATCTTTTATTCAACCACCCCATTGCTTATGCCAGGAATGGCAGGCAACACATTGGTCGGAAAAAATCCATTTTCTATAATTTTTCTTTGAAAGCATCTTTCAGTGAGAAAAACAAATAGACCTTCCACATGATTGCACTTATAAATCATGTTGTTTACATAACGAATTAGTTTAACTAGGAAATGGTGCTTTTTAATCTTTAAGCTCTCAAACTTTTGACCGATTTAGTTAGTTCATCAGCATAACCAGGTTAAGTCTCCCAGATTACAAATTAGCTTCATTCTCTCTCATCTCTGCTATATATTTTTTGACAAATTATGGAAAGAACACCCAGTAATGGGGTCTTTGTCAGTTAGATTCCAAATGAATCAAAACTACGAGGAAAACTACTCAATAGAGGCAGTTATATGTTCAAATAATGTGACGGTGTTATCATCATTTACACAGGGAGACAGTCTCCACACACTTTTCAAAATGATGTTATTCTGCTTTCAGGAAAGAGGGCCATTGCAGTCATTCTACTAAATTTTAAAAAGAAAAAACAAAACACCTTGAAATACACTTTTATGAGAAATATGAAGAGGGAGAAAATAATAATAACAAACTGAACTACTCAGTCATCCACACTCACGAAATCAGGCAATTATTTTGGCCATGAGTTATGCTCAGTGATTTGTTCAGTTTTCATAGGTAAAGATCCACTGTGGCTATAGTAGGCAAAAGAAAATCATTATAATTCTGTGGAGGGAGGGATGGGGGGAACCCAGAGATTTTTCTGAGACAGGCCGGAGTGATAGCACAGCAGGTAGGGTGTTTGTCTTGCATGCGGCAGTCCCGGGTTCTATCCCCATCATCCCATATGGTCCCCTGAACACAGCTAGGAGTAATTCCTGTGTGAAGTTCCAGGAGTAACCCTTGAGCATTGCTGGGTGTGACCCAAAAAGCAAAAAAAAAATTTCTGAGAACTTGAAGCTCTTTATTCATTTCTCAAAAAATATTACTGGCAGTTGGAGTACTGGTTTTGAAGAGGTTTAAAAATCAAGATGACCTGCAGATCTGTGAGGCGGGAATCAGGAACTAGAACACTTGTCTCGTGACTCTGAAATATGGGTCATGTGCTGTTCTCATTGCTGCCATCAGCACCAGCACAGCCACAATGAGTCCTAGCTTTCAATTAGTCAAAATCTGAGGTTTCGAAAGAGAATGCCCAGTTGGTAGAAAATGCTAGGGAGAAAAAATACATGACTTTGGCAGCTATCATAGTAGGTATAGTTCCTCTGGAGATTTTTCTTACAGGATGCCAGATGCAAGGGCAGATCATTTTCAGGCAGATTGATACAAGGTAATGACAATGGATATAGAAGGGTAAAAATAATATTCTCAAGATAGGCAATTTTACCAATATAATTGAATTTGTCTTTGTTTTTAAAGCTATGATTCAGTGTTCTTCAGCCTTTTTACACCCGTGGATTGGCACCTATCCTGTCCATGTACCAGTTGTGAACGAGCAGTTATGACTAAGGCAGTAGGTCAGTGGTTTTCAACCTTCCTGCACCAGCAAAACAGCACCATTTTTGGAATAGTGGTTGATGATCAATGCTGCAAAGGACACGTGGCTTTCCTTTTGAGAATAGGTGTCCAAACCTGAATGTTCAGATGCCCCATCGAAATTCCTGCTTCTATTTTTTATTTTTGAAATTTAGTTTTGCCCTCTTCACTATAAAACTGAGTCTCCTTCATCTAATTATCCCCAAATCTTACTACAAATGTATTAAGAAATGGGTGCTCTCAGATCAGAGTGATAGTACAGCCAGTAGGGTGTGTGCCTTTCACGTGGTCGACTCATGTTCAATCCCTGGTATCCCATAATTCCCCCCCCAACCCAAAAAAAGAAATACAAATGAAATGTGTGCTTTATATAAGTAGTTTATTGATGGCTTGTGTCTCTGAAGGAAGAAGCACCAAAATATGCTCTGCTTCTACATGCTACTGAATGTAGCATATCTTAAGTTATTCATAAGTCACTGTTCATAAGTTACTGCATTATCTTATGGTACCTTGAAGCTTTCATTAAAAATATCAGCTATAGTTTTTTTTTATAAATAGGTATTGACTATTGAGACAGTGCTGCTGAATAAGATACTAGAAGCAAATCTCATTGCTTTGTTGAGTTTCTTTTTTTTTTTTTGGTAAGAGACAAGTACAGGAAAAAGCTTAATGATTGTAACTCTTAAGTAGTTTGGAATCTAAATAAACAGGACTTCTAAATATATACACTTCTGTGTATAGTTACCCCTGCTCCCCACCCTCCACAAGTTTATTTCTAAGTTTTCATTGCATCTAATAGATTTTAAAATTGCTGATGGTAAGTGGTAGATGCATTATGAAGTGATTGACCTGAAATGACTTCCAACGGAGGCTGGACAGATGGTAACAGAGGAGCACACTTTGGTGAAGCAGCCCAAAGATGAGTTTCAGAGATAAGATAGCTGCCAGCCAAACAAAACTCCTGAAATCTTTTTTACTTCTTCCCTTTGATTGCTTTCGACATTCTTCCTTCCAGTTTCATCCTGAATACCCAACAATCTTTCCAAGGTTATGCTTTGACCCCATTTTTTAAGCTTCTAAAGTCTCTTGGAAATAGGTTTCAACTTAATTTTTAATGCATTAACTATATATATATATATATATATATATATATATATATATAACAGTCTAATGAAAATACTAGCTAAGAAGAATTTTATATTTAAATAAAGAGCTTACAGAGTCAGATTTGTAGCCCAGAGGTGGAGCATTTGCCTTAGATACAGTGATCTAGGTGTGTTTAACTCCTGGCAGTCCATATGTACCACCAGGAGTTAATTACTAAATGCAGAGCCAGTTGGGGCCAAAATCCAAAAAACATTTCTTAAATGAGAAAATTATTACTATAATGAAGCATAAAATTGATATAACATGATTTTTTATGATCCTTTAGCTACATTGGGAAGACTATTTTTTTGTTTGCTTAGAGGCCACACACTTCTGTGCTCAGGACTTAATTCTATCTTCAAAGTGCTCAGAGGATCAAATATGGTTAAGTCGACAAAACCCAAGTCAGCTACTTGCAAGGCAAGTGCCTTATCTGCTGTACTATCTCTCCAGTCTAGAAAGATAATTTTGGGGGATCTGTGGAAAGTTAAAAAATTATATGAAAGTTAAGACATGATGAAATATTCTCAGTAGAAATGACAGTGTTTGGATAAAAGTGGTAAGCATGAAAATAACTAAAATGTATTTCTAAGGGACAGAAGAGGATGATGAGAGATTGCAACCAGTGAGGAAAATGTTATTTTCTGAGCTAAAAAAGCATGTGGGAGCCAGGATATCAAGGCTTTCTCTGGTAAAGCATGAGCTAGTTACCCAAGAGTCAGGGAGATTTCAAAATATACATATGTTCATATATGTTTGGAATTTAAGGCTGGAATTTAAGGTTGGAAAAGTATGTATCTGGAACTTGAAATAAAAGACTGTATGTAATATTTCAGCCTTAAAACTTTTAAATAGGGCCAAATGACCCAAAGAAAGAATGGGAAATTAGGGCAAATTATTATTATTACTATTATTATTATTGCTATTATTATTATTATTGCTAGATAGTAATAGCTACCCTTGTCGTATTTGATATGCCAGATACCAGTAACAATTATAGATCTCATTCCCATGACCTAATGAATGGTTTGAGGCTCTTTATGTTCCTGGAGCAAGCAGGTGCCCTTGGGCGCTGCTTGCATGAGACAGGTCATATGGAGATAGAGATGTTACTGATGCCCGCTCCAGCAAATCGATGATCAACGGGTGTTGCAGGATTCCTAAGGGCCGCTGCATCTGCTCTGGAGTGCCTCCCGCAAATCACTCCGTAGATAAGGGGGTAGTCTAAATGTGGCAGTTTATCCGACCATGTATGCTGTACTAGCTGGTATAAATATTCTCCCATGCTACCACAATCATCGTGGGACTAGCTAGATCTTACCAGCATATTAGCCTGGCCACGCTGGACCCCTAAGTAATTAGACCAGAGAGAAATGCTGTTTGCTTCCAAGCAAACAAGCATGGCTCCCTGATATACTCAGAGGCAACTAAAATATAAAACTACAATGAAGTAGAAGAGACTTGTGAAGGCTTGGAGAAATATTTAACTGGCATTAGTATTAGTCTTTGGTACAGAGACATGCCATCTCAGAAACTCCTTTCTCTACACTACAAAGGCATTCCCAGGCAGATTTCGGGCTCAAAACATTAGCATAGTAAAGGCCCTAGGTGAGGTGCAGGGAAGGATTACCTAAGGGCATTGGACCCTCCCTGCTTTCCATAACAGTGGGAGGAAGGTCTGAGTTACAGGGATATAAACCAGCCGGTTCCCGCTCTCCGGGCCTTCTTCTTTGTGGGATCTCTCCTTGTGAGCGCTCATTCCCTTGGAAGCTTTTTTCTCCTTTACACGTGGTGGTCGCCATCTTGGCCTACACGTGGCTGGGGTTCTAGCCTGGAATCCTAAGCACCGGGCTTTTCCTTTTGCTGATTTGTATGCCTGAACCTGTGATAAGTAAAGCCTTTTAAAACTGCATCGGATTCCTGGGTTTTCATCCGTTCCTCGCCGGCTTCAGAGGTAGAAGGGAACTCGCTTCCCGGCAATGTCGGGGACCCGGCGGAGCCCCCAACAAACGGGAAGACAGTGATACAGTGACACAGTGATTATTATTATTATTATTATTATTATTATTATTATTATTATTATTATTGCTTTTGGGTCACATAAAGTGATGCTCAGAAGTTACTCTTGGCTCTGTATAAAGAAATTACTCTTAATGGTGCTCAGGGGAGCATATTGAATTTTGGGATCGAACCTGGATCAGTCACAGGCAAACCGAACACCCCAACCACTATATTATTGCTCTAGCACCAGAATTAAAGGAAATTACATGATATTTTAGAGTAGCTCAACACTGTGAAATGGAAAAGAGAAGCAGCCCCTACCAAAGGGCAGCACTAACATTAGAGATTCCATAAGGAAGAGTCAGAAATTGCAGTAATTCTAAAAACCACTCAAAGGTTTTCTGTATTGGATCTTTTTCTTTATGTTTCTTTACATCCAATAACTCCTTTCAAGTCAAGGTTGAGCAAAGACGGTCTATAGTCTGCCATATACAGTTCATTGCCCAGATAGAAAGATTTGAAAATAATCAAATTATGAAATTATTGCATTGGGATAAGTATAATGTATGACTGATTCAGGACAAATCAGAGATGAATAAATTTATGGCACCAATAGCCATCTTTGAGTTAAAATAATTTTAAAAATGTTCAATACATAAAGGAAGTTGGATAAGAATTTCTAAAGAAATTTTTATCCAATAGGAGGTAAATGTAACTTTCCTCCACTTAGATTTCTATTGCGTTCTTTTTATATTCCCTTTGTTTTACTGGATGAGCAAATGATGAGAATAATCAACCTGTAAATAATTCATTTCTATGTAAAGATTTTGCCATGATTGTTTAAATAAGAAAAAGTTTACTTCTCTTGATAATAGGAACATTTTTAAAGCAGAAATAATTTACATTGGGGTTGACAATATTGTTTTTCATTTGTTTCTCTTCATTTTATTAAAACTACAGAGATAGCCAACAAAAGGGGGAAAGAGAATTGAAGATATTAAATTTTCCTAACATATGCTATCTCTGTGTATTCTAGATATCCACCCTGCCCTTTTTCCTACCCTTGCATTGTTCACGGGTTGCTTCCCCTTACTACAGTGCCAGGGTTTTCACACTTAGGTTATTGTGCACTACTCATCGCTTTGTTAGTAGCACCTGTGAGAACCAACAGAGCAGGATCTCACTTGATAATAACAGTTACTTAGTAGTAACTATTCAATTCAGTAGCCTCATTCATGCAAAGCAGGCCCTCTACCACTGAACTGTGCTCAGGCACAGCTTATTATATACATTTTGCTTCTGCTGAATATTGTAGAGGTCACTTCAGGTGGTACGGGGGTGGGGGAGACTACTTTCAACAATGTGTCATATGGAAGCTGCTGGTGCCAGGCTTTAAACCCAGGATCTATCAAATGTAAGGCGTGTGCTCTGTCACTCTGAGTCACATACTTAGTCAAAACTTTACACACTAGAAGTAGAGAACTAGAAGGTTCTAGTATCAGCAGTTCATTGAAATCAATTTCAGTCACAACATTTCCTGAAATTTCTCTTATGTTAAAACATCTATACTGGGACCAGAGCGATAGCCCAGAGGGTATGGTGTTTGCCTTGCATGAGGCCGGCCCATGCCGTCCGGGGTTTGATCCCCGGCATCCCATATGGTCCCCTGAGCACGGCCAGGAGTAATTCCTGAGTGCAGAGCCAGGAGAAAACCCTGAGCATTACCAGATGTGACCCAAAAAGCAAATAATAATAATAATAAAAAATAAAATATCTATAGTGAGTGGGCCAGAGAGATAGTACTGGAATTAAGGCCAGTTAACCAGGTTGAATCTCTATAATAGAGTCTCCTTCATCTGAGTCTTAAGGATGCCAGTCAGATTCCCAGCATTGCCAGGAGGGGTCTCAGAGCAGAGAAACACATGAAAATTCTGAGCACCACCAGGTATGGTATCAAAACCAAAGCAAGAAAGCAAACAAACCACAACTTTAATTCACTGGTATTATTTACTTGACTTAGTGGAAATTTCACTGGAATGAAAACTACTTGATGTCAGTACTTTTATTTCTGTCTGAGTGATGAGCCTGAGTAGAAATCTTGATACATAAAATATATTTAGGTAATTAATTGAACTAATTCAAAATGATTTAATTTACCTTTTTGACCCAGTGAATATGGGAATGTTATTCAATGATTGATGCAGGTTGAATGGGAAAAGAAGATGTAGAAATCTTGACTTCAGATTTCAGGGAAATTGCAGAAAGAACATGTGCTTTTCCTAGTATCAGCAGAGATTTGTTAGAGTCCCAGGTGGTAAGACTTCAATTTATTTTCATGAATACATAGTTCAATAAAGAAATGATTTAAATTTACTGGGAGTAAAACTGCTTAATGATTTCAAATATTACTTGCAATATATTAATATAACGGGTTTGAATATCTATAATAGAGTCTCTTTCATTTGAGTCTTAAGGGTGCTCTCATAGCTACTAATGCTGAGTGCTAGGTACATGCTGAAGTACCAAAGAGGAAAGCACTTTAGGTTAAAAGCAGTTTCTATTTGCCTCAGGTTAAAAGCTATTTCAGGATTCTGTTAAAGGTATTCGTTGGTTCTCCGCTTCAGCTTAAAAGTGGCTTTGATGAAAAGTGCTTTGAGGCAGGTAAAGGATTTAAAATAAACCATATTAAGAAATGGGGAATAACGAGGTTTTGCTGAAGTGTAGGTTAGCTCCGCAGAGGTTTGTCTGGAGTCAGGTGTGAGCAGGACCTCCAGTTCCTTTTGGGCTGCTTCCACCCACCCCCTTTGCTCTTTGGGTCGCTCTCGGTGATGCTCAGGGGTTACTTCTGGTTCTGAACTCAGGAATTACTCCTGGCAGTGCTTGGGGCATATATGGGATACCACCTATCGAAGCTGGGTTAGCTATGTATAAAGCACATACTCTACCTACTGTGCTATGTCTCCAGCCCCAGAAGCTGTTTTTTTGTTTTTTTTGTTTTTGTTTTGTTTTTTTGGTGTTTTGGGCTATTGTGAGGAAGGTGGTCAGCTAGTATTTCTATGCCAAGAAATGGAAAACCTTATTTGATATCTCCCTTTATTTCCTTTCAACACTCAGTTCCTGTCCACAGTGATCATTTCTAACTATGCTTGTCATCTGTTCTCGTCTCTATCCTAACTGCCCTCGTCCCTCACACACTTGTGGCAAGCTTCCAACCTTTTAGTATCTTCTGTATTGCAAACTATAATGCCCGAAAGAGTGGGGAAGAAGGCTGTGTAGTTGTGGTAAAAACACTGTCTGGGAAGTTTATAAACACAGAGAAGGAAAAGAAGAACAGGAATAACACTGATCTCATGCACTACGCAATAAAATTCAGGTGCGGCTAAAATAGGTAGGGCTCACCAAGGACACAGGAAAAGGCTGAACTGCTCTGATTATAAGGGGAACCTCTGGTTGTGATAACTATGATTTAAAGTCAGTGTTGCTTCACTAATAATCTCAAAGAATGCTGGGTTACATCTTTACTAGTTATATATGTTAAGTAATGGATTCAACGCATTAATTCATAGCATAGCTTTCTGACACGTTTTCCCATATTTTCTCACAAAGTAGAGAAATTCTGAGGTATGGGAGCAATTTTTAAATACAGATATTTTTCTTTCTTTCCTTTTCTTTGTTTTTTAAAGAAATGGTGCTAAACTGCTTTATTTTGAAGGAAAAATATCAGATCTTACTTGTGAATCTTGTAGTTAGTTACACACAGATACATGAGGCAGAGCTGCTACTCGCTCTTCCTGTGCTCAACTGACCATGAGGTGTCCAGGAGGGAAGGCGGGTGCTAGTCCTGGCCTGTCATACCAATAGAGCCTCACAATAAGCCAGAGGAACCCCCACACCATGAGAGCAACCATTTTCAACATCTGGACTCCACAGCTTGTCAGAACTCCACCAAGAGAAAAGCCGATCTCTCTCCATTTCCAGAGCCTACTACCAAGAATATCCCACCGGCATGCCAGAGCCTGGCAAGCTACCTGTGTCATATTTGATATGCCAACAACCATAGACCTCATTCCCATGACCTGAAGGAATGGTTTGAGGCTCTTCTTTCTGGAGTGAGCAGCTGCCCTTGGGCTACACTTGCACTTGACAGGACATATGGAGATGTTACTGGTGCTGGCTTGAGTAAATCGATGAACAAGGGAAGACAAGTGATATAAGTGATACAAGTAGTCAGTCCATTGACTGCCATATTGAGAGCTTAGAGGAAGTGATTGAAATCAATGTAAAGTAGAAAATGGCTAAAAGTCAACCAGCTCAATTGTATATAAAATAGAGAAAAAACTCATCTGGTGCAATGTGCAATGCCTACTACAGATACTTCTCATTAAACTTTCTCTACCTCATCCACACCACCATTCCCATATTTTCCTACAGTTGTACTCCTGGAATGTTTTGCCAATTTCACCATATGTCCACATACTCTTTTTAGATTATGTTTGAAGCTCTTAGCAAAAAGTAGACATTAATCTTTCTCACACTTTCCCACATCCTATTTATTTCTGCCCCTCAAATGTTACTATAAGTCTCCTAAAGCATTTGATGTTTGATATACTGTGCTATATTCGTGATACTTATTTCTTAAAGATTCTATTTGTGACTTGTATTTCTTAAAGCTTCTGCTTTATGCAAGTGTATATCTTCCTACAATGATTTTTTTAAAGTAGGTAGATAATATGCACACAATCAGAGAATAAAGTACAAGCACATTTCTTTCACCTTTTAATTTAATAGCACATAAAAAAACCACAATGTGCAGAGTATGCCAAATGCTCAAAATGTGACTTTAATAATACAATATCACAAAGCTGCATCACTTATCTCTTTGGCAACTTTCAGATTACCTACTCTACATTTGGAAGAAAAAATGAGTGTAGTGGTAAAATTAAATGCAGTGTATAGGACTTAATAATTATAATTTTCTATGTAAATTTTTCGATATGTAGAGTCAACAATCCTAAAATATATCATCTGGAAAATATTAAGGAAGAACTTTTTATTACTGAACTCAAAGTTACAAAATCACAATGAAACTTCAAATCAACTCAGAATTCAGTGTTCTTTAAAACTTAGTAACATTAATACATTAGTGCTTAGATAGATAGATAGATAGATAGATAGATAGATGATACATACACATATACATAGATACATAGAGACATAGAGCTATATTTGAATATATATCTTTTCTTCTTGAGTAAATAGACACATTTCAAAACAAAGAAATAAGTAAAATTTATTAAAGATGTATTAATGATTTATAACTTCCTTATTACTTCCTATATATATATATCCAGACCTAATGCACTAGAATCCTTTATGTATTTATTTTCCTTGAGGATATACTTAGACATCATGTAAAACTAAGTTCACTTCTGTGTTTGAGTATCTATTTCTCCCAAGAACAACCTGCATTTCTGTCTTAAGTTCACTTCTGTGTTTGAGTATCTATTTCTCCCAAGAACAACCTGCATTTCTGTCTTCTGGAGTCTGATTCCCGGGTAGTAATATTAGGGGTGATAGGCAGGGTCACTTTACCAGCAGAGATTGCCTCAACCGTTTGGAGTCACCTTGATGGTGTGCCAAATTGATTTGTACAGGCTCCTTTTAGCAGATCTCAGTGGAGTATCTAGGATCCAGCCCAGCATGTGAAACTGAAGCCCAGCACACGTGTCCACAGCAGCTTCTCAGACTTGTGACCTAGAGAATTGCATCTGGGAGACAGAAGCTTCCTCTGGGCTTTTGATAATGTTCGTACTATAATAACTGATCGGAGGAACAGATGGCTTTGCGTTATCATAGGAAAGTGCTTTCCACTAAAATTTTACACAAAAGTATTTACTACCATCCACAGAATTCCTCAGTCTGATGCCTCACCCCTAAACTTTCCCCAAAGGGTATTTGTTCTCTGTCTCTGGTTCTGAACCAAGGTTGTGCTCTCTGTTTTCCTTACTAGACCCTTTTGCCCTCAGTTCTTTCTGAAGTCACAAGTCCCTGCTTAAATTTTCTTTCTCCCATCTGTGGAAGATGAGCGTATCTATTCATGTGGCGCTTAGGTACAGTCATACTTAGGTGCAGTGGAATATTTGGTACACTATATTTGGTACAGTCACACTATATTTGGTACGGTCACACTTTGGTACAGTGTAATATTTGTATTCTCCTCTAATACATTCTTCATCTTACTGTGGCATTTTGAGTTGAACATAATCTCACACGATATTGTCTTCCTGATGTGGCATCTGTACTAGGTTTCTGCTCAATATTATTTCTCTTAAATATGTGTTTATTCACATAGTAACTCTATGATCTTTTGAATTGAAGGGGCATGCACACGAGTGTGTTTATGAATAAAACTAAGTAAACTTAGTTAGATTATTTGAAATATTTGGTATCGCTGGGGAATTCTGTTCTTGATGAAGAGAGGGCCTAACCTTGCTTTATTTTTCTCCTAAAATGTTTGACTTCTTCAACTGGTAATTATGTAAACAGATTTATAACCAAAATGGGCTTTCATTTCCTCTTTTGACATGTTAATTGCTTCTAAAAAACATTAAGTGAGGTCCTGTCAAATTCTTTAAAGAATATTAAATGTTCTCCTATGCTAATTATTTTTTAAGATGGAAAAATTGTAACATGCTCAAGGCCCCAGTGC
The DNA here is from genome assembly GCA_021461705.1 of Cryptotis parvus. NCBI lineage: Eukaryota > Metazoa > Chordata > Mammalia > Eulipotyphla > Soricidae > Cryptotis > Cryptotis parvus. The sequence goes on along the minus strand of JAJIBD010001149.1, from coordinate 474,070 downwards.
ATCTGAAATGTAAACATGGCATTTGTATTTCGAGAGAACTGGATGTATGCAATGGTACACAGGGTGATGGAAGCTTAGCGACAAACGGATTTTTTAGATATTTACATTATTCGCAAGCTCAAGATATTAAGATATCCTCAAGATATTCCTTTCAGACCATCTGCTCTCTTATTTCTCAGACTCCACTTGTGTGATAGATTCCTGCACTGTGAGGTTAACTGAGGCCAATCCTCTTCTGCCTCCATTCTTTTCTTTTTCTTCCTTCATGAATTCGAGTTCCAAGTTCAAAAGGACAAGTGAGGAATGATCTTTTCAAGTTAATGACCATCATATGTGTTTAGCTTGGATGACATCTCCTTTAAAATCTGTCCCCCAGTCTAATATGGTAGATAAGAAAACCGTTAAAAGTATTGGAGCTCCACAACTGTTGCAAGAGAATGAAATCTTTGGCTCTGACAATTCCACAGGAATTGTGTTCTATGAAAATGTCAATCCTTGTAGCAGACACTTAAATAGCTATCTGCATAAGATATTCATCATGGCCCAAAGTGTGCTTTAGTACCGTATTCTTCTTGGGAAAATATCAGGTTAGGCAATTTTAGGATTTAGTGCAGAAACATAGGTTCTAATTTGGAGCAATAAAATATATAATACATTTATATATAAATTTTGGCCAAAATTTATGACTTACCTTGTTTTATTAATAAATCTAATATTTTATTTAAACTAACATATGTCTGGCTACATTTTGGAAACATACTATCTAGCCCCCATGCTTTATTTTTTAATGGATTTCTTGTATGAGTACAAATTATTAGACTTTATAGTTCTTCTAAGACCCCCCAGCTTAGTTTTATTACAGATTGATGTTCTGTCTCTCTTAATTACAGAGAAGATTTCTAATATACCTTAATGGAATATCCATGAGTAAATGCTAGAGACCAGTGAAAACAGAATAGATTTAGAGCAGTTAATGTAGAATGGAGTTATTGTACAGTTAAGGCACTGAACTCTAGGAAAATAGAAGCGTGTGAAACATGTAATATAAATGAAAACTTTTTTTGCTTTAAAACTTCTTTAAATTTCTCTGAATTCTTTTGTTTTCTGGGCTTTTCCCTAAGCTACTATTAAATTGTGAAAGTGGATTTTCATAAAACTGTTTTTTCATAAGTGTTCTGATTTGAGGAGTGGGGGATATTTTATTTCTCTTCCATATTTCTTTTTTTTCTTATATGAGAATAAAGTATTCAGATCATCCTTTTAATGTAATGAAAACAATAATAACTATTGCAGAAGAATAAGAAAGCGAAGAAGGGGCTTTGTTTGACTTATTTGTGATAAGGCACTTTGAAGCTTTGGTTTTTGTGAGTTGAAGAAAAGGATGTTCACGACACTCCAACCTTTCTATTATGACAGTTTATGCTTCTTATATAGCTTATTTAACTCCAGTGCCTGAGAAATAGAGACAATTACCACCTTATGGAATGCTACTTAACTTTAAATGTTCCCTACAGAATAGAAAGCCACTTCATCAAAATGTATCTGTTTCTATGGAATTACTTCTTCTCTAAGCTCCTGAATATTCCTGTGAAACTAAAAAATATTGAACGCCAGATTTCTTAGAAATAAGTATAGCTTAAAAAAGAAAAAAAATTCCCACACTCAGAGTTTGTTCACAAGAATTCCTAGGAAAGAACTGTGTCCTATGTCCGTGCACGCTTTAATCATTCACTCTTTCAGCTGTTATCAATTTAAAACCAATGAAACTCCCACACTGAGTCCATTTGAGCAGTCAATTTTAATATCTCGAGGCATCTGTAGTTATTCTGAATTGGCTGCAAAAGCAGAACTAACAAGTTAAGCTCTAACCATAAGTCGACATCAGGCTGGTAAACCATACATCAAACACAGACAGTTAGTCAATACTCCAGTATGAAAACCAACTAGCATTTTTAAGAAGAGCAATATATTCATAATATGTTTGGCAGCCTGGTTTGCATTGCTTCCCCAATGGCAGTGCATTTAACTTTCGAGTCAACAGGGTACTTCTAGCACTGCAGTGGCAAAGAACCATGTTGAGGAAAAACTGGTCAGTCTTCCTATGTGTGGGGCATATTTTTAATGGGAATGAAAGGGAGGGAGGAAAGGGAATGAGAATTTAGAAACCATTATAGTCACTTTTATAAGAAAACCCCTTTCAACCATATGTTCTGGATCTTGGAGCAAAGTCTCTACTTCAAATATCATGTCAGTGTCAGGCCATGTGTCTCAATTTTGTGTTTGGAAAACTTGGTTGCTAGAAATACCTCTTTCCCTCCTAGGAAAGACTCCATGACAAGGCTGATGCCTCCCATCCAGAGTACAAGACAATGAAAAAGGAGGAGCACTCAAACAAGATCAAGGCCGTCATTACTTCAATCAAATCATTTCCAAATTTCAGGGACTGGGGACCTTGGGAGAGAGGAGTGAAGGGTGTTTATGACATATAGCTGCCGATCTCAGAAGTCTTTTATCTTCAAAATGAAAGAATATATTAAAAGTAAATATCTGAGGATAAATACTACATAAAGTTTATGTTTTCAGATCTGTAGCCCCAGAGAATGCTTTGATACAAAATATTCTGAGCAATGTAGCTAATTTCAAAGAAAAGTTGAGAGTTACACCTCCCCTTTTCCAACCGGAGTAATACTGACAGACCAATTATGATTGCCTAACCTCTGGTATGGTCTCTTGCCTTCCCACAGAGAACAGGGGAAAGGCTGGAACGTCATCTTTGAAACATGGAAATTATTTTTCCTGATTACTAAATAATACAGATGATAGAATATTAAGTTCTATCTTGAATAAAACTTGCTCCTTTCTACAAATCAAATAATGGTTCTTGTTTTTAATTTTTTTGAGGGGCATTTATTTTGGGGCCATCTCAGCAGTGGCCTACTCCTGGTACAGTGCTCTGACTCACTCTCAGTGGCACTTGGTGTGTGAGAATTGAATCAGGTCCTTCTGCATGAGAAGTACACAGTCAGTCTGTTGACTAGCTGTTAACCCCGATCGCTTCCTTTATCTCAGAAATGTATATCATATAGCCGATGTCTAACAGACATCACTTAGATAAAAGATTTGTAGTTAAACCATCAAGTGAAAGGGATTAAAATGAGTTATTTTAATTTTTGGATATGTCAAAAACACAATGCTAATATTAATACTTACAACAGTTTCACAATTTTTTGCTGAAGTTGGACTCCGATGAGGGGCTAAGAATTGTAAGAATTGTAATCTCCACTGCCGCTAGAGATGCATTAAACATGAACTCTCAAATCCCAGCCATACCATCAATAGACGGAAAGCTGGGACCTTCTCTTTCAAGTACTATAAAAAGTTCAACTCATCTTATGATATATGATGCATTTATTCAAAGTTTTAGTCTTCATGTTAGGACAACATTCTTTTTCCTTTGCTTCATTATTCCCCTTCCCAGAAAATTAAATTGGCATCAACTACTCTCTGCAAGTTGTAGAATACAAATACTACAAGGTAAATACTAAGTAGTAAGCACTGACATTGGATATCGTTCAGAGGGCCTACGGGTGCACCTTGAAAAGTTAACAAAAAGCTAAACTGTAGAAGCTTCTGCAGCATGTGAAGCTGGTTTAGAAGTTAGGAGGGAACTCTTTGATATAAGAACACCTGCTGGAGAACAGCAGAGTATCAATGATAAATGCTAACTTTTACAAAGGGGGGATTCTTGTGAACACCGGTGTGAGTCCTGCATCAATTTTTGTCTTCAGGTGGCTTCAAGAAAAAGAGGATGTGGTGGAAAAGGTTGCATACAAGCTCTCTAGAGGGTCCAAGCCTCTGGACACAAGGCAGTAACATTACAAGAGCCTGACTGTTGGTCATCGGTAATTAGTTTAGGGTATGCCTAAGAAACCATAAATACTTCACTTCATTCATTGTCAGAGGTGGATGAGGATATTTTGCTTCTTTTCTACAATCTGCACATGAATGTTTGTGCACATGTATATACACATGTAATGTGAGTTAGAAAAGGTAAATTTAAACGTCATATAGAGTTGCATTACTGAACAAAATGTTTCACCTGGTTGTTTTCTTATTGGTGCTCATGTTCTATTTCAACTTACTGAACAGAATCTGATATCTACTGAACAGTCATTTGATTCTAATTACGGTACCTTTGATTTTATTGTATAGCCCCAAATTAAACTAACTCCAGGGAGTGTGCCAAAACTCGACAATCTCGTAAAGATAGTCCATGGAATGTATAAAGTCAGCATCAACTGCCAAAGAAAAAATTAACATGGGTTTCAGAGTCTTTTGCTAAGAACAAAATGCTAACAAGATGCTTAAATCAATTAGGTCATATCATCTTATATTCCCAGCATTTAACATGGCTACTACTAGGATTCCAGTCAGTTTTAGGGTTAAAGTTTAATATTATTTGACATTTTCTTTCACTGTAAACAGGAGCAAGATTTTGAGTACTTGACTCAAGGGGAAAGAAATGCAATTTTACGGATGGGAGAAATAATAATTATTGTTATTATTAATGTTTACAAAAATACAAAACGTAGTGAGTTTTCCAGGAAAATACTTGTAAACTTAATTTATGAATGTTAAAAATCAAGTAAAAATAAATCATAAATTCAAATAATATTATATTCAAATTAATGTCTGGGCAAAACGACCTCCAGAAAGTTCCTAAACTGGAGGGAAACTTAATTATTCAGGTTCATTCTTTTTACCTTACCTAACTTGCTCCCATTTCTGGACCTCATTTTTCTCTTGTTGCTTCAAAGTTATTTTGCTTTTTATATCTCATAAGGCCTAGACCATTTCCTCCTTGGATAAGAGGCTTTTAAAATAGATTACTTAACCTGCTACCCAGGTGCACTTTTTCCTCAACATTTGCCATCTCTCATGGTGACCTGTACTTTATTATTGAACAAAAGCTAGCTATGTGGTACTCTATTACCAACACATTTGCTCCCAAGAGCCTTTAAATAACAGAAACTGCCTGGAAACTATAAATGCAAAGGAGCCATGAAGCTAGTAAGCCAAGATAAAGAAGCTTAAGATTGGCTATTAATTTTGGCTAATATTAAATCATGACATAGCTCACACATAAGGATCACAGTTCAATTATGAACCATAAAGAAGTTTAAGGAAAAGAAGATTTACAAGATATTTTTAAGCACGTTAGTGCATATTGTGGTAGTTGTGATAGTATTTCAAGCCCAAGTAATGATAGACCCATGCCCCAGTATATAAATTCAAACATAATTATTCTCAGGCTAACTCTGATAAAGTGGCAAAGTTGGAGCATGTCTCAACTCAAAAGTGTACTACAGTGTTGTCTTTACAACTTTTGCTTAAATAAGAAATGTTTTGGGAAGTTTAAAATCTCTTAAAGTTCTAATGAATTACTAAGGAAACCCTTTCCAAAAGAAAATATTTCTACTACGCAACTATGATAAAACTATTCATAAGCATTTCTGATGCAGTAACTTTTGGGCTGACAACTTAGGTCTTCAATCTAAATAGAAAGTCTTTACTTTTCTATAAAACATACATATTTTACAAATATATTATTTAAATAACATTGCCTTCCCACACAATAAAAACCCTGTTTCAAGAAATAAAAGAGGACATGAGGAAATGGAAACACATTCCCTGCCATAGATTGGGAGAATCAACAGTGTCAAAATGATAATACTCCCTAGAGCTTTATACAGATTCAATGCAGTCCCTATAAGAATACCCATGACATTCTTCAAAAAAAAATTGAATTGACCAAACACTGAAATTTCTATGGACTAATAAACTCCCAAAGACAGTTAAAGCAATCCTTGGGAAAAGAAGATGGGAGGCATTACCTTTCCCAACTTCAAACTGTACTACAAAGCAGTAGTAATTAAAACAGCATGGTATTGGCTAAAAATAGATTGTGGACCTGTGGAACAGAGTTGATTATCCTGACACCCATCCTAAAATACATGATCAAATGTATTTTTTGATCCTTTGATAAAGGAACAAAAAAGTATGAAATGGATCAGGGAAAGCCTCTCAACAAGTGGTGCTTGGAAAACTGGACAGCTACATATAAAAAATTAATTTGGACCTCTAACACCACGCACAAAAATCAGACCAAAATGGATAAAGATCGTGATATCAGACCTGAATCCATAAAGTATATTGAAGAAAATATAGGAAAATTCCTCTATGACAATGAAGCCAAAAGCATCTTCAAAGATGAAACACCACAGACAAGGCAACTGGAAGCGAAGATAAGCATATGGAACTACAGGAAACTAAAAAGCTTCTTCACCTCAAAAGAAACAGTGGCCAAGATACAAAGACAGTCCATATAATGGGAAAGAATATTCACCCAATACCCATCTGATAACGGGTTAATATCCAGGCTGTATCAAGAAGAAAAAGGTCAACCCCATCAAAAATGGGGAGAAGAGATGTACAGAAACTTTGGCAAGGAAGAACTTCAAATGACCAAAAGACATGAAAAAATGCTCATCATCATTAATCATCAAAGAGATGCAAACCAAAACAATATTGAGATATCATCTCACACCACAGAGATTGGCGCATTTCCAAAAGAGCAAGAGCAACAGGTGCTGGCATGGATGTGGTGAGAAAGGGACTCTCATCCACTGTTGATGGGAATGTCAACTGGTACAGCCTTTTTGAAAAACCATATGGACTTGCTTCCAAAGACTAGATATTGAGCTCCAATTTGACCCAGCCATACCACTCCTGGGAATATACACTGGGAATTCAAAAACACACAGCAGAAATACCATCTGTACTTTTGTTTTCATAACACCACTATTCAAAATAGCCAGAATCTGGAAACAACCAGAGTTCCCAAGAACTGATGATTGGATAAAGAAACTGTGGTACATCTACACAGTGGAATAATACGCAGCCGTTAGGAAAATGAAATTATGAAACTTTCCTAAAAATGGATGGACATGGAGAGGATCATGCTGAGTGAAATTAGCCAGATGGAAAAGGACAGACATATAACTGCATTTATTTGCGGATATAAAAAAATAGTATGATACCAATATCCAAGGCCAGACAAAACATGGATCAGGAGGTATTTTCAGTGGATAGAACCTACTACAAATGTGTGGGAGTCAGAGGTTAGGCAATACAGAGAAAGGAACAGTGTATTAATATTTATTATAAATGGTAATACCAGCATAGAACTGAGCATTGAAAGAAGGTAAAAAGGATATACATGATAACCTTTAAGTGTATATATTTTAAGCCACAATATGTATGAAAAGGAAGAGAGAGAGACAGAAAGAGAGAGAGAGAGAGAGAGAGAGAGAGAGAGAGAGAGAGAGAGAGAGAGAGAGAGAGAGAGAGAAGTGAAAATTGCCTGCCATAGACGCAGGCTGGGGGAGGGGGAAAATCAGGAGACATTGGTGGAGGGAAATAGGCACTGGTGGAGGCATGGGTGCTGGAAAACTGTATGACTGTAACCCAAATATGAACACTTTTGTAGCTGTATATCTCACAGTAGTATAATTAAAAAAAAACTAAGAGGTTAAACCAACCAACATCAGCACCAAAAATGAAATAATAAAATAAAAAAATTAGAAATTTGGAGCCAGATTGACAGCACACCAGTTATGGTGATTGTCTTGTGTGTGGCCAACCCGGTTCAATCCACAGCATCCCATATGGTCCCCAAGTACCTCCAGGAGTAATTCCTGAGCACAGAGCCAAGAGTAACTCCTGCGCATTGCCAGGTATGACCCAAAAAAGAAAAAAGAGTTAGAAATTGACCTAGATTATCTGAGAATCCAATATAATCACAAATATTCTTAAATGGTGAATATTAGGAATAAAGAAAAATATAAACAGACATATCTAGAGAGAGACACTAGTGGACATTTCTGCCATTTTTATTCATTTTTACTTAAGGACTATGTCTAGCGGTGCTCTGGAACTACTCCACGTCAGTGCTTGGGGATTACTTCCAGAACTCCCAGATCCTGATACCAGTGATCAAACCTGGGCCTCCCACTGCAAAACATGAATTCCAACCTGGTCTTTGCTGTCTTTTAAGATGGTCATTACTCAAGGATATAATATAAAGAGAAAATACAAAAAGTATTATACAAAGAGAATACAAAGAGTAAGCAGGCAAATTCAATTTAAAAAAAAAAAGCAAGCAGGCAAGCAAAGAATATTTTCTTCTGGAGTCTTCAGAAGGATCATAGCCCTGCTAATACTTCAGTCACAGGTCATCAGGCCCATTTTAGAAATTTAACCTCAGAAATCTATGATAAAAAATAAAAATATAAGGAAATTAGAAAAAAAGAAATCTTAACAATAAGGTTTTTTTTTTGCTTTTTTGGGTCACTCCTGGCAATGCTCAGGGGTTTCTCCTGGCTCTGCACTCAGGAATTACTCCTGGCGGTGCTTGGGGGACCATATAGGGTTCCAGGGATTAAACCTGGGCTGGCATGGGCTGGCTGCCTACAAGGCAAACACCCTACCCGCTGGGCTTTCGCTCCGGCCCCTGAAATCTTAACAAATGAGTTTTGTATATGCAGGCGATCATGTCGCTGTTTCAACAATAACTGACACAATGGATGTTTCTAGAAAAAATAAAGTGAGCGCATAACCAATTATATACAAAAAACACCATAATACAAATTAGCAACATACACAGTAAACCATACTCAATTTATTTATGAACATTAAGTAAGTCGCTACTGCCTTTTCTTGATATTTGCCTGGACTGATTTCTCAAATTTTAAAAAGTACTTATGTCTGCTGTCTTAACGATATGTTGTTAATAATTTTCCCCATAAATCTAGTTCTTAAAGGAAAGAAGATGGAACGAAAAAGATGAAAAACATGTGTGCAATAAAAAGTGAAAAATAATTGTTGAATAACCAAGAAAATAGGATCCTACTCGGTAAGGTGTTGCAGGTGTGGCTGTGGTACCCAGCTGCGTCGGTAGGTGGCAGGCAGGCTTGTCTACACCCCTGGCTCTCCCGAGTGGGCACTGGATGGTTGATGGTCTGACATAGATAAAGACTGAGTCCTCTGGGATGAACCCAGAGCCATGGCAGAGCCTGGCAAGCGACCCGTGGTGTATTTGATATGCCAAAAACAGTAACAATAACAGACCTCATTCCCAATGAATGGAGACATTACTGGCATCAGCTCGAGGAAATCGATGAACAACAGGAAGACAAGTGATATAACTTATACTATGGAAGGATTTTCTCATAAATTAAATAATTTCAATAATATCATTTGAAATTATTAAAATAATTTCAATAATATCATTTGAAATTATTAAAATAATTTCAAATAATTTAACTTAAATAGTGAAAATTCCATTATATAAAAAAGCCAATAATTGAATTAAATTGCATAGCTTTTAAATGAAGAAACCACTGCAAACTTTACTTGAATTCTAAATTTTATATATTGATAAATATTACACACATGTACTCAACATTTTAATTTTTTTGGAACTATTTTATATTTGAAGCAAGTGTGGCAGCCTCCACAGATATTCTATGCAAAACTGTATCTATCAAATAAAGTTCTATCAGGTATACAAAATTTGACAGTCTCATTATATAACAAAATGACAACCACTGTCTATCAGACATTTAAGTCAATTCCCTAATGTGTTAGAAATACAATAAATCATGAGATAAAATAAGACATGAGAGAAAAGGAACCTGTATAAAACTCAAGATTAAAATAATTGAAGAAAACGGGGCGGAGCAATAGCACAGCGGTTAGGGCATTTGTCTTGCACAGGGCAGACCCAGCTTCGCTCTCCAGCATCTCATATGGTCCCCCAAGCACCACAAGGAGTAATTCCTGAGTGCAGAGCCAGGAGTAACCCCCTGAGCGCGTGGTGTGACCCAAAAAGCAAAAAAAAAAAAAAAAAAATTGAAGAAACATTTAAATGAAAACTAGGTTAAAAGCAACAAGTATAATTAATAACAGGAAAACTACCAAGTAGATCTATTTTGTATTTTTGCCTATTAATTTTTATTGAGTGCTATCTCACTACTAAGAGATGATTACAGTGGTCAACACATTTTTTTCTTCTGCATATTTCATCACCAAATCAACTATAAAAAAAAGAATGAGAAAGTTCTAGAAAATAAAATGCATAATTTTTAAAAGTTAAAATAAATTAATACAAATGCAGTTGGATAAAATGAAGTTTCTCAGATATGTGAAAAAATTAAGGCAGATATATAAATAAATACTCATAATGTAACATTCCAGAAGAAAAAAACAGAAAAGTTGTCGGCGATGCCGCCAGAGTCCCCGACAGCGTCAGGACAGAAGTTCTCTTCTACCTCTGAGGACGCTGGGAACGGATGAAAACTCAGGAGTCCGGCGCAGTTCCAAAAAAAGGCTTTTAATAGTACAAAAGCTTTTCCACAGCAATCCAATATAATGAATGAACTCTAGCTCTGGTCCGAACTTAGACCATACAAAAGAGCCTACGTCTGCCACTGAAAGAGAGAGGATCTCACCCGAGAGGAGTCCTACCCAAAAAGAAGGAGCAAAAGGCAAAAGCCAAAAGCGAAAAGGCCAAAAGCCAAGGAGCCGAAAGCCAAGGGGCCAAAATCCAGTCCCCTTATATACACCAAAGTAATCCAACAGGGAGGGTCCTGTCAACAAAGAACTCTAAACAGAGTGTAGAAAGGTGGTGCCACACCCTATTGCAGGTATAAACAAAGATTAGCCAAGGACTAATCCCGAGATTATCTCTTATGTAAAACACTGGAGAGAGGGGGCTGATATAAAGTAATACATCTTAATTTCATGAGCTTCATGTAATCCAGATGGTACCCACAAGGTCCCTCTTATTTATTATCTGCACCAGGGTGATTCTGAGTATCTTGTTCTCGTGTACTGCAAGGGTCACTCTCGCCTGCTTAGAGCAAACTAACATGATCCTTCCTATAGCCTTCCTATAGTCTCAATGTAGCCAGGGTGGTAGTCTCCTGGTAAATTCTAACTGTCCCACGCTGGATGCAGTGGGTATAAAGAGGAGCTGTGCCCAATCTAGAAAACATAGAAGTCTTAGTAGATGTATAAGTCAGAAGTTATTCAGTCCAGGTGACTTCTGTAACTGCCACACCCTCTAGCAGTGTTTACATAGAAGAGAGGTCTCATTAGAATGAACTTTGGTTTAAATAGATTAAGCTGTGAGTGGGCAACACAACAAAGCTCCTAGATTAGCTAAATTTGTCATCCAACAAAAAGTGATTAAGAGACACTTATCAACATAGAATAATTTTTCAAAAATATAGAATACATTTTTAAGAGAGGAAAAGAACCGCAAATATTTAATCTGAATGTCAAGCAACTTAATTCTGTTACCTTTACATATTACCTTGAATAAAGAACCTCAAGATAAAGATAAAACTACAAATAATTTTAAGGGAAGCATTCAAAGTAATAAGAATAAAATTACACCTGCAAGTCTGGATTCTAAAGGCAATGTAATTGCATGCATAATAATACAGATTATTATTATGCCCATACATATTAATCAAGTGTCTGGGTATACTATTAATATATTTAGACAGTTTATATCTTTTATTTTTGAAATGATTTATTGGGCACAACAGAAGTCATTAAAAGGAGTCAAAGACAAGGGAACCAGAACAGTGACAAAAGCCCATAACAACACGAAAGAAAATCATAAGGTGTTTAGGGAGAAGAACAGAATTAGCCAATCTTAAATGGATTTAGAGAGTGAAGTCTAGAAGACACTTTGGGAGAAACAGAATAGTTGAAAATTTGAATACATAATTGCTCAGCTATAAATCTTAAAGCATAATAACATTGCTACAAAACATAAAATAAAGTTGGGGAATTTGTCTAAGCAAATCACTACTGAAATCAAACTGGATCTAGAGAGCATTACTGTAAGTAAATGAAAGGGGATACACTCAAAAACAAGATCACTATAATCTGTCTAGCTTATAATGGATAACACTGAACCAATGATATATTATTCCAATGAGGCATACTGCTTTGCCAAAATTTTTCTTTTTTTATACGATCAACATAAAGCTAGTGTTGGTGACACATTTCTGACATTTTTATACAAATAATGAGAAAAATAATAAATGTGTAGATGTAGCACATCACCTGCTTACTGTTATTATATAGCCTTCATATGCAAAAAAAGAACCATCTTTGTTATTATCCATCATTACTATAAAAGCGAGGATGACATTTAATTTTTGGTACTGCCATAAATATACCCACATAATACCCATATAATCAAAATACTATGAATTTGATTTTATTTTTAACTTTTAAATTCAACTTTTATGTGTATAGAAACCAGGGGTAATACAGTTTTTCCATACTGTAGAAGTTAAAGATTTCAACAGTAAAAGTAGAGGAGATAGGAAAAGGAAAAAGAAGTAAATTCTTCATCTTGTTAATTTATCAATTAAGGCATTACATTACAATTTTATGTGGTTACTACAACATTAGAGATGTAAACACATTGAAATTTATATTTCAACAGAAACAAAAACGATGTTAGTGGTATTTGATCATGAGTACTAAAAGGAAAAGGGATACTAGGAGATGTCTAGTAGGTCTGAGCTAAATTCACTTATCTTGCAAAGGTATTTGAGATAATGTCTAATCTTTTATTTATTTATTTATTTATTTATTTTGCTTTTTGGGTTACACCCGGCAATACTTAGGGGTTACTTCTGGATCTGCACTCAGGAATTACTCCTGGCGGTGCTTGGTGGACCATATGTGATGCTGGAGATTGAATCTGGGTTCGCAGCGTGCAAGCAAACAACTTATCCGCTGAACTATCACTCTGGCCCCCCATAATCTTTTATTAAATATTATGTCTTAAATTGTAAGGAATATATCGGCAAGTACACTCAGCCTATATTCAAATAACATAATGCTAAATATTAGTTAAGCACCAGAAGAAATAAGAATAGAATTCTTAGACACCCTAAAGAGCTAAGTGGAGTTGAGGCAAGATAGCACTGCTTTCAAAATAAATCATTAGGCATATTTAATCTTTTCATTTCCAGGCTGTCCGGGCCATACCCAATGATGCTCAAGGATCGCTCCTGGTAGAGCAAAGGAACCATGCAATTCAAGGTCAAACTCAGGTCTTTTGTATGCAAAGCATATGCTTCAACCCTTTGAGATACGCCCAGCCCATTAATCTCAATTAGGTTACTTCCTTCATAGTGCATTAATTTTAAACATAGTAGTAGTACAGTATTTCCAGTTTCCAGTAATACTATCCAGTATGGTTCTGTCTACATTAAGATGAAAGAAATTACTATTTAAACATAATATTCTAAGTCTGTCTTTTTGATATTAAGAAATGGTAGTTTTTGTTTTTAAAGTAACAATTTTTTAAATAAAAATCATACTGCCAAATTTTTTCTGCTCTTGGATGTCAAAGCTATTATTTGAAACATTACATAAGGTTGTATGGCAGATGCTTGAGGTGTTACTTCTGTTCCCAAAACAAGTGGATATTACATCCAAACATACCTACCACCCTATAATGTACTCTCTTGCCTATAATTTACATTTTATTGTTTTTTTTTTACTTCCAAGAGGCTGAATGCTATAGATTCATTCACTTAAAAAAGTGCCCCCATTTTCTTGGCAAATGTGAATAAACTTGGAGAAATTAAAGGGTTTCAGAAGCTACTATTCTCATAGACTATGGTTATTACACCTACTTGAGCTACAAAGATGCCTTTTCATTGACTTGTCATTTAGAATGATTTGTTACCCCTATCTTATAATGCAACATATCAGAATAAATTACTGATATTCCATTTTTGAAATCACAATGAACCCTTTTCATTAGTTAGACTCTATCAGAAGCGGCCCCCACCTTCCACCCCCACTCCTAATAAGTGAGGATTCCAGTCAGTACTGGTCAGGAAAGGATTAAAAACTGAGCTTATATGTGTGAAATTTGAACAATCTTCTTTTCACATAAAGTATCCTGTAGATATTATTCTGCAAGAGATGGTAAAGTCAATAAATGACAGTCGTTCCTGTCCTGAAAGTAGGTACAGAATGAGAGCTGGCTGAATTCAAAACTCAGTCAGCTCAGCCTTCTGGTAATACTAATGACAGAGCAAACAATGAAAAGGCAGAAACGCACGTGCAGGTCCCAAACAGCCAAATTCAGTTTTCATATCTGGAAGTAAAGTCCTTAATTCCAGATTTGGAAGACTTTAAAGATTGATATTGAAAGCTGCTACAGAACAACTTTGAAGACCATTGTTTCTTTTTTTAAATCTTCAGTTTGGAAGACAAATTATTTGACTTGAGGAAATTAACAATTTAACCATGTATCATTTATCTCACAATTTTCTAGAGCTGAATAAAAAATACTGGTTTATTTTCTTTCAGAGTCTGTGTCTCAGATATGCTGAAAAACGAGTTAAAATTTGACTGTTAACGAAATATTGGTTTAATCAAGTGAATGATAAATTGAATGATTAGTTTAAAAAACTCTCAGTCAATGCATTTTAAAAAAGAGTTCACATTTCAAACTAAAACAGCAAGCCTAAGAAGTGACTACATTTGCATAACTTGATCTGTAGTTGGAAGAAAATCCCACAGAAGACAACAATGGAAGCTTATCAAATCAGAATTTCACATAGATTTTCCATAGTCCTACTAATGAATGCTGACTCATTGGTCAACTATGGTGAAAATTTAATGGGACTCTGAGATTGGAGGGTTTAGCCGTTCCATTACATCAGTATGAAAACTGTATTTGACATCCGGTTCAATTGCTGATTTCTGAAAAACCATTCCAGAGCATTACAGTTATTAAGTCTTAAGAATTTTCATTAGACTGAACCCTGTCACTAAATTAACAAAAAATCTTTTGATTTTGCTACAGTTCTGAAAAATTTGGACTTTTCTCAGTGTCAACTGAGATGGGTTAGAACTAATTTGGCATATATATGTGTATATATCATATCTATAATGCATACGCACACATGTTTATCATATATGTATATGTAATATCTATAATATATACATATATATGTGCACACAATATTTAAGTAGTACTATGAGCAATAAATACATATTTAAAGGCTACAACTGAATCTTTTCTAAGAACATTATAGTCTATGGATAAAATCTAAGATACAACAAAGTTATTCATGTTACCCTGGGAAGTTTAATTTGTAGATGATCAAATATTGTCTGTAGCACTTATAAAAGTATCTTCAGGAAGCGAAAGTCTGAAGTAAGTCACATTTAAAGTATGTGTCAGTTTTACCACCAAATAATTACAGTTTAAATATGCTCCATTCAGTCAGTGATAAATATGTTCATTTTTCTTTAAATCTCATATCTTATAACCACTTCACAATGTCAGCTGAGTTTTGTATATATGTCTGTAACATATTCCTTACTTTGCTATGTATTGAAATGGGTTTGTCAAAGAGTTAACTGAGAAATACTCAGGTCTATTTTATCCTAATCTGAGAAATACTGACATATTAATAGCCTTTTGATTTCTGCAAGGTTAAGTTTTTTAAATTATTCCAAGTATTTACTTAGCTTTATTTTAGCCTACTTTTGAGTTTTCTTATATTAAAGTTTCAAACTATATTAGAAATTTTTAAAAAGAAAACAACAGGTTCTTAATGTTTGTTTTTCTTTCTTTTCTTATCTGTTGTTTTCTTTTCTTTTCTTTCATTTTTTCTTATTTTAGTTTGGAGCCACAGCCAGCAGTGCTTGGGGCTATTCCCTGGCTGAGGTTTGGGGTTGCTCCTGGTGTTACTAATGGAAACATGGGTTGCTAGGGCTGGAACCTGGGCCTCCTGCATGCAAAGCATGTGCTCTCTGTTGACCTCTCTGTCCCACCCATGTTGTTTTATAGCTTTAGAATTATAATATCAAGTTATCGTTATAGAATTATAAATGTATTATAATATCACTAAATTATAATATAACAATATTATAATATATTATTATATTATAATATCACTATATTATATCACTATATTATAATACCACTATATTATAATATCACTATATTGTATAACTATACTATAATATCACTATATTATAATATAACTATATTAAAATATCAAGGTGTCAATCCACTGCGTCATAATATCAACATTGAACAATCGCATTAGTAGCATAAGATATTTATTGATCACTTATATTCAGAAACTTTTCAACACTTTACATAACTTATTTTGCTTACACCACTCAATGTGTAAAGTATTTACACTTTACACATTGCTATATATATATATATATATATATATAGCAATGTGTATACACTTTACAGATAAGCTATATATATGTATATAGCAATGTGTATACACTTTAAAGATAAGCTATATATATATATAGCTTATATATATATTGCTGAGTCTTATATATATATAAGACTCAGCAAGAACACTGCTTGTTAAATATCAGTATGAATGAGTAGTAGAATCAAGGTCTGGATGCCAATAAATGAGTTTTTGGTTAAGTGACATGGCATATAATGAATTTAAAAATATCTTAAGATTAAAAGCTAAGTGAAAACCAGAGACTTTTTTTCCCCTATTCTAGAGGTTAAGATGATTAAGGATTAAGATGATTCAGGTTAAGGAGATTGATGATTGCTTTAAATATACTTGCCAAAGTTGGGGTCAGAGCAATAGTATAGTAGTTAAATCACTTGCCACTGCCAGGAATAATTCCTTAAAGCAGATGCTGGAGGAACTTTTGAGCATTGCTGGGTGTGGCCCAAAAACAAACAAAGAAAAAGCAATATTTGCCGAGGTATACCAGTTCAGGCAGAATGCCATGTCAGAACTCCCAATCTCAAATCCATTAAATTTCTGTGACACTAAGTTTGTATCACTAACTGTCCTTTACACTTACATTAGACTATGATTAGGGTAAGTAAGCAACTTTATTCAAATCTGGACACATCCAAGAATGGATGGACTTTTGATATTAAGTATGTATAAATCAGGCCATGAGACATAGTATCCGAGGAACCAGTAGGATATTCATTCTCTCCTCCTCATGCAAAGCCTTGAATCTCTTCTGGTAAAATAGTCCTTTTTAAAGAAAGTCCTAATAATACAGCATTATTTACTTAGGATTATTTTTCAATTGTCTTTCCTTTTTATAGAAGAGAAAATTTAATAGCCAGCCTACTAAGAATATAATATCCTAATATTTTTGTAGAGCAGAATAACTGTGGACACAGAGACACCTTCATTTATCACAGTTACAGTAAAAGTATTAAATGTCCTATACCTTTAATAAGTCCTTTTTCTTGCAGAGTTTTCAGAGAAGGTCTTCGGATAATAAACTTCTTTAATCTGCTTTTAACTCGGTTTTTTGTCGCTTGTATCAGAAGCACTGTGATGCAGTCTGAACACTGGAGATTAAAAAAGTCAGAGGCACTCAGTAAATTTTTCCTTTATGATTATTACTTTATGCAAATAGGAATAGAAAACAGTAGTTATAGAACAACTACCTGAATTGATAGCTTAGTCCATAATGTTTAGACAGGGCATACACGTAAAATTTGCCTGTACTGAAATATTAACTTTGTTGCAGCATGCATGTGAAATGAGAATGTAGTTAGCGTCATGTATTCAGAATTTATTTTCATACGCATTCCCTCAGAGTTAACATGATAACCTTTATTAGGATAAGTTTATCTATACTATCGATACACAAAATCATTTTCAGAGCAAATAGTCATATGTATTAGGAGGAACATCTCTTTAGAGTGGCTAAATTCATTAATTATGATTACATCCCATCTCTTGGTAATCAGGCATTTTCAAGATTCTGTTTGTCCAAGTAATTTTTCAATCTTTTTCATTCAACCCAAAAATGATTCTCTTTGGAGGCAATATTTCCTGTTCCTTTTAAAGGATTTGAACTTTCCCAATTCTGAAACACAAGTCCCAATTCTGAAAAAAAGCTCAAAATTTTCAGTGTTTCCTTCAGTCTCTCAATCTCAGCTTCATATTTTTTCCACTTTATTTTGAAAGTGATTTGAATGGCAAAGTCATTACTGCAAAAACTTTGGTCGAATAGTTACTCATCAAAATCTATGAATTCAATGATGGTTAATGTTAACAATTAAAGTCTGAACCCTCATCAAGTGTGGAGGCTTTATGCTTTCATGTATACAGCTAATGACAAATAGAATCCTATTTCTGTGAAATAGGATTGAGATTTAGGCTGAGTTCTTAATTGTAGACATAACATAAGAATGTGTGACATTTTTGGGGGGTACATAGAGGCATTTCCCCCTCAAATCTGATCTTAGATATCATTCAGATAAATTAATAGTATAGAAAAATATGTCAATGTCTCAGTATGTACTAGATACCATATATGACATAACTTAATCCTCCCTCACTATAAACACCATGAGGGCAGTGATTTTTATCTATTTGAGCAAATGCTGTTCATTATCATGTTAATGCCTTAAAACTATTTAACATGTAATATATGCTCAGTAAATATTCATTAAATCAAATTTCAATGTCATTTTACAGTACATAAAAGTATCTTATCCATTATCCATTTTAAAGATGAGAAAGTAGGGGTAAAGATGTTAATTATGAAACATATTCAGTGACAGTGGACCGGAGCGATAGCCCAGCGGGTAGGGCGTTTGCCTTGCACGCGGCCGGCCTGTGCCGGCCTGGGTTCGATCCCGGCATCCCATATGGTCCCCCGAGCACCGCCAGGAGTGATTCCTGAGTGCAGAGCCAGGAGTAACCCCTGAGCATCGCCGGGTGTGACCCATAAAGCAAAAAAAAAAAAAAAAAAAAAAAAAAAAAAAAGAGTTTGCCTCCCGCTCGGCAAGCCTGGCAAGCTTCTTGTGTTGTATATGATATGCCAAATTCCAGTAACAATTATATTAGGTCATTCCTATGACCTAATATAATGGCTTGAGGCTTTTATGTTCCTGTAGCAAGCCGATGCCCCTGGCTCTACTGGCATGAGACAGGACATATGGAGATATTACTGGTGCCCGCTCTAGCAAATAGATGATCAACGGGAAGATCGTGGATCGTGATCGTGATTCAGTGACAGTATCATAGGATATTTAGATGGTATTCAAATTTATTAACAGATAATTGCAAGTGCAAAGGATATAACATGTTAAGAATTTATTTAAAATATACTTGGCTCCAAAAGCTACTTTGAAAAGACATTTTTACCCCGTATATTCATTGTAACACTATTCACATTAGCCAAGAGCTGGAGATCATCTATTGCTGGAATTACCTGACAACAGATGACCAGTGTGGATCCACTTCAGACCCACAGCTGCGCTTCTCGGCTGACCCCATGTGGAAGCAACCCATGGAGCTGACCTCCCAGTAAGGGGCTAGGCCATCCCCTGGCCAAGTCCAACATTGCTCTAAGGGTTTGCTCTCATGAGCCAGGAAGAGACCATGCTGGCCGGACTTGGAGTGGAGTTTTGGGCCCTGCCCTTCCCTCCGCCTCCATGCCAGTTGCCCGGAAGAGAGAGACCCACCCACGCCAGACCCACAGGTCCCTTGGCGCATGGCCACAAAGTGGCCGCACGATATTTTTTAGAAGATGCTGATTTTAGCATAAGGTTCTTCCCAAGTTCTTTCACATTTATACATAGTAAACAGTTCTAGATAGGTTTTAACTGATACCAGTAAGCCCTGCAAGAAGCCAGAGCAAACCACACATCATGTAGTCAGTCATTCTAAACATCCAGACTCCATAGTTCCTCAGAGCTCCATCCAAGAGAAAACCTGATCTTCCCCCTTTAAGTTTCATCAGTAAATGCTCGAGTTGAGAGCCTTCTACTGAGTCTATACCACCTACACGATAAAGCCTGGAAAGCTACCCGTGTTTTAATTACCAGTTATGCCAAAAACTAGTAACAATTATTGCCCTCAGTTCCATGACGTGAAGAATGGTTTCAGACTCCTCCTGTCCCTGGAGCAAGTAGATGCCCTTGGGTTACACTTGCTTGTGACAGGACTAATGGAGATATTACTAGTGCCCACTCGAGCAAATAGATGAACAATTGGAAGACAGTGATACAGTGATACAGATGACCAGATAAAACAAGCTTACCATGACTGAGTTTCAGTCATTTAGTGTTTCAACATACCTTCTTCCCTTCCAAAAAATAAAGAAAAAGATTAGCATGATGATCAGGTGGTATTAGGCATTATTAAGTACTAGACTGATGCAATACTGGTCACTTAAAAGGACCAGAGCTTCATATTACCTAAAACTAGAGTTTTTAACATAGGTGCCATTGATGTTTAAAAGCATATAATACTTTATAGGATATTACCCTGTGCACAATGTGTTGGACATTAAACAACCTCCCTCTCCTCTACCTACAATGTAATTAATACCTCTTCAATTTTGTAACTAAAAATTACCATTGGATTGAGACAAATGAATATCCTTGAGGAATGAGGCAGAAAATTGCTCGCTTTTGAGTATTGCCAAAACCCCAAATAAAAGTCACATGTCCTACTTAAATTTTTGTTTATTAATATTTGAATACAGTTAGAGAATATAAAGGAACTGAGAAAACTCCCCAACTGGTATTTTAATAATATATATTTCTTAAAAATGAATATTTATATATGATCTCACTATGGATTCAATGAATGTGAGGAAGCTCAAAAGTTCATCATTTGGGGCTGGAGTGATAGCCCAGCGGTAAGGGCGTTTGCCTTGCACGCGGCTGGCCGGCCTATACCGGCCCAGTTTCGATCCCCGGCATCCCATATGGTCCCCCAGCACCGCCAGGAGTAATTCCTGAGCATCGCCGGGTATGACCCAAAAAAGCAAAAATAGTTAATCATTTGGCAAGGTTTGGCACTACTTCTGCTTTCAAGAGCAGTCTAATAGTGTGTCTGGCCGGCAGAATGGTAAAACAGGGTGAGGACTGTGGATAACCTTAGCATTCTCTGTCAATGACATCAAGGATCACTACAGGCAGAGGACCTGACTCTGGAATAGTGATGGAGGTCAGAACTCCGATTCCTTCTCTCACTTGAGTGAGGTGTGATATTCCCAGCATAGCTCTTTCGATTCCTCTTTTGGGAGACCCGAATAGCATTCTCATCCTGCTTTCGTAGGGCCCAGGTCTCTGAGGCGCATGTTAATGCAGGGAGAATGGTGGAGTCGAAGAGATGTGCCCAGAGCCGGAGGTTCTTTGTCCTTTTTAGCTTTTTCTTCAATGCTCTTGAAGGCATTCCATGCTGCCCTCTTCCTCCTGCACAGCTCAGGTGTTAGGCAGAGGCATCCACGCCTAGTGCAGGAGTGACTAGGCGGCAGCGATGGCAGAGGTGGGAGCTGGGCAGTGAGCAGAGCCCCAACTCGGGTCCCATGACGGCGTGGAGAGCAGTGGGAACAGCCCTGCGGGTGCCGGGTTGCGAGGCCTAGCTCGCGGGCACATGCCAATAGCACCTAGGTGTGCGACGAGGAGACGGGGACCCCGGCGCCCGGGAATGGCCATCTGGGCAGCACGGCACGGCTGCGGCGAGCTGCGACAGTGAGGTTGGGCAGCCCCTCGGCTTGCAGCCCCCGTTCCTGGGCGACTCGGGGGGCCTCAAACCAGGCCCGTGGGCGACAGGATTACCGACACCTGGCGGTCATCTTTTTACCATCTTTACCGCTGCCATGTTCTCTGCGCTTATCAAGGACCACCAGTGGGACGACCAGGCTATGTGTTCTCCAGCTACGTGGAGAGGCTGAAGGGTATGTCCTGCTTGTCAGGGCGGAGAGCGATATTTATTCTAACAGGTATACATATATTATCATTTTCTATGCAACTGAAAATAATGTGGAATCTGTTTTAGATTGATTATATCCAATCTGGTAGCCACTAGATACCTACTGCCATTGAGCATTTTAATTAGTTAATGCTTTCGGATTAAAATAATAATAGTTTCAATATTTTAAGGTAAGTAAACTATTAAAATAGTTTTACCAATTTTCTAAATGAGGCTACTACAAGATTTTAAATTATATATGTGGTGTGTATAATATTTCTAGATAGTAAATATTATAGATGATAAAATTCCACACACAAATTGACAGACTACATGAATGAGTAATTTGATTTAATTGTTATGGACAAAATTGCATATGACCTATGTAATTAATTATAAGACAGTATGGTAAGGAACATAAAGCATGTGAGACTAAGAATCATAGAAGAATTGATCTCAGGTCATTTTTGAGAATTAGGAAGTGTTCTTAAGGTCCAGGCAACTATCAAGTGCTTTTACAGGGCCTTGAATATCTGGCATTACCTCTTTCAAATTTTTATAACTCGGTCATCCTGAGCGTCCTATTATAGTACATGCTTATATGATGCCTTACAACTTTCATCACAGTTCTGTCATTGCAATGACCATCAGAGGCATTTGGTCTGCTATATCTGATAGCTCTAGGTTAAGGCCTTGGATTGTGATTCTAGTTTTGGAGGCTAAACACAATACCAAAGAGGAAAATATATGCTCGTGGGAGAATTTTGATCCAAAATCTGTGGTTGAGCTGACATGGAATATTGCAACTTTCACAGCTTACCAGAGGTAACACTTTCCATTTTGAGTCTCACCTCAAAGTTTTACTTTTGTTTTAGGGACACACTGCTGAGGTGTGTGGGTGCTATTCTTGGCTCTGTGTTAAGGCTTTATTTTAGTGCTGCTTGGGCGACCATGTGGTAGGGAAGTGAACCCAGACCTCCTGCATACAAAACATGCATTCTGTCCCATGAATTAATTTTCTGGGACTCACCTCAAAAAATACGTTATATTCCAAGTCAAAAATAAGTACAAGGGGCCGGAGCGATAGTCCAGCGGGTAGGGCGTTTGCCTGCACGTGGCCGGCCTGTGCCGGCCCAGGTTCGATCCCTGGCATCCCATATGGTCCCCTGAGCACCACCAGGAGTGATTCCTGAGTGCAGAGCCAGGAGTAACCCCTGAGCATTGCCAGGTGTGACCCAAAAAAGAAAAAAAAATAAGTACAAGATCAAAGGAAGCACACTATGTCCTACCACTTGGAATTTTTATTTTGTAAATAAGAGCACATACATAGTATGAGACCATAGAGATAATGAATTTTATCTTTCTGAACTATTTTGCTACTGAGATACTTTTCTTAAAACATGTACAGATACATACACATATATATGTTCTGTGTATATTTATGTATGCCTGAGCGATAGCACAGCGGGTATGGCATTTGCCTTGCATGCGGCCAACACTGGTTTGATCCGTGGCATCCTATATGGTCTCCCGAGCACCACCAGGAGTCTTTTTTTTTTTTTTTTTTTTTTTGCTTTTTGGGTCACACCTGGCAATGCTCAGGGGTTACTCTTGGCTTTGCACTCAAGAATTACTCCTGGAAGTATTCACGGAACCATACGGAATGCAGGGGATCAAACCCAGGTTGGCTGCATGCAAGGCAAACACCCTATCTGCTGGACTATCGCTCTGGCCCAGGAGTAATTCTTGAGCAAAGAGCCAGGAGTAACCCCTGAGCATCACCGTGTGTGACCCAAAAAGAAAAAAAAAACTACTTAACAGTTTAAGCTATTTACATGTCTTTAAGCTAGGGTTCATACTATGAGATCTCTCTTTTGTGAAAACACTGATGGAGGGTGTGGCAGCTACAGGAGTCATTTTTGACTCTGAATAACTGTTGGAATATTATAATCTCTACTATGACACAGGGCAGAGTGGCTACCTGTTTCCCCTGTGCTTGGCTGATCATGAGGTTTCTGGGAGGGAAGACAGGTTCTAGCCCTGGCATGTCATCCCAATAGAGCCTCACAAGAAGCCAGAGGAACCCCCGCAGCATGAGGGGTGTCATTTTCAACATCCAGGCTCCAAAGCTTGTCAGAGCTCCACCCAAGAGAAAAGCCTATCTCTCCTGTTGCTTGTGGCCGCTTTACAGCCATGTGGTTCATCAGTAAATGCACAGAGAGCTGCCTACTTCTAAGAGTATCCCATCTGCAGAGCAGAGCCTGCCAAGCTACCCGTGTTGTATTTGATATGCCAAAACAGTACAATTATAGCCCTCATTCCCATGAACGGTTTGAGGCTCTTGGTTTTCCTCCAGTGAGCGGATGCTCTTGGGCTACACTAGCATGTGACAGGGATGTACAGAGATGTTACTGGTGCTCGCCGAGCAAATCGATGAACAATGGGAAGAGGAGTAATACAAGTGATATTAAACACTTAAAATAGAGCCTTCAGAAAGTGTTCAACTAGTTTTACCTATGATTTAACTCTACCTATCCGGGTGTTTTACCAGTTAGAGAAGTTAATTGCAGTATGAAGACAGAAAAAAGATAAATAACTTTTCTCCTTGAAAACCAAATATTTTGGTTGCTCATATTGCATGAACTTTTTTTATTTTTTGCCAAGTGAGATTTTAAAAAAATGGAAACTGATTTAGAAAGATTGGGATTAACACCTACCCCCTGGTTTTTGGCCACAAGTGTCAATGCTTAGGGGTTACTCTTGGCTCTGCACTCAGGAATTACTCCTGGCAGAGTTTGCTGTGCTCTTCTGACCCCTAGAAAGATTCAGAGAGTACATGCTTGAGAGAGGAAATAGACTTCTCCAGAGAGGTAAAAAATAGGCAGAGAAACAAAGAGACAAGCGAGATACATGCCCAAGGAGAACAAGGGCTGAAAAGCAAGCTCGGGGCTTGAGTAATAGCACAGCAGGGAGGGGTTTGCCTTGCATGTGCTGACCCGGGTTTGATCCCCAGCATCCCAGAGCATTTATTTAGTACCACCAGGAGTAATTTCTGAGTGTAGAGCCAGGAGTAAATCCTGAGCATCACCAGGTGTGACCCAAAGAAAATAAAAAAAAGCAAGCCTTTTTTTCGTGTTTTGTTGATGAGAGGAATAATTTGAAATAATTGTTGTCTGTAATTGCAATTATGGTGTTTTGGGGATTGATTATTGAGCATTAATAATATGTTCATTTGAACATCTTTACTAAAAAATTTACTAGACGTCCACTTAGTTAAATAAATTCATAAGTGAAACAACACAGATTGCCCTACTCACATGTAACAACCTAGTAAAAAGATCATAACTTTAGCAATATTATTCTGAGATTTGTTTTCTTTTTCTTTTTTGGGTCATACCCACTGACACTCAGGGGATATTCCTGGCTCTTTGCTCAGGAATTACTCCTGGCAGTGCTCGAGGAACTACATGGAATGCTGGGGATCAAACTTGGGTCAGCCATGTGCAAGGCAAATGCCCTGCCCACTGTGCTATCACTCTGCCCCTCAGATATATATATTTAATAAGCAATGTAACTAGTGCCTGCTAAGGGAGCAGGTATAGTGATGGGGGTGGGTGGGAAACAAGGGGTTTTGGTGGTAGTAAGGGCACATTGGTGGGACTGGTGTTGGAATACTGAATGACTGAAACAACTCTACTCTGAACAACTTTGTAAATCATGGTGTTTAAATAAAATTAATTAAAACATGTTTGGTTGGTAAGGAATTCAGATTCATCTCAATGGGAGTTATAAACTATGTTCATTCTAATGTTTTTCTGTTTTTTGTTTTATTCTTCTGAACTAGAGGATATTGAATTTAATTCTTGTTTAGGGAAATGCTGCTTGTTGCAGTTTCACTTATCTTAGACCCATGATAATCTATCACCATGGGTTAGTAAATGTTTTGTTCTTATTAGGATGATTTGAATGCCAGGAAATAGCAGCACAAGTTAAACTTGTACTACTATTTTGACACAGTTATAGAACAGATATATGGATCTATTATAAAACAGATCTATGAATTCACACACACATTCTATGATCCAGTCCTTAGAGGACTGAAGTTTTTGTACTGGAACCATTAGGCAGACCAACATGAGGTAGTGATAAGCTAGCTCATTCACTCATTCTCTGGTCTCTCTAGAGTTCAGTGGCCTCACTAGCCTTGTGTATGTGAAGTCCTCAGTTTCAAATCCAGTCCTGCAAAAGGGGTCAAAGATCAATAGCGTAGGTAATGGATGGACTAAATTAATGCAATGAGGACCTGTCTTTACAGTAGCCTTGCTCTTGCTGGCAGTTCCATGTGTTATTACTAATGGAAGAATCTGTCCAGTTGTAACCACTAGTTTGATATGATACGTTTAATGTTCTTGAGTTAAGCTGCATAACCTGGAAGAAAAGTATACCAGATTTTGTTCATATCTTAGTCATGTCAGATACCCCCGGGAAGAGCTGTAGTGGTGGCTTCGTGTAGCTCTGCAAACCTCTTTCTATATGAAAATTTCCTGCCAAACTAAGGTCTAAGTCCGGTTCATGTAGGTCAATTTTTCACAGTTTATATTGGATATGTGACTGGGGAAAAAGCCAATCATTGTATACTATGACAGGAAGGAAGAGAACGTCCCTGAGTGCAGAGCCAGGACTAACTGCTGAGCATCGCCAGGTGTTACCCAAAAGACAAAAAAAAAAAATAAATAAACAGAAATGTTGCCAGGTAGAACAAGTTCAAGGAACAGCCAAAATGGACACTCATCTGTTAAGTGAGCACAGGATGGTGGGGTTCAAGGAGTTGACTGAGGACTTCACCTGGGAAGAGTTGCAGCACCTGGATGAAGAGCAGCGAGATGCTCCTGGGCCCAGTGCCTCCCAACTTTGTCTTCCTGCCCTAGCACAAGGCCAATTCCTACAAGTAGTGGCCTGGGGGCTGGTGTTGGGGGTATGAAGATTAAGGGCCCCCCACTTTTCCATGCTGCCCATCTCCACCTCAGCAAGCAATACATTTTATTCTGTAAAACAAAAAAAAATCACATCACATCCCTGTACCCGGATGTGATGCTGGAAACCTACAGTCACCTGGTGTCACTGGGACATTCCCTCACCAAACAATAAGTGATCATCAAGTTGGAACAAAGAGCAGAGCCATGGCTCATGGATCCCCCAGAGAACAGCCTCTCAGAACCTCGAAGAAGTCAGAGGAACCCCTGTCTAGATTCTATAGCTCATCAGAGCTCCATCCAAGAGAAAAGCCAGTCTCAAGCCCAATTCATCAGAGTCCCACCATAGAGAGAAGCCTATTTCACAGACAAAGATGGAGCTGCTACCGGGTCTCCCCCATGCTCCACTGATCATGAGGTGTCCAAGAGGGAGGGCACGTTTGGGCCTGGGCCTCTACCCCAATAGAGCCTCGGAAGAAGCCTGAGGTATCCTCACACCATGACAGCAGTCATTTTCAACGCCTGGTTTCCACAGCTCGTCAGATCTCCACCCAAGAGAGAAGCCAAACTCAATCCCAGCTTGTCAGAACCCCACCCTATAGAGAAGCCTATTTCACAGACACAGATGGAGCTCCTACCTACAGGCTCTCCCAGTTTCTGTGCAGCCGCAGTACATCAGTAAGTGCAAAAACTTTGAGCGCCCACAGGGCAGAGCCTGGCAAGTTACTGTGTAGTATTTGATATGCCAAAACCAGTAATAATAATAGGACCTCATTCCCATGACCTGAAAGAATGGTTTGAGGCCCTTAATATTCCTGGAGCGAGCAGAGGCCTCTTAGGCTGTACTAGCATGAAAACAGGGACAAATGGTGATGTTACTGGTGCCCATTCGAGCAAATTGATGAACAATGGGAAGACAGGTGAGAAGTGACAAGTGATGTACATAACATATGCATGTATATGTATATGTATATGTATGTGTATGTGTATGTGTATGTGTATATGTATATGTATATGTATATGTATATGTATATGTACATATAATACTACCATCTGACTCCAACTTGAGAAATGTGTGTAAGATACATTGATTTCAAAAAAATAAATAAATAAGAGTTTTAAATTGTTTTCTCTTATTTCCTTCTTGTATACTTCCAAACAGTGATCAAAATTTTGGTTATAATTACAGTTTTTAACAACTAAATTCTCTAAAGTTGCCTTTACTGATGACTTTCTTGAACACATATTAAAGTCTCAACTTCCATTTCCTGATGCCGTAAATCATTGCCTCAGATAACAAGTCAAACTACAAAGTCCTTTGCCATCATTCATATTGCTCATTTTGTTCTAAAGAGAAATTATCAGAAATTAAAGTCAAAAGATGACTACAATATATAGGATCTTAAAAAATCAACTGAATACCTTGAAATAACTATACATACAAACTAAAAATGGAAAACACACATGGTTAGAGACAGTGTCCATCACAAAGTCCTTATAAAAAAGCAGCAAAAGTCTTTGAATATTGCAGTTTACAAAGCTGCTTTTAACAGCCAAACTTATAAAACAGTTTATGCTTTTCTGTTGTCAAGGGAGAAAAACTTGCCAAATTGTTCATTTTAAGTAAATACAACATAACCAATTAAGGAAAGCAAAATTTAAACACATGCCTATGATAATCAGGACATAGTTTGCTTCTGATTTCACTACTGATCTACCAGAGCTGTGTTCCTTCCATTTTCCCACAGCACCCAAGTGACCCCACGCATACTTTTAGAAACTTGTAATCACACAGTGCAAATAAAAGGACACTTTACTGGAAAATACACATTGTGGTACAATAATCCATCATTTATGAAAAATAGAATTCAGCTTTTCCTTTCTCCTCAGAGATTCAACTATTTTTTGAGAGTGAGACAGTGCAATTTAAAGTTTCGTGTTAAGTCTAATGAGCATGCTTTTTTTTTCTTCAACCGTTTAAGTAATTTTCTTAAAGCCTTAAAGAAACTAAAGAAATATGGGTTTGTGTTCCAAGGCATTGACTCTGATTGACAGTGGAGCCATTCTTAATTCTATGTATTTTTATTTCCAAGAAATAAATTAACCTGAATTGTATTTATTTTTCAGGCATTCTAAATTTACATTAGTTTCTATATTTTCTTATCTTGTTTCCACTGAGGAGTGATCTTTTCCTGCCCCAACAAACAGAATAGCTTTAAAAGCTTATAAATTTTGAATTTTAATATGCAATTTAATTCTCAACACACACCAGCCAAAAGCTTTCTGTTTCTGAACCATGCTTGACCAGTTGAGAGATTTAATTGGTGTTAAAGCTACTCATGCCAGAGAATAGGATTTTAGGTTTTTAAAGATGACCCTCAATAAATAAAATCCCATATAAGAATGGGCATTAGACCAAAAAACATTTTATACCTGATACTACTATTATGGCAGGAGTATGTATAGCTGTAGGTGTCCTTTGTATATTTATTTCCCAACTTTACTAGCAGAAGGGGAAACAATACAATTTGGGCAAGGAATATCCACTACCATTCTATTAAAGGATGAGAACCACAAAAGAAAATTCAAGCCTTCCAAAATTCAAGAGTTTGGATAATATGATCCAGAATTGTACATCTGCCAGAATTTCTCTTGCTGGGGACTTTATTTTGAAACATTCCTCTTTTCCTGCCAAACTGCTGTTCTCAAGGTATTCCCATGTTACAATTACATGTTTCTATTATTATTTTTTCAACTTGGAAATGATGGAGAACTAACATTTTAGAAATATAGCTAGAGGAAAACACAGCCATTACTCTTCAGAAATGCTCTCACAAACAACTTTCTGAGCTACCAGTTCTTACTTTATAAATGATACTATACATAGTGATAAGCACCAGGTTTGGAGTGACTGTTTTGTTTGCAGTTGAGAGTTTCCAACATGACAAAGTGAAAAGGATGTTCAGGGCAAAGCAGGCAATCATTGCTTAGTGTAATCATCTTTCCACATTGCAGTGTCAAAAGAGGGAGAGAAAGATCCAGAAAGAAATGACAAATAAGGTTATATCAGGCTCTTCTTCCCCAGAGATTCCAAACCCTTCTCAAACATCACATGGATTACATAACAAAGTACTGACTGTCTTCACTCATATTTTCCAATATCACCTTCTTGTATCGAAAATCATTCTGTTATGCTACTTTCTCAACTGCTGACCTAAGGACACCTTATCCACAATTAATTAAAAAGAGAATAAACATCCTACTAGCTCCTCTACATGGTCTATGCGTTGGTGCTAATTTCCAAATTTTTGTATTTACCCTTTCCAGCATGTGGTTTTAGAGTTTGCAAAACTTTACACATAATTTCCTGTGTCAGAGCAGGTATAGTGGGTACTTGGGCTAATTATTTTTAGGCATTTGATACCTTCTTTTTGTCACAAGTCCAATGTAAACTAAGTCATAATTTCAATCACAAAATTCAGTCTGAGAAATAAAGTTATTGAAACTTTTGGTGACTTGAAATACAAATTAAGATTAAATCTGGAAATAATTGGAAGCGAGAACTCAGCGCATTTTAACAACAGTGCTTTGTTTTAATCATTTCTTCCCACATAGACATTGGAGAAATACAAAATGACTGATCTGTTCCAAAACAGAAGGATAAACAGATACTATCTATTCAATGATTCATATTTATTATTTTTCATTTAAAAAGAAGTGAGAATTCACACAATGAAATGTTGACTTTTATATTTTGAAATATAATCTCATTATTATTTAATTATTTTGGTTTTGGGGCTACAACTGGCAATGCTCAGGGGTTATTCCTGGTTCTCTGTGCTCAAAGATTACTCCTACTGATGCCTGGTAACAATATGGGCTGCTAAGGATTTATCCCAGGTCTGCCGAATGGAAGGCAAGTGCCCTATCCATCATTGTACTATCTCTCCACCCCAAGCATTTACTTTTAAAATGAATTATCTAGGGGCCGGAGCGATAGCCCAGCGGTAGGGCGTTTGCCTTGCACGCGCGGCCTGTGCCGGCCCGGGTTCGATCCTCGGCATCCCATATGGTCCCCTGAGCACCCCCCAGGAGTGATTCCTGAGTGCAGAGCCAGGAGTAACCCCTGAGCGGCGGGTGTGACCCCAAAAAAAGAAAAAAAAATGAATTATCTAGTCTAAAGAGTCAACTCTAGCCACACTTACATTTTCAGTGTCAATAAAGAATTGGCATTTTACTGTAGATTCTTGTCATTTGACCACATGGAAATCTCATGATTGCTTTCCCTGTCTGTATGTAGACAATGCAGATACACTGTGTGTAGATATCGTGTTCTGTTTGTAGAAGAATTTTTAATTTTTCATTTTGGGGGTCACATCTGGAGATGGTCAGGGGTTATTCCTGGCTCTGCACTCAGGAATTACTCCTGGCGGTGCTACGGGTACCTATGGGATACCAGGGATTGTACCCAGGTCAGCTGTGTACAAGGCAAACGTGCTATCTACTGGACTATCGTTCTGACACCAGGTATATCTTTGTTGATAATGCATTATTATAACTTTTATTAACTAGATATTTTATCTTGGATAATTATGGCTTGATAGATTATCATTAACACTTTTTCTCTTGAAAGTAGTTCAAAACTTTGAGAAATTTGCTAATTAAAAAGTAGTTACTGAACAATAGTGGCTGATTTTGAAGACTAATTTACAAACAAGTAAAGAAAGGTAAGAAAAACTTGTAAAACACCAACTAAAAAAGGTACTGTGAAATAAAAATATGTACTCTTGATGTAAGATTATGCATTTAATACAAGAATAGGTCCTCTTGTAGTGTCAGAAGACAGGCCATAGCCAAAATAAATAAGAAGAGTTCTGCCTTGAATTTAAGAATTTGAAGAGAATAAGATAACTTAGAATTGTAAGCATAGTGATTTCACCCTCTTGTAACAACATGACAGGATTCTTGGAAATTAACAGTTTTTTTTCCTAAGTAAAATTGTGTATCACTGTATCACTGTCTGTCTTCCCGTTCATCGTCAATTTGCTTCGAGTGGGCACCAGTAACATCTCCATATGTCCTGTCTCATGCAAGTAGAGCCCAAGGGCACCTGCTTGCTCCAGGAACATAAAGAGCCTCAAACCATTCCATCAGGTCATGGGAATGAGGCCTGTAGTTGTTACTGATATTTGGCATATCAAATATGACACGGGTAGCTTGCCAGTCTCTGCCATGCGGATAGCATACTCCTGTAGTTATCTCTAAATCCAGCATTTATTGATGAACCGCGTGACCACTTGCAGCTGAGCGAGCCAGGCTGTGATAGGCTGGTCTGCTGGATGGAGTTCTGATGAGGGAGGAAGTTCGGATGCGGAAAATGGAGGTCCTCATGGAGTGGGGAGGTCATCTGGCTTGTTTCAAGGCTCTGCTAGGGTGGTGGGCCAGGGCTAGAACCCACCATGCCTCCCGGCACCTCGTGAGCGCTGGGCACACCCTTTATGCTCAACTACAGAGATACTTGTTTATTCTTACTTGATTCACAGAGATGGGTTCAGCATCAGTATTTAGAGGACAAATAGATAAGGGCCTCTAGTATATGACCCTCTTTCAACAACTAATGTCATGCCTTTCAAAATCTTTGTCATCCTTTCTCACTCAACCTACTCTTTTTCAATGCTACATCCTTTGGGTTTTTTAAATTTCCATTCTGATATTTAATGGTGGCCGAATCTTCTTAAAATTTTCTAAGTTTAGAGACCACAGATGACAATAATATTAATGATAGGCTTTATTCACATATTTACCACTACACGCTTGGCCAAAGAATACCCCCAATTCTCCAAGGTTGTGTCGAATCATGAAAACTCCATTTGTGCCCCTGTTTTTCATTTGTTAAATGTAGCTAACCATATCAACACCAACAATTATTGTGTAAATTAAATATCGTGTACAACGTTAAGTGTACAATAAACATTTGATAGACACTAATGACTGACCAGGGATATAATTAGTGATACAGCACTTATTTTGCATGTGTGAGGCCCTGTATCAGATATCATACCCCAACATCATAAATAAAATAAAATAAAATAAAATAAAATAAAATAAAAATGGCTACTATCCACATTGAGGTTGTGACAGATATTCTGTATTACAGTCATGGCAATAATCTGTAAATTAATTAAACAGGTGCTATGAAAAAGTTCCTCTTCTGGGCTAGGTAAGACAGAAAATGGAACAGTGTGCTAACAATTGTCGAGGGTACTAATGCCAACCTAGAACTGAGCATTTAATAGAGGCAAAAAGATACACATGACAACCCTTTAATGTATGTTCTGTAATCCATAGTCTGGGGGAAGGAAAAGAGAAAGAGAGAGAAATGGAAAGAAATAAAGAATCTGCCATGGAGGAGGGCTGGGGGAGGGGAAGGGAACCAGGGACGTTGGTGGTGGGAGATGGGCACTGGTGGCGGGATGGGTGCTGGAACACTGTATGACCAAAACCCAAATATGAACTTTTTAATTGTATATCTTTGTAATTGTAAAAATAAAAAATTATTAAAAAATAATAATAAAAAATAAAACATTAAAAAAAAGTTCCTCTTCTGTCCATTCAAATATTAGTAATTTTTATGACATTGATTAAGTACTATATCGGTGCTATTAGATTAACTATCAAATGATATATACATATTAATATATAATTTTATGTACCTGTATATATAATATTATCTACTATTCTTTTCTCTCAATTAAATCTATGCATACACAACCTCACATGTTTATCTGTTATTAATTTCTGCCAGGAATTTGAACATGTGTTGAAATCATTGGGTTTTGAAGAACTATCCATTAAAGACTTTCTGAACTGTGACAATGGATATTGACATTGCTTGTCAGACTAAACCACTATTGATTGGCTCACATCATGTGTATAGCAAAACCAATTTCTTTCAAGTGCTTCTTCCTAACTGAAATACATTATTGCAGTCTTCCTCTCTGTTTATTATAACACCCAAGCTCATTGTACATAACACATTCCACAAAAAGGTTTCACAATGAAAGAGGCAGCAAACTGCAAAGTAGAGAGTGAGTTGAAGGAACCTAGAAATCCCAACATTCCTGTAGTGTAAGCTGCTGTTCCTTTGAAAAGTATTGATCCTTAGTCATTTTGTTTCACGCTACAATCCTCTCAAATAAGGAAATCTCATGAACTAACAGAGCTTGGCTATTGTTTAAAAGTCCTCTGACTTTCTTGGGTTCTAACCCTAAGTGAAACTATTTTAAGTATTTTGTGTATGTCTAAGTTGTGGGAAAGAACGTGTTTGTGTTGGGTCACTGCTCCTCTAACCACAAAAATACACAGCTCTGCATGCACACATGCACACACACATTATGAATATAAAGTTTCCTAAAACTTATAATCATTTCTCTAATGAATAAGGCAAAGTTTGGTCATATGCGACACATTATACAATTTTACTATTAATTTGAATTTGCATTGAGCCTTTCTTCCCAAGAGGACACACATCTTTTTTTTTTTATTTTGTATTATACCACAGTGAAACATACATTTACAAAGGTGTTCATAATTGGTTCTTGGTAATACAGTATTCCAGTACCCGTCCCTCCACCAGTGCTCCATCACCACCAACAGTATTCCCACACTCCCTCCCGCCCATCCCGGGGAGTACCTCCAGTAGCAGTACTGAGGGGGTACCTCAGTAGCAGGTACCCCCTTTTCCTCTCTTTCTCTCTCTGTCTCTCTCTCTGTCTCTGCATCTCTATTCCCCTTCTTTTACACATTGCGGCTAGCCCTGCAGACATTTAGGGTTTATTATGTAAGTCTCTTTGTGTACATTCAATGGTGAGCTCTAGTCTGACATTACCATTGCCCACACTCAGTAAAACACTAGTATATATTTATATCCTATTAATGAATGCAGTCATTCTATATCTGTCTTTTTTCTTTCTGACTAATTTCACTCAGCATGATAATCTCCATGTCCATCCATTTGCAGGTAAATTTCATAATTTCATCTTTTCTGACAGCTGAATAGTATTCCATCGTGTAGATGTACCACAGTTTCTGTAGCCAGTCCTCTGTTCTCGGGCATTTAGGTTGTTTCCAAATTCTAGCTATTATGAATAGTGAAGAGATTAATAAAGAAGTTCAGATAGTGTTTCTGCTATGTGTTTTTCGGTCTCTTGGGTATATTCCCAGGAGTGCTATTGCTGGATCAAATGGGAGCTCAATATCTAGTTTTCAGAGGAATGCCCATATTATTTTCCAAAAAGGCTGGACCAATCGGCAGTCCCACCAACAGTGGATGAGAGTTCCGTTTTCCCCACATCCACGCCAGCACCAGTTGTTCTTGCTATTTTGGATGTGTGCCAGTCTCTATAGTGTGAGATGGTACCTCATTGTTGTTTTAATTTGCATCTCCCTGATGATTAAAGATGAAGAGCAATTTTTCATATGCCTTTTGGCCATTCAAATTTCTTCTTTTTGGAAGCTTCTGTTCATTTATTCTCCCCATTTTTTAATGGGGTTGGCTGTTTTTTTCTTGTGAAGTGCTACAAATGTCTGATATATCCTGGATATTAACCCCTTGTCAGATGGGTATTGGGTGAATATCGTTTCCCACTCTGTGGATTGAAGGACACACATCTTACTGAAGCAATATCCTTACATAACAAATGACAGTTTTCACAATAACTCCATTAGTGGGAAGAAGTTCAAATTTTTTAATTGAAAATATTAAACAAAATAAAGAAACTACCTATATAAGCACTGACTAACAATTTGTTATGCTTTCTGCAATCTACTGGGGCACCACAAGGTCCTAAGTACTAGTTTTTTAAAACTAATTTTTTAAAACTTAGGGTTTACTATATGCATATACCTGGGAAAGTAGGATATTCCTATCCTTAGTATAATTTCAGGATATTTCTAAAATTGCTACCCCTCTTAAAAATGATCTTTATAGCTCACAGGAGTTACACTGGTGAAATAGCAGGGATTTTGGTTAACTCTCGAAATGCTCTAATTAAGCTTGGCAGGATGCTGCCAGCCTCCCTCTTCTTAGAAACTTCCCAGCTTCTAAGAATGCCAGGAAGCTTAAAGGGGGGAAAAACTGCTTAGCAGAGTTGCAACTGTTATCAAAGCGAAATGCATCATTCCTCCCAGCCTCTTCTTAGGCCAGAGATCCAAATGTACTTATACGTTCTAGACCAGGATTTCTCCCAAGATAAGGATTCCTTTGAGTCTCTTCTTCCACACCATGCTGTGGCTCAGAATGGCTGCTCTCAGCACCCTGGACCTTGTCCTTTCTCTGGCTTTGCCCCTTGGCCCTGGGCTGCTCACCCCCACATTCCCCAGCTCTGAGACAGACTTCTGGCCATGGGCCCATTTTCTTGGCACTCTCTTCCGGGGTCACTCTGTCCTAAAGAAGGATTGACTGTCACTGTGAGTGGCAACCTCTGTGCTTTTTCAGAACATTAGCCATCAGCGACTGTCAGACCAAAGTCAGTCTCACACAAACTAGTTTTATTGAGACACACCCCTCCATGAGAGGCGTCCTTTTGACATAAGCTTTAAACTATTTCCTCCCAAACAGGCATACAAACCACAGATCCTTGCTCTGAGGAAGTGCATTAAGAATGCAAAGGGAACCCTGGGCAGGTCTGAATACACAGTATATTGTCTCTGTCTAAGTTACTAGGGAGAGTGCGGTGGTTTGTCCTCACAAATACGGACAGACAGCTGCAGTTCGCAGCTGGCAGTATGTTTATGCTAGCTAAACAAAGATCTAGCTGGAGCTGGGTGAATACTTGGCTCTAGTGCTGTAATCATAATTCATAACATGCATTACTAAAGAAAGGGGAAACTAGGAAAAGACCCAGAGAGATTCACTTCATTTTGACTCTGTAGGCAGAATATAGACTGCTTAATTTATTGTGAGTTTTGAATTTTTTTTATTGAAATAATGACTGTGACAATCAAAACTGCATTCTGTTCTATAGTCACACCTTCAGAATAATTCTTGTTCCATTAGAAAACAGTAATGGGAGATCTACTTTCTGCCAAAACTCAATTATCACAAATATCTGATTTCCTAAATGACTTAATTGTAATCAAATCGCTAAACTTTTTCTCCATTTTGACCATCAGATAACCCCATTCTTGGGCAGAGTTCATACTGAAGTCACAGGAATAAAAAATATTAAATCTAAAATAAACTTGAGGGAACATAAAATAACTTTTGAGGTGAAGAAAAAGACACCCAAATCATTTAAGTCACTTGTAGAAGACCACATAGTAAGAAGCAGGGTAAAGATTCAAATTCAAAAATTGCAGAGCGAAATTTATGGGTATTTGTTAGCACATCTTATGTCTCTTTAACGCAAGATTAAATTTTATTAGAAAAGCTCTTTCAAAATCTGGTAGAATGTCCCAGCAAAGTCAGTTGTGTGGCTCCAGGCAGCCTCTATTGGTCCAATTCTTCCAGAACTGCAGTCTTAGATTTGACTCTAAATGCAGTCATTGCCGTCAATT
Source organism: Cryptotis parvus (assembly GCA_021461705.1). Lineage (NCBI taxonomy): Eukaryota > Metazoa > Chordata > Mammalia > Eulipotyphla > Soricidae > Cryptotis > Cryptotis parvus. Next base: position 436,686 of record JAJIBD010001149.1, on the reverse strand, counting down.
AATTCTATTTTATTCTACATAGTTAGCATTTGAGAGTTTTGAATAGAGTATGGAAATATATTTAAATTTGTATGCATAATCATGCATAATAATGTGAAAAATACATGCCCCACAGGAGGGGAGGGTGTTACAGTAGCCTTTCTTTTTGACAAGTAGCAATGCTAAGTGTTCTGCTATTATCCTTTTCTTTAACTTTGGGTAACCTGAAATCTGTAATAGATTATTATTCAGGGTTTCGAATCTTCTCTCCCTGGGGGTTGGGGGTGGAATCCTATTGCCAGTGGCAAGGACAGGGCTCCAGACGCCAGATGCTACAGAGGCAGGAGCTCAGCTGGACTCTCCATGTGCTCCATTCTCAATGGGGTGGGGACAGGGAGAACTGAGCTCTGAAGGGAAACTGTTTTGCCAAGTTCCAAGCTCTCTGGATTTCAAACTCTTGGACTACTGAACAGTCCCCAATCTCGTATTTCTTCAAGCTTGTTTATTCTTGACAACATAGAACTTCTGATCTCAGGGGGAAAAAAAAATGTCTTTGGGTTTTAAAGGTCTCTGAAAGCTTCTTAAGACATTAAGTACCTCTTACTTAAAATGATACAGTGATGATTTAAGACCTGAGCCACTGGAAATGTACAGATTAAATGACCTTTAAAAATACACATAGGTTGAAAAGAAAATGCATTTAGCAAACAAAGCATTTGGGATTTAATTCTAAAATATGGTTGCAAACATTAAGAAAACTCAAAATGAGACAGAGCATACAATATTCATTTTGACTTAAAGATCTACTTTAAATAACAGAACAGATGTAGTCATCAGCATCTATACCAACTGGGACACTGTGAACACAGCGAAAGTCATGATAAGACAGAGTAATAATAAGAACCACTGTCATTGTTATCTCTTAATCCTTCAAACTGTCAAAGCAGAACCAAGAGTAAAAAAGAAATGTGTCTAGCAAGATCTGAGTTTCCATTTTTGTTTAGCATTTCAGATAGGAAATATTTCCTTAGATTCTCCCATGGAAAGCAGGTTAAGCAATTTATGCTCTCTGGGACAGAAAAAAAGGAAAACAAGCAAACACCTGTAGACTCAGTCTGAGAATACTAACACACAAACAGGTGCAGACTTATGTGACGGTTAAGCAAACCAAGGGACAGGACTGTGGCTCACGGGTGGGCCCTTGCAAAGGAAATTAAACTTAATTGTTCCATTGTGATGCATGGCCAAGTGAGAATCATGTGTTCTGGGACACAAAACAGTTTGACAAAATATTTCTTTTGCCAAATTCATGACCATGTGAAATACACTGCAGTGGGAATTCGTCCTGAAGGATGAAGTGGGGCGGTCAGATATTCACTTTTGAGTTTAGAATTTGATCACATTCCCTGCACGCCTCAAAAGTGAAACACAGTGTCCTGTCACAAAGCTTAATAACTGAGTAGCTTCTGAGCAAGATGTGTTTTAGAAATCACACTGGTTTTTCTGTAAGAGATTGACCCTGAATTTCATTTCTCCCACTCAAATATCAATTTCCTCCTTAGATAATATCAATATTATTTGTATATTTTATGTAAATGAGTTGTATAGTTTAGAAACAGATGTATTATATATTCTGATGTAAAAGAATAACGCTCTGTATTGCACAAACTATTACTCTCTTTCCTTCCTCTCCTTTCTTCCTCTTTAATGTCCTATTATAATCAAGTTATACCTTCACTAGATTCTAATAAGTAATTAGAGATAATTAGTCTTTGCTAGCTAATAGTTAACTTTTTTATAAAATAACAATATGAATGTATCTAAACAGAAAGTAGATATGGAAAGCATTTAAGACATTTATAGTAAATATATCAAACAGAAGTTTACATTAAAATCGTTTGCAAAATATATCTCTCTAAAAGATATAGCAAATACCCTAAGAACTGCTTGGTGAGACAGAGCTCATTTTCTAATGCTTTTAAATACATTGCATGCATAACTCCCTGACTTCATGAACTAATTACAGCTTTCATGGAAATAAATGTACTAGTAGTATAACCCCCTCCAGGTGAAAGCATGGTCTAGTTTACTACTACAACTAGGCTAATCATAATGACTTAAAAATAACACATGTAAAAATATTTCACTGAATATGTTAAGACTGAAATCTATGTCTACTTAAATAGAAATGCAGAACGTCTACCTTGATAAATAAGGATAAATATGACAACAGCATTATCTTATTTAATGATTGTTGTTATCAGATTCACGCTTAATGGACAGGTTATGATGAAGCACTGTGATACAGAAATGTACCCTTCATTAATCAGAGCTAAGAGCCTCTTTCACCTATGAAATATTTTTTGAAAGGACGCTAGCATTTGACAAGAGACAGGTTAAATTAAAGTTCTGGGGATAACACAAAGATCTGAACATCTGAATTAGGTGACTGGAAAGGGGTTTGGAAGAAGTTTGTGAGCAGATCCTTTGCTTTGCTACCGCAGCTCATAGACTCACATTCTCTACTTTGGAGCAAGATTATCTCTGACCAGCTAAGTAATAAAGGAGCACCATAGAAGAATGTTTTTTGGTAACCATTAGTTGTAACTGGTCATGTTTTTGTCAGTCACTAATTCACCCTGGACACACTGCTCTTCTTTCCCTCTTGAATATGCTTCGTTCAAGATTCCATGTATGACAGAGGTGGAGGGTCTTGGTGGTGGTGGATATGCAGTAATTTTGTATCTCAAAATCATAAAATGTAACACTATTGTAACTGTGTTATGTAAGCAATATGATCCCTAAGCACAGGAGTAAGCCCTGAGTGCTGGTGGTATGGATCCACAGTACCATTATTATTAGCAGTATTTTTTTTTTATGTAGTGTCAGCTTTAGTTAATTCATTTTAAGATACTTTTTTTTTTTGCTTTTTTGGGTCTCACCTGGCAATGCTCAGGGGTTACTCCTGGCCCTAAACTCAGGAATTACTCCTGGCGGTGCTCAGGGGACCATATGGGATGCCGGGAATCAAACACGGGTTGGCCGCGTGCAAGGCAAACACCCTACCTTCTGGACTATTGCTCCAGCCTCATTTAAGATACTTTTAACATATCATTATATTTTAATTTCCTCTCCACATTACCTTTTTTTTTTGCAATTGTTGCTATAGACTTTGTTGTGGCACAGCAATTAGCCAGGAATCACACTGCAGACTTTCTGTGGGTACACTCAGACTGTGGTTAATTCATTCACAGAATCACACCGACCTGCAAGCCAGCGTTCTACCAAAGAACTATTTATACTCAGATACTACCTAATTTATTGCAATCTCCATATCGAGGATTTGCTGAAAGGTTGCTCGGAGGAAAAAGGTTGAACACATCTACATATAGGGTAAGAGTATACTTTTATACAGTCTATATTGGTTTTACTAAAATTTGGTTTTATTCTTAAATATTGTACATTCAGCAGACTTGACTGCACAATGACTGAGCTAGATTATTAATTTTAGTTTTATGGCCCTTCCCAATACGAGGTCATTTCACGAAGTCTCAATCAAAAATAATTCAGATTGAGAAGTGCATATATTTTGTATCTTTTACATCATAAATGCAAAGAATTTTATGACCAGGTAAGCTTTATTGTGCCATAAACCCAGGGATTCATACTAAAACAAGTGGCTGGTGCAAGCAAATCTAATTCTGAGAAAGCAGTTTTATTAGGTGAATAATAATAATCAATTCATTTTTTGACTTTTTTTAAAAAATTGAGAGACACACACCTGTGGCAATGCTCATGGCATACTCCTGGTTCTGTCCTCAGGCATAATTCCTGTTGTTACTCAGGGGACCATAATGAGTGCTGAGGATCAAACTTAGTCAGCCATCACATGTATCACTTGTCTTCCTGTTGATCATAGATTTCTCCAGCAGTCACCAGTAACATCTCCATACATCCTGACACAAGCTAGTGTAGCCCAAGAGCATCTGCTTGCTTCAGGAACACAAAGAGCCTCAAACCATTCCTTCAGGTCATGAGAATGAAGTCTATAATTGTTACTGTTTTTTGGTATATCAAATATGACACAGGTATCTTGCCATGCTCTGCTATTCGGATGGGATACTCTCAGTAGTAGGCTCTCATCTCAAGCATTTACTCATGAACCATAACTGGGAGAGATCAGCTTTTCACTTGGGTGGAGCTCTGATGAGCTGTGGAGTCTGGATTTTGAAAATGATTGCCCTCATGATCTGGGGGTTCCTCTGGCTTCTTGTGAGGCTCTATTGGGATGGTGGACCTGCCTTCCCTCCCAGATGCCTCATGGACAGCTGAGCACAGGGAGAGTCGGTAGTAGCTCTGCCCTGTGTATCTGAGTACACGGGGTATGCCTCCAGATCAGGCATATGCCAGTGGTATGCCTCTGGATCAGATATACCTGGACTTGAAGTAGGCTTCACTGTAGCGTGGGACTCTGACTAGCAGGGCTTGACATTGGATTTTCTCTTGGGTGGAGCTCTGACAAGCATGCATATGACTGAGGCTGGTTCAGTTCTTATCATGTGGCTATGTCTACGGCCAATACATCCTGAACACACCAATCTCGTCTGATCTTGGAAGCTAAGCAGGGTCGGGCCTGGTTAGTACTTAGTCATATGCAAGGGGAATAGCCTCCGTGCTATTTTATTGCTTGGTTCCCCCACTATCAATTTCTAAAGTGTTCTTGCAATACTGGAAGTCATTCTCAAAAACAAAGTCATATTTATCTTACATTCAAATATGATTTTCACCTTAAGCTTTTATGTTATATTCTTATTATAACATATAAATCATTTTGTTCTTGTAACTAACTAGTGATCATTCAAATTTGCTCATTCTTAAATATAAATAGTCTTTTAGTAAAAAATTGAATAAAAATGTCCACTTTGATTTGAAAAACAAGAGCACGTCTTAAATATAACAAGTGCAATGAAATGTTACTGGGGGGGGAGAAATATGGTTTTGATGTAGGCAGAAGACAGGGGGGTCCACATGGCAGTGAATTCTTACCCTAAAGCTGTCCAGAGTCACCTTTTGGAGCCAGGAACAAAGATTTGATGAGACCCATTAACCCTCAGTGAACCTTGAGGAATCTGTATCAACTTGTCTATGCCCAGCTCTTAATCTGGTTACACTCCAGGACAGATAATCCAGCAGGAACAGAGGTCAAACAAGGAGATTTTCAAAGAAGACCACTCCCAAAATCTATGACCCCTGGCAATGGCCATAGCAACGAACCTTGACCTAGGTTGGAGCCCCATATGGGAGTAGCTTGGGAAAAAATCTATGAAAACCATCCTGACCAAAAGATGGTACACATATGCTGTCTGAGCCCATGTGCTGCTTGAGCCCACGTGGCCAAGCACATGTGGTCTCTGAGCATGTGTGTCACCCACATCTCCCCTCTTGAGATGTGTACTCTCTCACTTTCCGTCCTCATTCCCCTTCCTAAAACCTCCAGAATAAAATCTGTTCTACTTCACTGCTCGTCTACTCCTGGAAATTCTTTTTCTGAGATGAAGACAAGAACCCTGAGAAAACCCTGGGTAAAGTGTAGGACTGACTTGCCTTTTATCATTCCTTAGTCTGCCCAGCAGGTCCCGTGTGGCAGAGGTGGCTAGGGAGAAAATGACCATCTCTCCTCCCTTACCGCCTCACATAAGCCACCCATGAGGCCCACCTATATCAGTTTGCCTTCCATTCCATTGAAATCTTAGTGTATATACAAATACTGAAAATATAATCTATTCAGAAGTTGACACTGTGAGGCAAGGCATAATCAAACAGGACATCATGGAAAGATTACAAATATCCCTTGATCATATTTCCAAGTTTTAAACAAACAATGGTCTAATAAGCATGAACTTGAACTATAATGAGCATACCCAAATCATCCTTAAAAATAGGTATTTACAACAACAATGTAGTACTTTAATGGCAAAGATGGATGAACCAAGCTTATATCTGTATAATAGAAAAAAGGAAACAATGATTATACAGTACAAATAATTTTGCTGTAATATGACAGCCTAATGACTTAAGTGCCCAATATCGTCATTATGGCTCTGAACCCCATGTGCATTAAGCAATAAAGACTCAATAAAACTACTGTATAATTCATATTTCCATGAAAATCTCATTCTTTTAAAATAGTTGTACCTATAAGATCTGTAAGACTAAATGGAAAAGTTAATCATCTGAATTATGTATTATGTGTATACAGTGATATGAAGTTCTTTCCAGGGATGTTCCTAACTAATGATGAAGGAAAGCAATTTAGTTGGACATTCAGTTTTATTTGAGGGCTTTTTTAATCTAGAAAGAAAGGTATATTTTGCCATATAAATGCATTAATTATTGCATATATAATACTCTGAAAATTATATAACCCAATTCACTATTGTTACATCTCTAAAAATGCACTTTAATTTGAAGGGTAGAGCAACAAGTTGAAAGTTTTAAAATGTTTAACTTAATCTCTGCATAACTGTTACTTTGACATGATTTTCAAACCAGGAAAATGGTTTAGAACAGCAATCAAAGAAAAGACTGAAAAATACAACAGAATAATTGAAGAGAAGGACTAGGCATCATTAAATATTTGCAGATTCTCCTCCTTAGATTCTTTATGTTTCCTAGAAATTTTCACTCCCTTACATTATAATACAAACAAAAACAGTGCTAAAGAGTGTAGCAAGAGTAGGTATTTTCAGGCCACAGAGCCATGTATCGCTAAGCTATTTTTCTAAGAGATGCTGAGAAGCATGAGAAATTAAAGATGCTATTATGTTTTATTTTTCTTTTTAACATTTGTAAGGGAGCAGCTGTGCCCAATTCTTAGTGTAAAAAGGAAAGTCAGATCAATTTTGCTCATTTTTGTGTTTAGGATGAACATGTGATGAGAAGTACATTTGCCATTACCGAACTGGGAAATGTGACAATAATTATAATGGGTGTTGTTTCATCTACCTGCTAAACTGGTCCTCCTTGTTCAAAATATGGTGTTTTAGGGTGGCATCAACCATCTGGCTTCCCAGAAAAAGAGTTGTACAAAGAAACTTCTTGGATGCCTAAAAATGATCTAAGGAAAGACAAGTCCCTCAAGGGTGCCTGCACAGATGCAAATCACTTACATTTGCAAATGTGTGTACAAAAGGGAGGATGGAATTAAGAATGAATGGCTCCCCTCAATTACCTGCTTTGTGCCTGAATATGCTTGATTTATAAGCATAAAAGTCAACTTCTGGGAAACTAAACTTCAAGTTAAGGCAAAGTATTATACAAAATACTGTTTTCCACTAATAATCCAAACTCAATGTATGATACTTGGACCCATATGTAAACTAGACATATACAACTTTTTTCCTCATCAACTGAAATTTAAAGAAAAAAAAATCAACCCAGGCTGTCTTTTCTGTGAGACTCATAAAATTGCATTGCTTTGAGAAAAAAAAATGGCTTAATTTTCACATATAAAGTGGATTTGGAAAGAATAAGATTGTGCCCATAAAAGCAGATTGTTTCCAACCACACTGTATTGTTTGGCCCAAACAAGTGTTCCTCCTATATGAAAAGAGGGAACCACAACAGATTGAAAACACAATAGCCAATCAAAATAAAAGTTCTAGACTGGAATAGCTTTATCATTGTGGATATATTTACTGAAATTGATACCCTTAGCCCCTACCACAGTGATAAAGACAACCTACAGAGAAGAAAAAATGAAAACCATTTGGGAATGAAGAGAAATAAACTAATTTCCATATTAATTGACTTCCAAAAACTATTTGTGGGCTGACAAACACAGGGTGTCTATAAAACAGAACTGAAAGACAGAATCAATGTGCATTCAGGGCATATGAAGGAAATTTTCAGTCTTTGTGGGAAGAACTAGAGAAAGTAAAATTGAGGTTGACAAAAGTTTCATGCCTAAACACAAAGGCAGATAGTGAACCTAAATAAAATGCCTCTTTTGCTTATATGCTAAAGAAGTTGGCCACTGGATCATTTTTATGGGTTAGTGTCAAAACAGTGATGAAAAGAAAAACATATTTTTGTTTTTCTCACTTGACTACTATAAAAGTTTTTTTTTATTTTAAAATGTCTTATGCTTTTTTATATGCAATGTATCAGTATTTTAATTTTTTTGCACCACATCCAGCAATGCTCAGGGGTTACTCCTGGCTCTGCACTCAGGAATTACTCCTGCCGGTGCTCAGGGGACCATATGGGATGCCAGTGATCGAACCTGGGTTGGCTACATGCAAGGCAAATGCCCTACCCGCTAGACTATCGCTTCGGCCCCAAGTATTTTGATTTTTAAAGTGAGAGATTAGCTAGCTACTTGAAGTAAGTTCAATTGATGATCATAAAACACGATCAGTTATACCATAAAATGCAAATATAAGCAAAAGACCTTTAATGACTTGACTGATACTTTCAAGGACCAATAGTATCATAATACTTAGAGAAAAATATAGCAATAACTCATGACTCAAGAAATATAAATTCTTATTACCAAGATCCTTGCTGTCTCTTGTTTGGTCCCATTACTAAAGAACAATTAAAATAATTATCTGTAGACTCACAGAAATATAAAAAAAGTTTTCCATGTCTCAAAATTACAGTATCCCACCCATCACACCATAGTCATCTTGCCTGTTACTCCCAATCTTCTGAACCACCATGTTTTAATGATATTTTCTTCTGACTACAGACAAGGTGCAGAGCTGCCTCCAGCCCTCTGTGCCCAGGCGCTCACGAGGCACCCGGGAGGCATGGCGGGTTCTAGCCCTGGCCCGCCACCCCAGCAGAGCCTCACAACAAGCCAGGCGACATCCTACTCCATGAGGGCCGCCATTTTCCACATCCGGACTTCCCTCTCGTCAGAACTCCACTCAGAAGAAGAGCCTATTAGAGGCTCGGCTCTAAATCCAAGCAGCCACGTGGTTCATCAATAAATGCTGGATTTAGAGGTGACTACAAGAGTATGCCACCCGCACGGCAGAGCCTGGCAAGCCTCCTGTGTCGTATTTGATATGCCAAATACCAGTAACAATTATAGAACTCATTCCCATGGCCTGATGGAATGGTTTGAGGCTCTTTATGTTCCTGGAGCAAGCAGATGCCCTTGGGCTCTACTAGCATAAGATAGGGCATATGGAGCTGTTACTGGTGCCGCTTGAGCAAATCGATGATGAAAGGGAAGACAGTGATACAGTGATACAGTGATTTCTTCTGACTAGAAACATAACGTGTGGTTAAAGCCTTTCCACTTGTCTTCCCATTTTTCATCAATTTGCTGTAGCAGGTGCTAGTAATGTCTCCATTCATTTGGAATGAGATCTATTTTTGTTATTTTTTGGTATACCGAGTACACCATGGGTAGCTTGCCAGGCTCTGCCGTGGCTCTGGGTTCATCCCAAGGGGGCCCAGTCTTTTTCTACATCAGACTATCAACCATCCAGGGCCCACGGAACAGAGTCCTGGGTGTAGACAAGCCTGTCTCCTGTCTGCCACCTGCCAATGAAGCCAGACACCACAGCCACATCTGCAACACCTTGAGGGGCAGGTACAAAACCTAGGTTAAATCCTAGGTTTTGGAATTTAAGAAGAATCCAGACAATTAAGTCTGCTAAGATTATAGCTACATATATGTTTAAATACATATGTTAGTTCAGTGTTTTATTTTAACTGTATTAAAATACTGTGATTTACAAATTTCTTCACAGTACAATTGTCAAAAGTATTCATTGTTCAACACCAGTCCTACCATCAGTTTGCCCCTACCACCACAAAAGGCCACTGCCTCCCACACACCCTCCAATCCCCACAAAGCTCCTTACCCACTCCAATCATATTATATCAGTGTTTCTTAATCATTTTTGTAATCATGGCTTGTTTTTGTCATGTACACACCCTGACCCATGCCAGCTGGCCCTTAGTCTTCTACTGTGGACACACATTCATGCAATTTTCATCTGTTTTAGGATGAGAGCTAGTTACAGAAACAGTAATAGTAATGCACAAGGGTCATCTTTTTTTCCCCTTTTTCTTTTGTTTCATTTGCACCACCTTTGTTCATCTGTGATCTATTGGTTAGTATTTATTTAAATATGCTTTAGCATGATGATCCTTAAAAAAATATAAGTAGGGAGAAAAAATAGAAATGGGTTCAGGAGAGAAGTCTTGGAGATATTTTTTTTTTTCTTTTTGGGTCACACCCGGCAATGCTCAGGGGTTACTCCTGGCTCTGCACTCAGGAATCACTCCTGGCGGTGCTCGGGGGACCATATGGGATGCCAGGGATCGAACCCGGGCGGCATAGGCCAGCTGCGTGCAAGGCAAACGCCCTACCCGCTGGGCTATCGCTCCGGCAAGTCTTGGAGATATTTTGATAGAATCATTGACTTGTCATGTCAACACTTTATCTATCTATCTATCTATCTATCTATCTATCTATCTATCTATCTATCTATCTATCTATCTATCTATCTATCTATCTGTCTGTCTGTCTGTCTGTCTGTCTGTCTGTCTGTCTGTCTGTCTGTCTGTCTGTCTGTCTGTCTGTCCGTCCGTCGTCCGTCCGTCCGTCCAGTCTGTCTGTCTATCTGTCTATCTATCTGTCTATCTACCTACCTACCTATCTATCATCTGTTTGTTTTTTCATTAATCAATCAAGAAATTAGTTAATTAATTAACCAATCTATCTATTTATTTATTCCTTTAACATTTTGGTCACACCCGGTGATGCTCAGGGGTTACTCCTTGCTCTGCACTCCAAGAATTACTCCTGGTGGTGTTCGGGGACCATAAAGTATGCCTGGAATTGAATCCAGGTCAGTCGCATGCAAGACATGTACCCTACCCACTGAACTATCACTCCGGCCGCATCATGTCAACACTTTAAAGATAAACCATGCTTTTTAATATTGAGAACTATATTAAAAGTAATTTTATAAAATATTTTTTGTGTAAATAAAACTTGTTATAGTCAATGCTCAATTGTCAAAATAGCATAACTGCTTAACAAAGATGAAAAGGAAATTTTCTTTGAAGATTATGACAAGTATTTTTAAAAGGCCTTAAGTTTATATAGAAATCCAAAAAATAAATCATTTTGATGTTATGATTGTCTACAATAAAGAAAAATAAAAGAGCTAAGAAACACCATCAGCTTAAACATTAGCCCCTCATAAAAATTACTAGAAACACATTAGTTGTTCACATTAATTTTTCTGACCATCATCAGGAAAGAAAACAAACCAGCCATGACAGTATCATTTTCACTGTAACAGAAGCTCTTGACTAGAAATTTTCATAGTGATTGCTGTTATTTACATTGAGGGTTATAAATAACTTGTCTGGCAATACTAAGCATAGCTTTCCCAAATTCACATGATTCACAGAGGGTTATTTACTTATTTGTACTTTCTATTTTGTGATGATTGCCATATTATTCAATAAAAATTAATTTTCAGTCATGTTCTTTCTTTTTCTTAATTACTAAAGTTCTACTTTTTCAATATCAAACTTCCACTTTGTATAAAATTATTATATTTTAGTATGTTTGTATCAAGTTCTCATTAACATACTGAATCATAGTTAAAAGAAAATTAAAGAAATTAGAATTAACCCTAGTTTTCCTAAAATCAGCTTGATAAGGAGATTACTTAAAATATTTCTTATATAAATACACTTCATATATTTCTTATAGGAAAAAGCCTATATATTCAAACTGTAGACGTTATTGTTTTACTGGTTTTGGCATATCGAATACACATCGGACAGCTTGCCAGACTCTGCCTTGAGGGTGCTATACTCTCAGTAGCTTGCCGGGCTCTCTGAGAGGGGTGGGTAGAATATTATTGGTAATTCCTTTATCTATCTTCTAGCATATCGACAAATAACGGGATATCAAGTGACCAAGTGATAAAAGTTATAGCCAGGCAGATTGTTTAAGTTTTCTCATATTTCTTTACATTGAGGTAACAGGTTAGCAATGGTGTGTAACTGTATCTTTTAGGAGTGCATACTACCACTGCCATGCCACACATACACAAATGTATTCATATTTCTCCGCTACTGCCCACAATATTCTTCCATGCTCCTCCACTTACTTAGATACTATTAATTCGATAATCAGAGTCTAAGGACTTATGCGATTGGACATTTTGTTGCTTTGTTTCTTTAATATACTACTTATAAATGAGGCCACCCAGTATTTGTCTTCATACTTCTGACTTACTTGCAAAGCAAAATAGTGTCACATCTGCAATATAGCAAAAGATAGCATCTTTCTTTATAGTTAAATAGTATTTCATGGTATATATATTCAAATATACTACAATTCATATATATATATGTGTATTCATGTACATATATGCATGTATATATTTATATATATTATTGAGCAATTGTTTTTTGAGAGACTCACAGACATGGGGCAGATATGCTACTGGCTCTCCCTGTGCCCAGCCGCTCACAAGGTGCCGGGAGAGATTGTGGGTTATAGCCCTGGCCCGCCACCCCAGCAGAGCCTCGCAACAAGCCAGACGACCCCCCCACTCCATGAGGGCCTCCATTTTCCACATCCGGACTTCCCCTTCATCAGAACTCCACCCAGCAGACCAGACTATCACAGTCCTGCTAGCACAGTCACAAGCAACCGTGAGATTCATCAATAAATGCTGGTTTTAGAGATGACTACAAGAGTATTCCATCTGCACGGCAGAGCCTGGCAAGCTATGTTATATTTGATATTCCAAATACCAGTAACAATTATAGACCTCATTCCCATGACCTGATGGAATGGTTTGAGGCTCTTTATGTTCCTGGAGCAAGCAGGTGCCATTGGGCTCTACTTGCATGAGACAGGACATATGGAGATGTTACTGGTGCCCGCTCGAGCAAATCAATGATGAACGGGAAGACAGTGATACAGTGATACAGTGTACTTTTTTCAGATTTGGACTTATAGTAAAGAGCTCTGAAATAAACATATGTATGGATATCTCTTTGAATTAGTGCTTTTGTGCTCTTGGGATACAGACTAAGGAGTAGAACTGAATGTTCATGGTTTAAACCAGTTCCTCCAAGTCATAGTTTTAATCAGTTGATATAATTAAAACAGTAGTTTAGGCATTGTGATAATAATAAGATTTGATACTCTTATGTGTTGAAAGAGTTAGAAATATAGTTGAAAGAAAAATATTATTGTTACATAATGATGTCCTCATAAAGAACAGTGAAATTTGTGATTTCCAGGTCTATTTTCATAGAACTGGGACATAGAGATATAATTTGGCTTTTTCTCCAGTCACTTGACAGTTGTCTAACAGTGGAGGTGATGGGGATGTATCAGTGGAGGTGATGCTGGTGTATTTTTGTGGAGTCCTAATTCGGCTGAAAGGCAAGTCCTAGTTAGTCTTGAATCAGTAGATTTTAGTTCTGGTGATTTTATTAATTTCTAGTTATTAGAAACTAATAACTATTATTTAAAGTTAAAATAGTAAATCACAATATTATTTTTATATTATTTATTCATTTATGGATTTTACAGATGTTTAATGAGCACTTATGTTGCAAAGAGATTTATTTCAGGAGAGTTTACCACCTTCATAGCACATAGATTATATAGGTCATGCACATTTTTCTGCCATATTTTTACATAAATTTTGATAGTTACTTTATATACTGGAATAATATAATAAGTGTCATTTAACTAATTTATACTATTGGTGCTAGATAATATCAACATTTTTGCTACTATCAAAAGTTCTCAAACTTTTAGGTCATTATTTACTTTGTGCAAGTTTCTTTGTTTTTCTTTGAAATTAAGTTTGAGTACTATGATTTTAAGGACAGCTTTTTAATTCCAAAATGCTTCTTAGCTTATATGGATAGCTTTTATCATATGCATGAGTATATAACCACTTGATCACTTGACATTCCGTTATTCATTGATTTGCTCTAGTGGGCACCAGTAATGTTTCCATTTGTCCCTGTCACGTGCCAGTGTAGCCAATGGCATCTGCCTGTTCCAGGAATTCAAAGAGTCTCAAACTGTTTATTTTAGTCTTGACGAAGAAGTCTGTCCAACTTGTAGGTGGAGAACCACGTGATCTTTTGACGTACTTTGGAATCCAGTTGGTAATGGTTCTAGTCCAGCAGTCATCTCCAAGTTGCATTACATGTCCAGACCATATGATTTTCAATGCCTTGGCAAACAAGACAGCATCCCTGACTCTCGATCGTTGGCAGAGATTGGAACTCCAGATTCCTTCTCTCACTTGAGTGAGGAGTGATATTTGAAGCATAGCTCTATCAATTCCTCTTTGGGAGACCCAAATAGCTTTCTCATCCTGCTTTCGTAGGGCCCAGGTCTCTGAGGTGTATTCTAATGCAGGGAAAATGGTGGAGTAAGAAGGATGTGCCAGAAGCTGGAGGTTCTTTGTCCTTTTAGATATTTCTTCGATGTTCTTGAAGGCATTCCATGCCACTCTCTTCCTCCTGCACAGCTCAGGTGCTAGGTCATTTGTCATGTTGAGTTCTCAACCTAGATATACATAACTGCTACATTCAGAGGTATTTGTTCCATTGAGAGTGAATGTGGCTTCTGGCACTAGTTCAGTTTTCATGAACATTGTTTGGTTAAGATTCAGCTGTACACCTACCTTTCCACATTCATAGTCAAAGCCAGCCAGGATTTGTGCCGCTTGGCTGATGCTTGGTGTTATTAGAACAATGTCATCAGCGAAGCAGAGGTAGCGTAGTTGCTGACCATCTATCTTCATTCCCATTCCTTCCCTTTCTGATAGTCACATGATGTTCTCAAGGGTGGTGCTGAAGAGTTTCAGTGAAATGGTATCACTCTGCCAAACCTCCTTTTTACATTGATGATCACTTCCTTGTAGAATGGTGAGATCCTGGTGGCGAATCCGTAATAGAGCTCACAAAGGATCTTGATGTGTTGGGTTTGAATGCCCTGTTTGGCTAGGACTTCGATGACTACTTCAGTCTCCACAGAATCAAAGGTTTTCTTTAAATCAATGAACGTTAGGCAGAGCAGCATCTTGAACTCCCTACAAACCTCAATGAATTTGGTTACCATGTGGATGTGGTCGACTGTGCTGAATCTTTTTCGGGACCCAGCTTTCTCACATGGTTGTCCTTCATCTAATGTTCTGCCAATCCTGTTCAGGATGACTGGAGAGAACAGCTTGTAGATGACGGATAGTTGCCAATGTCGTAGATGTCTCCCATCTTGAACAGTAGAACTGTCCTGCTGGTTTTCCACTGGGAGGGCACCTTGCATCAGACAGGTAGTGTGTGAAGAGCCAAGCCATTGTATTGATGAGTACTGACTCTAGATTCTTCAGGTGTTCGGGTCTGACTTTCTCTGGGACGGGTGCTGTTCGCTGCTACCAGCTCTCCCTATGCTCAGCTGATCATGAGGCACCCGGGAGGGAAGGCATGTTCTAGCCCTGGCCTGCAATCCAATAGAGCCTCGCAAGAATCCAGAGGAAACTCCGCACCATGAGGGCAACCGTCTTCGACATCTGCACTCTACAGCTCATCAGAGCTCCACCCAAGAGAAATGCCACTCTCTCCTCATTGCCACTTTGTGGCCAAGCAGTTTCAGTAAATGCATGAACTGAGAACCTATTACCAATAGTATCTCACTTGCACAGCAGAGCCTAGCAAGCAACCCCTGTCATATTTGATATGCCAAAACCAGTAACAATTATAGACCTCATTCCCATGACCTGTAGGCTATCAATGTATCTTTATTACCAC
Source organism: Cryptotis parvus (assembly GCA_021461705.1). Lineage (NCBI taxonomy): Eukaryota > Metazoa > Chordata > Mammalia > Eulipotyphla > Soricidae > Cryptotis > Cryptotis parvus. The sequence goes on along the minus strand of JAJIBD010001149.1, from coordinate 420,873 downwards.
TTCTTTTAGGTGCAGAAACTCTTAGTTTAAATTAGTCCCATTTGTTTATCTGTACTTTCATTTGTTTGGTCAGTGGTGTTTTGTCTTTGAAAATGCCTTTATCTTCTCTAAAGGCATCTTCAAAGGCAAAACATCACTAACAAAGCAACTAGAAGAAAAGATAAACATATGGGACTACATGAAACTAAACACTTCTGCACCTCAAAAGAAACAGTGACTAAGATAAAAACGCAGTCCACAGAATGGGAAAGAATATTCATCCAGTACCCATCTGATAAGCGGCTAATATCCAGGATATATCAGGCACTGGTAGAACTTTACAAGAAGAAAACAAACAACCCCATCAAAAAATGGGGAGAAGAAATGAACAGAAACTTCAGCAAGGAAGAAATTCGAATGGCCAAAAAATATATGAAAAGATGCTCATCATCACTAATCATCAGAGAGATGCAGATCAAAACAACAATGAGATACCACTTTACACCACAGAGACTGGCACATATTCAAAAGAGCAAGAACAACAAGTGCTGGCATGGATGTGGGGAGAAAGGGGACACTCATCCATTGTTGGTGGGAATGCTGGCTGATACAGCCTTTCTGGAAAACAATATTCCTCAAAAAGACTAGAAATTGAACTCCCATTTTACCCAGCCATACCACTCCTGGGAATCTACTCTGGGAAACAAAAAAATAGGCAGTGGAAACACCATCCCTACTTTTATGTTCATAGTAGCATTATTCACAATAGCCAGAATCTGGAAGCAACCAGAGTGCCCGAAAATCGATGACTGGATAGAGAAGCTTTGGTACATCTACACAATGGAATACTATGCAGCTGTTAGGAAAAATGAAGTTATAAAATTTGCCTATAAATGGATGGACATGGAGAAGATTATGTTGAGTGAAATTAGCCAGAAGGAGAGAGACAGATACAGAATGACTGCATTTATTTGCATAACATAAATATATATGTACATATTATGATACCAATATCCAAGGTCAAGTGAAACATATATCAGGAGGTCTTGTCAAAGGTGGAAATTATAACAAATGTGTGGGAGTCAGAGGCTAGGTAAGACAGAAAATGGAACAGTGTGCTAACAATTGTCGAGGGTACTAATGCCAACCTAGAACTGAGCATTAAATAGAGGCAAAAAGATACACATGACAACGGCTTTAATGTAACGTTCTGTAATCCATAGTCTGGAAGGGAAGGAAAAGAGAAAGAGAGAGAAAGGGAAAGAAATAAAGAACCTGCATGGAGGAAGGCTGGGGGGAGGAGGGAGGGAACCGGGATGTTGGTGGTGGGCGATGGGCACTGGTGGCGGGATGGGTGCTGCAACACTGTATGACCAAAACCCAAACATGAACTTTTTAATTGTATATCTTTGTAATTGTAAAAATAAAAAAATAAAATAAAATAAAATAAAATAAAATAAAATACTGTTCACAATGCCAGAAAAAAAAAAGAAAATGCCTTTAGCTTCAATGTCATGGAGGGTTTTGCCTACATTTTCTTCCATTTACCTTATGGATTCAGATCTTTAGTTCTTTTTATCTAATTTTGTTCATGAGTTAGAGTTTTGTGGGTATTCTTTTGCATGTAGCTGTCCTGTTTTCCCAACACCACTTGTTAAAGAGAATTAGCTTGCTCCACTTCATATTTCTTGCTCCCTTACCAAACATTAAGTGACCATATATTTGATGGTGTTAGTCAAGTTATTCAACTCTATTCCATTGGTCTGTGGGTCTGTCTTTATTACTATACCATGCTTTTTAATTACTTCAGCTGTTTGGAAGGTGCTTAATCTTCTTTTTCCCAAGGACTCTTTTAGCTATTTGTGGGATTTATTGTTCCATATGAATGATAGGACTGTTTGATACATTTCTTTGAAAAACAGCATGCACATTTATAAAGGGACCACTCTGAATCTCTATAATGCTTTGGGAAGTATTGCCATTTTGAAAATGTTTATTCTCTCACTCCATGAGACTTTGATTTGTTTCCATTTCCTCATGTCCTCTTTAATTTTTAAAATAGCACTTTGTCGATTTCTTTGTACAGGTTCTTTATATCCTTAATTAAGCAGATTCCTAGGTATTTGATTTTCTGAGGCACAAATGTGAATGGCACTGCCTAAAACACTAACTTGAAAAGCAATTTTTACCTTAATGTTTATAGGACCATCATTCAGAAATGTCCAAAACATGGAATCAATCAAAAGGTACAACAACAGATGACCATATTAAAACTCCGTTGTATATAAACTCAGTGGAAAACTATTTGGCCGTTAAAAAAGATTAAATTGTACCATTTGGGTCAAAATTAATGGAGCTTTGTATGATTACAGTAAGTTATATAAATACAGAAGTTAAAGAGAATCACCGACCTGTTTCATTAATACATGGAATATAAATTTTACATGCAAAAACATAATAAAGAGCAAAACTAGTTCTTAGCCTTGATGAAAACGGTGGTATGGTGGCTACTTCAGGACAATGCAATAGAGGGAGGAGTGATCTGAAGATCTTGGTGAATAGACACTGGAACCTTGGTGAGCACATGACATTCTATGCACATGGAGTTCTTATTGTGCATACGACTGGAATTCTTTAACTGTGTAAGGTAATGGCAAATCAATTAAAACTGGTGAAGAATTAGAAATAAATGATCCTTAAGTGGAGAATATATTTACTTTTGTATATACTAAAGATTTTTCATTTTGTTTTTGAGAAACATCACTGGGCCTAACAGGTACCACTGTTGATAGTGTTCTGGGGACCATAAAAGATGTCAAGGAACCAACAGGGTCTGGTTTCATGCAAAGCATTCATCCTTCAACCCTACTAAAATAATCTAATACTATCTGTTTCTCTCTGACTATTTGTGTGGTTGAATACTATAAAATAAAATATATATTTTTTCCTTAAGGCAGTTAAAATTTGTGTCCCAATTTAATAATTGGGACATTGTCTATACTTACAAAGTTTAACACATATTAGTCAATTATAAAATGAAAATGTTTTATATCAACATTATAGTGTTATAGATATTTATCTAAGATAGATTTTATATTCTGATACAAAATATTTGTACATATGTGAATTTCCAAATGGAAATTCACATATGTACAAATATGTGAATCTGTTAAATAAAAGAAATAGCTCATTTAAGAGATTAAAAGGTTAGTTATTTTCTTAAATATAATTATGAAATAACTAACTTCTGAACAAAGTCACAAAATAATTTCATTAATCAAAAATTCAAATTACAATTTAAGATTTTGTTTTTACTTTTTAGCTCACCATCTGTTAAATCAATAAATGCTAGAGTTTAATTTCTGTTATTATATATTAATTTCTAAATCAACTTTTCTTGACATTTGTGCCTTTTCCATCTGTCAATATGGCCCTTAAAATGCATTTTTATGTACTATATATACACATATGCATATGTATCTGTAAAAAGATCTCTTTATCTTTCAAAACAAGTACAAAAAATCATATAACAATATAATTATACATATTAACAAGCACAACTTAATAAAGGCAAGAGAGAATCAAAACACAGTGTGCAAAGTTTGAAGATGCAACATGTGTTCTGAATTAGATTGCTTTAGTGATATTTTGTATTCCCAGACTAAAGTATTTGTACCTCCTGCTAAATGAAGCTAAACTGTAATATATAAGGTATTTTGCCTCCTCTCTTCTCCATTTTTTGTTTTTGTTGCAATGATAAGGATCACATATCGTGGTGGTTCTTGCACACTTAGTTGTGGTGAACTGAAGTTTGCACAATTCTCATTTTCTTTGTTTCTGGTCATGAAACTGGAGATCCCAAATGGCAATGCTACCTTAGATTGCACTCAGCACATGAAACAACAAGTGCAAAGAAACTTCTCTACCATTTAGTTTTCTCTGGGCCCCTTTTAAGTCTTTCTCATGATGGCAAATGGGAAAATACATACTATATTCTTGGAGAAACACATAAGACATCTTCTACGCTATTTAATTTTATTAGTGTTGATATGTAAATACTAAGCATATTCTGTTGGGGGGAAAATTCTATAACTTTGAGGAAAATACTTGTCAACTTGTTATGTTTATATACTTCACTTATTGTATAGTGTATTTAATTAAAACTTAAGACCACAGATAAATCAAAATGGTATCATTGATTATACTAAATTTCTATGAAATATGAAATTAGTTTGGCATTCTCCAGTTAACCTTTTTTCAATTATGTTTTTAAATATTTCAAGTTAGTTTTAAAAATTATCATTTCAACAATAATTTTTCTATTCTAGGCACTGTTCAGGTGCTAAGCTATCTGTTCCTCACTCTAGGTCTATGCTTATTTTATTGAAATTACACAGATATCTGAAGGGCAAGTACTTACATCCATGTCTTCTGAACCCAAAATCAAGACTCTTCATTGTACTGTAGCTATGCAACCAGGTGTGTCATCTAAATCTGGACTTAAATACAACACTTGCTTCCCATTCACTGGGTTCTAAGCCATGCAAAACAGCTTCTGCTACTAAAATGTGACAGATGCTTATTTTGGGAGTTAACTAGAAGTTAATTTCAGGTTTTGAAAATGTTGGAATTAAAAAAAGTCACAGAAGAAAAACTTCAACATTAGGATCTATTAAATTCTTCCCTTATACAAATGCTTGATGGACCTTTGTCCATTGTGTTTGGTAATTAGCACTCCAAATGAGGAATATTTCTTAAAATGATAGAAAATTTCTGATAAATTCAAAAATATAAATTTGAGCAAAAATTTTTTTTATCAAAGGCACATTTAACCAATCATACCAGTATTCAATTTGATAAAATCAAGTAAGTGAATTCTAATATTATTTTTGTTTAAGTTTACGTTTGAATAAAATCATGTTTATAGTGATAGGAAAATCTACTTCAAAGGTGCTCATCAACATTATTAGCTAACAGGACGAAATATATTCCCTACCGCTTTAACTCGATGAATAAGTTAACTTATATTTTCTACTGCTTAAACTTTACTGATCCTACCCAAGTAGTATCTGATATAGATGCTGGTGATTCCTATGTGTAAACTGAGTGATTGCTCTATATGGTCTAGCTTTTAAGAGTTGGTGTCACCTTTGCTTATTTTAGATCTTATTGAATGTTGCCCTCAACAGCTAATACGGATCATAATGATCTGAGTTAATCTGTTTGTATAATGAATTTATTGTAATGCAGAAATATGAATCTCTCTGTATTATGAATGATTCAAAAACAACTGAAGGGTTTTTATGCACTAGGCAATTTGTTTCTTCATTGATTTTCATAGTTTATGAGCCGATCTATCTGTTTAGGAATATTCGATCACTTATCATCTATGTACATATTTAATGAAATACAGCAAAGTTTAAGTAGACAAGGACATTAATTAGCTTATATAGATAGTAATTTATAATGTTGTTCACCAAAAACTAACACATTACAATGCACTAGTACTTCAGTTAAGAAAATAAAGAGTAGATGAGTTGTTTAGCCGCATTCTTCAAACAAACAATCATACAGTGATTGTTTTCCTAGCCCAGTAAAATCTATTTCTGGTTGTTTTAGATACATTCTGATTTTATCCCAATAGTCATCTTAACATTTTAAGAGACTAGAATGATTTCATATGAATTTTTCCCTGATTTATTAAGGACTTGACCCATAGTGAATAAGTAGAGAAAGACTGCATGGAAAAAGAACTGTAACTAATTCCTGCCTTGACAAGTCCTTAAAATAGCATTTTTCTTTGGTATCTATGATTGAAATCAAGGTATCAATTACTAACAAACATAAGGCCTTATGGCCTCTAAATAATAGTGATTACAAAGGAAGACTTCTGGAACTTTTTTTATTCAATTTTGAAAAGACCAATTTGTTCTTTTATTGTTGTTGGTGGTAGTGTTTACTCATTGTCATAGTGTTCAAAAGTAATTTCTTTTCAGTTACATTCTGGTAATGTCATTAAATTTCACAATTCCAGGTGCCTCCCAGTAAAATGAAGAAGGCTTCAGACATTTTAGTCAAATGCATAGCTTTAAATTCTGACTGCCTCTCTTGGCTGTCTGGTTCTGAGCAGAAAGATCGAACTTTATGTGCTACAGTTTCCTTTATAGTAAAATGGGGATAACACCACCGTATTCACAGGGTTATAGACAGGATTACATGCATATGAGAGCACCTATTGCCTAGTGAGTGCTCTCAAATTTTAGTTCTTAACACATTCCTACCACTGGGGAATAGAATGGGAGGGTGCTCCCATGATACTGCTGATAAATTCGGCATAATAACGATTCTTGAGGGGAGACAAATGATTATCTTCATGCCCCATATTTTTATAATGGAAAAGTGTATGTTGATGACAAATTTGATCATATTCTTCTAATATTTTCTAGCAATAATCACTAGTGATTACAAAGATAAATTGCAGGAGATGATACAAGATGAGATCTAAGCGTAGAATCTCTCTGTGGATTCTAATTGCATTTCTCTTGGTGATTTTCCTTGTGCTTCTCAGGATGCGATGCACTCCCTTATTTTTGCAGTTAGGACACTGTGAAAAAATATCTGAAGGGGCCACAGTTGGGGGTGTTTCCTACAAGTGTGCACGCCAGCACACAGAGTGTTTCGCGATGCATCTTTTTTACATAGTTATTGTTAAACTGTTTATCCGGCACATCGATAGGCAGCTGGTGGAACAAATAGGGAAATCCTGGGAAGCACATTCATTTTTAAAGTGTTAATGTCCCCATCCATGAGACAGTAATGTGCTTCCATCCGTTAAGCTCCCCTTTAATGTTTCGGGTTGGAGGGCCATAATTTAAATGAAATGCATTATCCAACCTGGAAGGTATTCCACATCCTAAATATTTAATTGATTTCTCCATCAATGGAAGAAGCATCTACACAATAAGCAGATCCTAGCTATATCTAAGTGTCCAATTAATAGTGTCTCTAATTTAGGGTAATTTAGGAGTTTACAACTTATAAAATGGTGATGTCTTCTTCATTCCTCCCAAAGTACCAAGAGTATTGTATCTGGATTAATTGCAAACGGCAGACAATCCTCCATGTATAATGAAAACTCAGTCAGTGTCAGCCAGCCATGCACCTATAATTTGAGATCTCATCTGAATATTTTTCACGAGGGGTTTCACATCCTAAGTAAATTGAAGTGGCAATGGAGAAAAGTTGTAATTGTTGCATGTCCCTATTAAAAAAGTTGAACAAGTCAAGTCGTTCCTGCTGATTTTTACTTAGTTGGGTCTTAGCTAACTGAGTGAGGAAGATAAATCAAGCTACTTGCAGATTTTCCTAATGGTGCAAAGTTTGGCACCCTGAGGACTGTGGAAATGTCTATTACTACACTTGTAAAGAAGAGAAGTGGAACAAGACTGTGGGTGGCTGGATCCATATGAGTGATTTATTACCTCTGAATCCACTTAGTCATTTCCGGATAAGCACTTAAGTGCCAAAAGTTTATGGTCATTTTCAGTTTAAGGAAAGAACACAGCATTTCTTAATATATATAACAGACATTATATGGAGAAATCAGCATTTTCTGAGTTTACCAGAAAATTACAAAATTTCATTTATATATGTAAAAGTATCAATAAAACTTTGTCTACATTTGATTTTATAAGTTCCTTATTTTTTGAGCACTATATAGATATTTTACTATTAAACTTTACTTTAGGATTAGAAGTTTGAGATTACATAAATGTAAAACAAATGGCATAAAACATATAAACCTTTTTTTTGCTAAATTCACATTTTCTTGATGGCAGTTTTATTGCAACAGTTTCTTCTCTGTATATAAATTTAAATGGCCAGTTCGCAGATAGCTTAATTTTCATTCTAGTACAAATTAGAATCAATTTTCTAATGGTGGGTAATCATAATCAGTATAGCTCCAGTTCTTCACAACAAAGAAAATGCATTTGTAGACATATTGTGGAAATTTAAATTCCCCAATGCTCTTTAGAGAAAGTCCAAAGAGATTCCAAGACTGACATTCTGTACTTTGCTTTTCTCTAGAGGCATGTGTATGGTCATCTTTACTGAAGTCTGTTCTTGTCCCTGCTGAATTAATATACATTTTCATTAACTAATCTTGAAATGACAGGAATAAAGTTTATCCAGGTCTTTTATACCTCAGAGAACAAAACAAATACTACAGATCTTTAGAGAGAAAAAAATATACAAAGGGGCTTGAGGTGAATATTTCAAAGCAAATAATCTTTAAATGATGTGCAAATTATTTCAGCTCTTGAGCATGATTTATGAAAGGGGATTAGTCCAGTGAAATAAGAACCAAGTTTAAACTGTTAGGGTTCAAAGTTAAAGATGTGAAATGGTTACAAGAAAAGGAAGAAGAAAGTGATAAATATTTAAAGCAAAGGTTTTTTTTTTTAATTTTTTTCTCTCAATTGACCACTTTACATTGTCATATTTTTTATTATTAACTGCAGAAAAAATATTGAATTCTTTCCTAATTTTAAATAAAGTTTGGAGTATAGTTATTTAGAAGTGATACTAAAATTTATATTTCATAAATAAGGTCTGTGCAAATATAATCAAATTGTGTTAAGCAATTAAAACTATTCAAGTTGAGAAGAATAACTTTTAAAAATCTTGAGACTAAGACAATATTTTTTCAACTGACAAGTCACATCTATAATAACACAACATGAAACACTGTAATTATCCAGTATGATCTTCAAGTAATGTTAAAATCTTGACTAAGAATATAAAAATGATTGCTTTTATGTAATTGTAGAGATTATTAAGTGAGCTCACTTATGATTCTGTAATGACCTGCTATTCTGGAAGGTAAAGGAAATTTTAATGATCCTACTCACATGTGATTAATATCTAACGCTTCTTGACTAAAATTCTGGATTTTATTCAATAAAAATGAGTTAAGCAAAAATTATTTGGTTTCTCAGCCAAACTCTCCTGTGGAATCAGTTATGCCCAATTTGGAAATATGGCATGGAACCTCAATAACAAATCCAGGTACTGACTAAGGAGAAAGAAAAAGATTAATTATTCTTACGTAAGTTGTCCTGGAGTAATAAAGCTAAATAAGTGAAGTGAATCCAGGCAATACTAACATTTTGAGGTAACTTCTTCAATCTGTCTTGTTACCATCTAACAATATTTTAAAAGATCAAACATTTAAGAGCAAATACATGTGAATGATACTTAATTAGAAATGTATTATTTAGTCAGTTTCCATTTCCAAAGACAAATAAAGACAAACCTGAGAAAATTATATATTATATAATATATTATATATTAATATATATTATATATAATATATTATATAATATATTATATAATATATTATACATGTATTTTTGCATATACATGAAACTTTTGTTTAATCTCAATGCAATAATTACTGTATTTTATTATTTAATTGCATTTTTATTTTATCACCTAGTACTTGTATTTACATCCTATCGGCCTTTCACATTAGATATCATCACTCTTTTATAGGAGCAGGTTTTGGGTTACCCCCAAATTGTCAGCTCTTCCACATAAATATATCTTGTCAAAGTCTGAAAGACTTTTCTCTCGTGCTCTGGATATCCAAAAACCTACTTAGAAAAGTTCTGTCCTAGATAGTGTACATATCAATAGATCTTAATGTCCATCTGAATCAAAATACAGATTCTTTTCAGGAGCTTTGGGATATGGCTTGAGATTCTTTATTCCCTAATAAACTTCCAGAAGATGTTGTTGCTGCTTATCCATGAACCATACTTTGAGTAGCAATAATCTAGTAAAATTCTGAAAGAATGAAATATAGGATGCAAGTTCTGCTGCATAATGTTGACATCCTGACATTTGCATTACTAGATGGATTTATAGTAGGCAAAAAAAGTCATGGTATTTTTTTCTCAGTGTATACCCATTTGCAACTAATTAATCTAATATTGATATTACAATATAAATCTACAAATTTATAATTATAATTTAGAGCCACTATATAATCATTAAATATAATATATGCTGTATATCCAAATTTATGCAAATATATATAGAAAAGTGTCATCTGAAAGCTAGCTTCAGAAAAATTAATAAAGGAAACCATGTGTATTTTATAGCTATTATATCTGAGAGGTATACAAAGGATCTGACTTTTAGACCAAATTTCTTATCTAATCTCAGGCAGCATTATGAAAAGTATACATAAAAGTTATAATTTTTGCACTAAATTGGATTTTTATAAATAAGTGGGTCTTATTCACAAAATATAATTCCTAAGTTATCAACATTTTTGTACATTAGAGATTTTCTGTTTTTCTTAAACAGACCCTTGAAAATTCTGAGACTGTTCATAGACATTCTATAAGAACACACCAGAGGAATACTCTCAAAATATGATGTTAGATGGGTAACAAATCTTTTCTTCCCCAAAAGTTAGAGAAAGAACAGTAACTATAAGTAAAGGAACTAGAATTCTTTCCCTTCATTAATATTTTAGTATTTTTAACAATTGTATAATTTAGCACCTATTTGCATGTGTCTTTGTTTGGCACAGCACGCATGACTTGCATAAGCTATAGCAGTGTTCAGACAAAATTGTGGAGGACATATAAATATAGAGAGCTTATAATAGCAAACTAAAGAGCTGGATAGATAGTCCAGGGGCTAAGGGGCCTGCCCAACATACAGTTTCACTACCCTGTTGAGATCTCTCGCACATATGTTCCCCTTAGCATCACACTGCAGGGCCTGAGGAAACACCATAGTCCAGAATCCTGACATGGGATTACGAGCTTTGTTAACCCCCTGATTCTTGGAAGACCCAAAATAAATAAATAGATAGATAGGTAGATAGACAGACAGACAGACAGACAGAGAGACAGACAGACAGATAGATAGATAATAGAAATGACAGAATATTTCAGTATGAGGACATTATTTAATATGCATAAATCACATATTATTTAATTTAATAGTTATATATATTTATATTACGAGTGACATTGGGTAGTAGTAGTTTTTGATTTAGAAAATCTATGTAGGTCATTAAATAAGTTGACAGACCTGATTTTACTTTTCCCAAGCCATCCATTCATGAGCTATTTCTTAATGAAAGCTAGGAGTCCTAATATTGTAATCACACTTTGCTGAATTTAGATACCAATGGTATTTATAGATATATCTCATATATGAGGCTAAAATTAATAACTGATTTTCCATACAGAGCAGTGGCATTATTATGTGTAAGAAGAAATATACTTATTCTCTAGTAATATATGATAGATAATATATTATATCTATAATATAAATATTATATAAATATCCAGAGACTCAGATACACGGGGCAGAGCTGCTTCCTGCTCTCCCTGTGCTCAGCTGATCATGTGACGCCCAGTACGGGAGATGGGTTCTAACCCTGGCCCACCATCCCAATAGAGCCTCGCCAGAAGACAGAAGAACCCCCACACCATGTGGGCAGTCATTTTCAACATCTGGACTCCACAGCTTGTCAGAGCTCCACCAAAAAGGAAAAGCCGATCTCAAATCCTGTTGTCAGAGTCCCATCCTACAACGAAGTCTGTTTCAAGTCCAGGTATGACTGATCCAGAAACTCAGATACATGGGCAGAACTGCTACCAGCTCTCCCTGTGCTCAGCTGATCATGAGGCACCAGGGATGGAAGGTGGGTTTTAGCCCTGGCTCACCATCCTAAAAGAGCCTTGCAAGAAGCCAGAAGAACCCACACACAATGAGGGCAGTCATTTTCAACATCCGAACTCCACAGCTCATCAGAGCTCCACCCAAGAGAAAAGCCAATCTCTCCCCATTCATCAGTAAATGGACAAAATGAGAGCCTACTACAGAGAGTATACCACCCACACGGCAGAGCCTGGCAAGCTTCCCATGTTTTATTACATATGCCAAAAACCAATAACAATTATAGACCTCATTCTCATGACCTGAAGGAATGGTTTGAGGCTCTTTGTGTTCCTGGAGAGAGCAGATGCCCTTGAGCTACATGCGAGAGGGTGTATGGAGATTTACTGGTGCCCACTTGAGCAAATCCATGAAAAACAGGAAGACAAGTGATACAAGTGAATATATATTACTTAGTTTTTATATGTTTAAGTGGAGATGTTTTCCAAGCAGAGCTGAGAAGGCTGGGATTTCTCTAAGGAATTCTAGCGGTTCTATATATTGAATCATTCTTGCTGGTGGTTCAATTCAAGGGCAAGAATTTGTGGTGCTATTCAGGCTCTGTGGGCCCTTTCAGGTCTTCGCGTCACATCCATAGTGTTGGGGTCATATGTGTATGTTGGCAGGGGATTCCCAGAACTGCACCAGAAATAATCAAGCACATTGTTGTACCTGGGATCAAACCGGGCAAGCCAGCTGCACAGCGAGCCTCTCAACCTCTGTTTTGTTTCTCAGGCCCTCAAATCCTAGGTATATCTGGTATATTTGGTAAACCCCAAAATACATTGGAAATGAATTTTCTTTTTTAAGACTTTGAAGAAAATTCTTAATATTCTTGTAATCCAGAACCAAAATAATGAGAACAAATTAATACTTTATACCATAGATGTGGCTAATTATTTGCATGTAAAAGAACATTTTCTCTGCATAGGGATTTACTGCAAGAATGCCCTAAATATCAAGCATAATGAAAATATTTTAAATACTACATGATAACAGTGAACAAATATTATGTTTAATTTTGCCCAAACAATATCTTTAATATAAGTCATTTCTGAACTCGTGGAATATTCAGAAGGCAAACTTTTACAGAAGATCAAAAGGCATAGTCACATCATTGTTTACTTATTTTATTACCACTAAAGAAATATGGCTGGAGAATTACAGCAAAGAGACTGCTAGCTTTGGCCTATTATTGAAAGAAAGATGCCATTTGACCTAATGAAATCAGAAATTGATTAAATGCAGTTCATCTAAGGGGAAATACGGTCACAGGATTACTGTTAGGGTCAGAAGGAGATGGGTGATCTAGTGTTTGAGTGCTGATAGGGTTAGATGGATTTTCAGAGTAGTTGATGCTACACGACACAGGACAATGAAAACCCACAGGTCATAGGGCAAGAACAGCCCCCTGGATGGGAACAAAGGGATTATTTACAACATTCTTTACTCAGTTTATAACTACGTCTTTATATCAAATGATTCATGGAGAACTGAGCTGGAGTCTATAATGTTGCCAGGAAATCGGAGTTTTCTGCTATCATGGAGACATATGTCAGGACACAGGTAGACACGGGGTCTTGTAAAGCCCTTGAACCTCGATGGCTAGCAAGACTGTTCGGCTAGTAACTCAGATGTTTAACAAGTCTACTTCTAATGTTTATTCTCTCAATGCGTGCATGCTCTAATTTTATCAACATACATTTTCACTTAAAATATTGTGTCACCAACAAGAATATTTGAAATTAATTATAAAAACACCTCTCTGTGTTATGGAAAATCAATTAAAATGATAATTGATTACCCAGATGGCAAAGAGGATCAGAGGGGAAAGGAAAGAAGTGGTGTGTTGACACTAAAGTGAGATCACTTGATCAGTTGACATCCCATTATTTGTTGATTTGCTTGAGCACAGGAACCAATAATGTTTCCATTTGTCCCATCACATGCCAGAGTAGCCCAATGGCATTTGCTTGCTCCAGGAATAGAAGAGCTTCAAACCATTCTTTCAGGGTCTTGACCAAGAAGTCTGACCATCTTGTAGGTGGGCGCCATACGATCTTTTGACATCCCCTGGGATCCAGTCAGTAACGGCTCTAGTCCAGCCGTCATCTCCAAGTCGTATTATATGTCCAGGCCATCTGATTTTGGATGCCTTGGCAAACTAGACAGTGTCTCTGACTCTCGATGGTCAATGGAGGTCAGAACTCTGGATTCCAGAGAATGAATCCAGAGAGTTTATTATGTGCTCTTTAAATTTTTTTTAAATCACTTGATCACTTGGAGTCCCATTATTTGTTGATTTGCTCAAGCAGGCACCAGTGACATTTCCATTTGTCCCTGTTCCATGCCAGTGTAGCCCAATGGCATCTGCTTGCTCCATGAATGCAAAGAACCTCAAATCATTCATTCAGGGTCTTGACAAAAAAATCTGACCATCTTGTAGGTGGGCGACCATGTAATGTAATGAAGAATATTATAGGTTATTGTGTTGATTTTTTGACATCCAGTGGGATCAAGTCTGTAATGGCTCTAGTCCAGTAGTCATCTCCATGTCGTATTTCATGTCCAGGCCATCTGACTTTCGACGCCTTGGCAAACGAGACAGCATCCCTGACTCTCGATGGTCGATGGAGGTCAGAACTCTGGATTCCAGAGAAGGAATCTGGAGAGTTTATTATGCATTCTTTAATCTTTTTTAAAAATCACTTGACATCCCATTATTCGTTGATTTGCTCAAGCGGGTTGCCAGCGACATTTCCATTTGTCCCTGATCCGTGCCAGTGTAGTCCAATGGCATCTGCTTGCTCCAGGAATACGAAGAGCCTCAAATCATTCATTCAGAGTCTTGATGAAGAAGTCTGACCATCTTTAGGAGGGTGGCCATATGATCTTTTGATATCCCATGGGATCCAGTCAATAGTGGCTCTAGTCCAGAGATGGACATGCTATCTCTTAGATAGCTTATAGTGAAATGAAATTATTTTTATTTTTGCATATTCTTTTTAATAGTTTATTTTTTCTCAGGTAGATATTGAATGAAACTGGTGCCAGGTAGGCAATATTGATTTCTGAAGAAAAGATTAAGTTGATTAAAAATTGCCCAAATTAGAAACCTTTGTCCCCTTGACAAGACAATAACCTACAATATTCTACAGTACATTACATAGCTAGTATGACTTTTGTTACTTTCAGAAAAAAGCCTTTTTGTTTCTACAGTTGCATATAATTTATTTTTGCAATTTAACATTGTGTTAATTATTTTGGCAGATGGTTTATTCATCTTATTTTCTGGCATTGGAAAGATTAGGTTGTCTCACAAAAATATTCTTAAGGAGAAATTTCCAAATATGTATCTATGTTTTCACAATAGATTTTAAAGTACGTTTTAAACAGTTGCTAATTGAAATTGATCTAAAAACTAGTATGAAGTTTTTATTGTGGATAATACTAAAGATATTATAAAATTCTCAGGGTTGGACAACTACTACAGAGGTATTGGAATTTGCCTTGGATGAGGCTTCAGGGCTGGTTCCAATTCAAGGCATCACATGCGGTCTCTTGCTGAAGGCAGACAGGTAAGAGGATCCTGCTAATATAATTTTGGTAAATATTAGATAATGCCCAGGTGAACTTCTGTGTATATGGAGAACTCGGGAGGAAAAAAACATTTGTCAGAATATAATCTACTAAAAGTCATCCCAGATATTTTCTACTCTGGCGAAGCCCAGGTTCTCTCTTTAACATATATTCCCCTCTATACTCCTCTCTCTTTCTAAATAAATAAATTCTATTCTTTCTAAATAAATATTGTTCAATAAAAACTATTTTGCTCAAGTGCTGGGTTCAAAAGCAGAAGGTAAGGAGAAGGGTCTACTATGACAACAATAGCAGGAAATGATCACTGTGTAAGAACTGAGTGCTAAAATTTGGTAAAGGAACGAACAGAATAACTCTCACTGTCTGCTTTACAAACCATAATGCCCAAAATGAAAGAGAGAGACAGAGAGAGAATGAGACAGAGAGAAGGAGAAAGAAGGACAGTGCCTGTCATAGAGACAGGCTGTGGGAGGTTGGTAGCGGAAACTGGAGACATTAGTGGTAGGAAATTTACACTCACGGAGGGATTGGTGTTGGAATACTGTATGACTGAAATGTCCATGGAAGCTTTGTAGCTCTGTCTCTCAGAGTGAGCCAACTTAAAAAAAACAAACAAACGTTTTGCTCCAGGGATAGAGAGACAGTATAAAGAGGGTAGGGCTTTGCACTCAGTCGATCCCTGCCATCCCATATGGTTCCCTGAGGACTTCCAGGAGTAATCCCTAAGTGTAGACCCAGGAGTAATTGCTGTGCACTGTCAGGCTTGGCCCCAAATAACAACAAAAACTACCCTGCTTTTACTATTTATTTTCCTCCTGAATTCTTTGTTTAAAAATATTTTCTTATTTTTAAATATTTTGCTTTATAATGCTGTTGATAATGGTTTCTTAAGGGTGTGATTCCAACACACACACACACACACACACACACACACACACACACACACACACACACACACACACACCCCTAGTGGCCTTCTCCTCACCACCACCCTCCTAACTCAGTGTGCATGTCAGTTACCCTGGTAAATTCCCTATGGATCTTTGTCGCTATCTCACTATGTACCTTTAACATATGAAAAAGTTCAATATGGAAATTTATCAAAATAACAGCAACGTAACTCCCAAAGGATTCAGCAGTACCACGTCTTAACTTCTAACCTCCTGAAATTCTTTTCTCTGTGGAAGGCAACAGACCCAGACTGCCTGTGGTGAGATTAGGATGGGCTTTCCTTTCCTGCAAAGAGCAATCCCTTGCCCAGCCTGAGTACACAGCTTCCTGAGAAATCAGAGGCACCTCCCACACCTGCAAAAACAGGTGGATCCCTGGCACAGTTTGATGGAGACTGGTGGGCCACTGATTATCTGCATACTGAGGTGGTCACTGTAGACTTTACTAGTTCTGACTGAAGCCGGATATTTTCTGAGTGTCAGAGGGTGACCGAGGCAGATTGAGCAAGAGGTGAAAGCAGTCTTTTCCCCGAATCTATCCCCCCTTCCTCCCCACTTTGAAGAAGCATCCACAATACAGTGTCACTGAGGGTGACGCTGAGTAAACAGTCATGACAGCTACTGAGTGCACAGCCAGTTGTGGCCCCAACCCCTCTCTTCACCCTTGCCATCACCCCCACCCCACCCAAAAAAGAAAAAAAAAAGTTCCTTCATTGTAAGGGATTAAACATCTGTCAGCGCAAATATGCACTTGGCAAAAATTTCCTTTGGGGGAAGGTATTGAAGGGAAGAAAGAGAGGAAGGAGGTAATTTTGAAAGAGCTCTATCCCAATGTAACTCTTCTTGCCACAACTTTTGGAAGACCCAATCCTTACCTCTTTCCAAGGAAAGTAGAATTAAAATTTGCATACTCTAATTCTATCCCACCTTAATAAAAAGACCTAACTCCCACAATCTAACTGCCTTAGATGCCCAATTCCTACTATCTTTCTTTTAAAGATTTTTTTTGTCTTCCTTCTAAAGCATTTTCTAGTACTATTGTGTAATTTATACCCTGTGGCGTTGGGTGGGGATAGGGCAACTCCAGGCAGAGGTTGAGGTCATCCCCAGAGGCTTGGAATTGCCACCAAGACCTAGGTACTGGGCAATGATTATAAAAACCTTACTCAAGCCAGGCCTGTGCTTTATCACTTGATACACACCCCAGGCCCTATTCCTACGGCTTTTGCAGTATATTTGAAAGCCAAATGGTCTCTGAAGAACTCAGAGGAGTGTAAAAATTTCCTTTGCATCCTAATAATTGCTACTGGGAATATGATCATGGTCCCAAAACAGCCTAGGAGCAGCAAATTCCTAAACAGGAACATGCTACAAAAAGTTCTGCCTTTTAAGTTTGTAAAAAAAGGCAGATGTGATCAGAAGACCAGTTTAGGAAAAATTATTTCGTAGCCCAAAGGTCTGTATCCCAACTTTATTGATTCCTTTCCTGGGAAAAACCTTGCATGTTAACAAAAAGCTCTTGATAGAGGCAAGGATTGGGCAAGGCAAGACAAACAATACAGGAAAGAAATTGCTAGTATGGAGTGTCAAAAGGGGTTGTACAAATGCCCCCGATAACCTGAGTACCTAGATGACCAGATGCAGAAGATGTTCACCTCATTTTATGACTGCCTAATTTCAACTCCCTGAAAGAGGCTCATTCCCCTTTGTTAAACAAGATATAAAAGGGATAATTTTTAGCCTTTGGTATCTTGCTGAAGAAAACCCCACCTATAATCTGGGGGTTTGGGGGCTTCTTTTCCTTCCTTTGCCATCTAGTAAATCTTTTTTAATTCATTCATTTGTTCTTCAGTTCCTTAGCCACAGGGAGTAAAAGGGAGTTGTTTAATTGCTTTTTAAAATATTTTAAATATCACCCACTGAAAAAGGTTTCCAGTCAAAATGCATATTTGCATGGCTAAAGCAAGCAGATGCCATTGGGCTACACTGGCATGTGATAGGGTCCAATGGAAATGTTCTTGGTGCCGGCTCGAGCAAATCAATGAATAATGGGATGTCAAGTGATCAGGTGATGGCTGGATGTAGGAGAGAAGAGATCCAAGGAAGCTCCCAGCCAAACCAAAACTCTTAGTCATCTCACCTTGCCCAGACAGTCAGCAGAGATCTCACCCACAGTCCTGTGACTGGCTGGAGAAAATGAAAAAACTGAGACAGGGAATCACTATATTGCAATCCTGGAGGGGTCCAGCCACAGGTTGCAGGGCCATGGACAGCTGAAAGGATTCTGCCTACCAATTTCAGACCAGGAAAGCACACACTGGACAGAAAATGGTTTAGGGGCAAAACTGGTCATTGCACACTGCAGATGAGCAGAGGTTGGGTGCGAGATAGTTTGAGTAACATTGTATGTCTGTAAAAGAAGAGGGGTATTGGGAAGGTAACTTGACGCATTACTCAAACTGTACATTAAACTAGTTCATTAGGCATCATAGTTTTGTATGTAAACCTTTCTTACCATTCTCAAAATACTAGGAGCGCAGGAATCAATCGATTTTGCTTTCAGTATTGAATGCTGGAGGTGAAGAAACTGAGCACTACCACTGAAACACTCTCACTGAACCTGCCACTGAGTCTCTGCTTGGATTCGTTAGAGAAGCAGAGAAGCTGAACTTTCATCATTACTATCACAGTAAAAACAAAGCTCTTTGTCTTCAAGCTCTTTGGAAGATAAAGAGCTATCAACATTTTAATCCTTAAAAAAGATAAAATTACCTTCAACTTATATATAATTCATTGAGAAAACATATTATTTTTTGAAAGTTTTAAAACAATTGGAAAATGTATTTTTATTGGCCATGCATGATATGGCCAAGCAAGCATGTGCTTCAGTGTGTCTGTGTAAGAACTTATTTATTTAAATAATTCATTTTTTTGGACAACTATGTAAAAAATTCTGAGCTTACCCAGCTATGCTCAGGGCTTAGTACTGGCTCTGTGTTCGGGATAAGTCCTGGTTGGGCTCCACTAGGAACATATATGGTGCCATTGATCTGGGTCAGCTGCATTCAAGGCACACACTGATATACAATCTCTGTGGACCCAACAAAGTAAAAATTTTAAATGTGCGATAACCTTATCTCTGTCACTGTATCTCTGTCTTCCTGTTCATCATCAGTTTGCTCAAGTGGGCATCAGTAACATCTCCATCTGACCTGTCTCATGCAAGTAGAGCCCAAGAGCATCTGCTTGCACCAGGAACATAAAGAGCCTCAAACCATTCCATCAGGTCAGGGAATGAGGTCTATAACAGTTATTGGTATTTGGCATATCAAATACGACAAGGGCAGCTTGCCAGGCTCTGCCATGTGGGTAGCATACTCTTGTAGTCATCTAAAAACCCAGCATTTATTGATGAACTACGCATAGCGGTTGCGCAAGCTGGGCTGTGATAGGCTGGTCTGCTGGGTGGAGTTCTGACGAGGGGGAAGTCGGATGTGGAAAATGGAGGCCTCTCATGGAGTGGGGGGTCCTCTGGCTTGTTGTGAGGCTCTGCTGGGGTGGCAGGCCAGGGCTAGAACCCACTATCCCTCCTGGGTGCCTCATGAGTGGCTGGGCTCAGGGCGAGCCAGTAGCAGCTCTGCCCCATGTCTCTAAGTCTCTTATATCAGCAGGTATATCCCAGATCTTTGTGATTAAAAACCCTTATGTGTATATGATGTATATGATACATTAATGGTGCAAATATAAGAATTAGACTTTTAGTATGCTTCAATTTCAAATTTAAAAAAAAATTCAAATACGCAAAACAATTACCATCACTACATAGATATTACCAATATTCATCAAATGTCAACACATGAGACAGGAGAAGACAATCTTTCATTAGAAACACTTTCTTTTGTTTTTAAGAGGCTGGGTTATGATACAGTTTAGAGCTTACTCCTTACTCTGTGCTTATGGATCACTCCTGCATACTGTCCATTGAGCAATGGGCAGTATGCAGCATAGACTATCAAACCGGGGTTGTTGTACCTACTCCTTGGATTATCTCATCTGCTCCTCGTTACAAATATTTCTTGCCAAGGACATCTTCCTTCACGAGAACTCACCTCGCTGCCATGCTATGTCAACTTACTCCTCTCCCTTCTTTCCTATTCCCATTGTTTTCTTCAGCTTGGAGGGTCTTCATTCCCTGCCCCCCATCAGTGGATGTTTTCTAGGACACTCCTAATAAAAACTATTTTGAGAATTAAAATTACTGAGGTCAACTCTGTGTAGGAGCAGGAAAAGGAGTAAAGAAACCTGATGAACACAATACTACTGAGAAGTCTTGGCTCACAGGATCAGTGGTTCTCCAAACAGAAATGAGTTTTCACTAGAAACAACAATTCAAATTGCATAAGGTTCAAGGTTCAAGTCTACTTTTATGAAATAGGAAAGTGATTTCATTCTCTCTCTCCCTCTGTCTCTGTCTCTGTCTCTGTCTCTGTCTCTGTCTCTCTCTCTCTCTCTCTCTCTCTCTTCCCTATGTTTTATGTTTCACAAGGACCTTTGAGTTCTTTGTCCTTGTACTGAGTTACAGTACAAAGCAAGCATCTTTATATATATCACGTATTTGGATGGGGGTTTTGGTTCACATCAATGCTATGCTAAAGGGCTTAATTCAGGCATTGTGCTCATCCCGGAGTATTTTTAAGGGACCATATGCTGCTCCCAGGAATTCGGCTATGTCAGCCGTTGTACAAGGCAGGCACTTTAACATTCAAACTATCTTTCTTGTATTATTATACAGAATTCTTAAAAGTTTATTTCAAAGACCCACGATTTACAAAATTACTGGGTTGATTTTAGACACATAATATTTCAGCACCAACCTTATCACCAGCACCAGCCTCCCACCACCAGTGTTTCCAGGTTCCTCTTGCCCCTGCGGCCTGCCATTTTGATAGGTATGCTATAAATTGGGTGGTTTTAGTTGGGATCTCAGTCTCAGTCTCACTGAGTTTGTGATTTGTATATATGGCTGTACTACTTCCCACATACCGGCATACCCAAGGTCCCAGGCTGCTGTTCCCCCATTAATTCACTTTCTCATCTTCTTACTTGATCCCTCAATTCCTTCTCCTCCCTGTACTATAGGATCAATGGTTATCTAGGCATCCCCCCTTTAAAAACATTGCAATCTCTTCCCCAGTTATTTTACATACCATAGATAAATGAGATCATTCTGTATTTGCTGGGACGTTGGTTTCTAATAAAAATGTGTCGAGGTTAAGGAGTTTATAGTTAGGTTTTGAGACTACTTAGAGTTGTGGATGGCGAGTGTTATAATTATTTAGATTAGTATAAAAAATTAATTGCTTTCCCTATCAAAATTGTTTTTACTTGGCATGCTTTAGATTACTTTGCAGACCGTTTTTTAAACAAAAATATCATTAAAGATTCACAAACATTTTCATATCTACATTGTATATATATATCTCAGACAAATTTTTCCATTCCCAGTTTATCCCTGAAACTTGGTGCATATACTCTTATTAACACACTATCAAAAGGTTATGAATTTGGGAATACCATATTAACAGATGTTTAGTATTTTATCCAGGTCACATTTTCCTTTCTTAATAACACAATAACATAAATCACAAAATAACATAAAAGAAATTTCCTTTTTGTCATTCTGTACTTTGATATTAATATAATAAGGTTTATTTCAGGGACTGCTTATTTATAATGCTAAAGATATTGATTTTATATAAAAGTTTCTAAGGTCATGTTACACATCCATGTTTTGGCTTACTAATACATTAGTAAGACAGACATTACTATTAAAACATGATATAGATACTAAAGTAGAATTCTATGAAATTAAAACAGGTGAGTAAAGTAGAGAAATTTATAGTACACATTAAGTTATATGCATTAATAGAAAAGTATGAATTGATGAATTATGAATGAGCTAGAGCTATGACTAAAGGAACCCTGAAAGATGTTGAACACTTTGCATCAAGCAGCTACTTAATGACATGCTCTTTTGGGCATAAAAGAATCAAGAGTATATCTTGGCTTCTTTCTACTGTTTCCTGGTGTGCTGATCCCAAGAATGGCCTGGCTGCCATTTTCACCTGGGGAATTGTCAGGGGAAAGACCAGCTGCTCATATTTAGTTTTACAGCTATGACTCCAATATCCAATTCTGGCACCTTTCCCCATTTTTTCTACACTTGTAGTATCTCTAGTATATATGCCCTGCTTCCGTCTTCTGCCAGATACCGTCCTTGGCTTATGCTCTATTTTGGTACCATCTGCTTGAGGGCATAGAAGATCATAATAAGAGTTCCTTCTTATTGAGTGCCTGCTGTGAGCTAAGTATTTACATATTTAATTTCAAACTCATACAATCTTGAGAAGTATTAGACCCATTTTTATTGTTCTAGAAACTAAAAGATGGAAACAAACAAACAAAAAACCCAAAAAGCCTCTTTAGGCTTTTCTGCTGAAGGGTTTATATTTGAGATTTTCTTCTTTCGCATTAAAGAAAGATACTTACTTCCCTTTCCTTGGAAACATGTAAGTATTGTCTTTGATTGACTCTCCGCTTTCCATAACAACATTCCCTGGAGAGCTGCTCTCCTATTCTCATTCCATGCGGGTGTCCTGAATTTCCCACAGTGAGTTGGCCCTTACATTAAATTTCCTGGCTTCTTGTCTCGTAGACTCTACTGATATCTTAAAATATCTGATTAGTGCTTAATAGTGTTGGCAGGTTAGAATCATATTTTAAAAGGGAAGTATATTTAAGTACTAAGCTTTCTGGATTGTGTCAAAGGAGATCACATTTTTTCCCCATGTTATACAGAGAAACTGGACAATGAAATGACCACCTGTTAGCTGCTAATGATGTTCACATGCCTCAAAAAAAGAGTCATTCTGGCTTTAACTGTCTGTAATCTTGGCGACAAAACTTGTGGGAACATCAAGGGCACAGGAAGCCAAAGGCAGCAAACTGACAATAAAGTTTGTGTTTAGACTACTAATAAGGAAGGAGATTCTGTGAATCTCTAATTTAACATAATTGTCTAATATCAAGAGGGAGACATAAAACAAAATTCATATCTCAAAAATCTAAAATGGTACTAGGGAAGTAGTTATTTGTAGAACACATGTTTTGCATATATGAGGTCTTGGGTTTGATTCTGAGTGTGTACACACACAAACACACATACTAGTAAAATAAAATACTAAATGAAAAAAGTAAAAAAGATAGAATAAATATTTATCACAAATGCACATAGTAGACATTGAATAATAAAATAGACATGAATTTATGTATGTATGTTTATACCTACTTTTGGTGTTCAGTTGTAGGACAGAAATAGGCTACTTGTTACAGAAAACATATTTAAATCATCAAATATAAATATGCAATCACTATTTCACATCCAGAGTCTAATTTCAATGAGTATATCATTTGAGTTGCAGATCAATTGTTTTTCAAATGGATATGAATGACAAATATTGAAAGAACTGTGTTCATTGTAATAAAGATTATTAACCATATCCTCCATTGCAAAAACCTATAAGTCTTAAAACTATAAATATCCACCTAAATAGAGAAAGAAGCATTTCTAAAATTAGATCTAGCATTAAAAATTAAATTACTTTTCATTTAACAATGAAAAAAAATCCAAAGAAAACATCTGGTCTCAATTTTTTGGCTAATGATTTTGAGTAAATTTACTGATTTCTATGGATCTATTTTTAAATATAATAGTTATATTCAATCCCATGGTTAATAGTCACTTAATGTGATGATATGATATAATGGTTAAAAGCAGAGGCTTTAAGATCAAGTTATTAAGATTAGAAAACATAACTTGTCATTATATGTTGACACAATTCTCTGTGTCTCAGTCCCCTCATGTATAAAACAGAGTTAGTAACAGTATCTATACCACCAAGTTAATGAGAGGGTTAAAAAATTGAATATGAGGTCTGGAGTGATAGCACAATGGTTAGGGCATTTGCCTTGCACACGGCTGACCTGGGTTCGATCCCTGGCATCCCATTTGGTCCCCGAGCACTGCCAGGAGTAATTCTGAGCGAAGAGTCAGGAATAAGCCCTGAGAATCGCTGGGTGTGACCCAAAAAGCAAAAAAAAAATATTGAATATGAATTGAGTATTTTTAATTTTATTTTTTGAGTATTTTTAATTTTAAAATTGAATTTATAATTGAGTATTGCTGAGTATTTACAGCAATTCCCGTGAAGAATAGATGATGCTATTTGCCAGTTATTATTTTAAGGTACAAAGTTAAAAGTGACTAAGAGTTCATTATTTGATTAGTAACATTCTGAAATATGTAGATTAAATTTCACATCTTTTTTATCAGGAAGTATTCATCTCCTTATCAGGAAATATATATATATATGTATATATATACACTATTTTCCTAATGCATGCTTAATGTACATATAGACATATAGTCATCCAGTGCAGTATTTTATTTATGGCCCCCAGTAGACTCAAGGATTTTCTCAGAGATCTGAGATAAAAATTGCATAATGGGTGTTGACAGCAAAAGATTAAGGGTCAACTGACCATCATTATATACGTGGCAAAATTTGTTCTTTATATTTCAAATTCATTTTTAGTGCATTAGAACATTTGTTATATTAAAACTAAATGTGACCACAGAGATGATCTCTTTTGCATGCCATATTTCTCATATTTCTGGTGTTCTCAAACTGTGGCGTGTTTGTTGGGGAAATTGTGAAGAGCTTGTTGGTTTAAGTTAGGCCACTGTGGTGGTCACTCATATATCTTGTAGCGTATGAAAGTAAAATAGCAGACCAAGATTTGGAGAGGTTTGACATTTCCCACTTTCAAAATCAATCACCAATCTGAACGCCATGGCTATTACTCAGAGATTCAGAGGTTTGCTGTAAGCAGAGACCATGACCTCGGAACAATTATTTTCTCAAAAGGCATTACCAATAATGACGTGAGCAAAGCTCTCAGTCTGCCCTCCAGCACATGAATTCCAGGACAGGAAATGGCTACGAATCTTCCACGAGTAGTATGAGATTGGCTGAAATCTCATTTCAATGCATTTATATTTCATAAGCACTGCATTTAGACAAAGTTACAAAGAGCAAGTAAAAACAAATACTTACTTAAAGATTTCCTGTGCTCTGGTTTTTGTTCTTTTATACCACTATCAGAGTGACTTAGCAATTCAGTACTAGATGATCTCTGAATTTTGAATAATTTCAGGTTTGTTGACAGGGTACTTGGATCCTTTGACTGGAAATAGCAAATAATCAGACTGAGTAATTTTACAAGAAAGGATTCAATAAATAGTTTAGCGATCAGTTTTGATGTTGAATTTAAAGGAGACATTGATAAAAATATATTCATTTTGAAATAAGGCATCTATGCTAAACTCAATACTCAAACTTAATAGGAGTGTTTTTACACAGTAATCTGTCTGTCTGTCTGTCTGTCTATCTATCTATCTATCTATCCATCTATCTATCTATAAGATATAAATCCTACAATGTGGATATTAATGTTATTCTCTGTTCTGTCCTTATTTCTGGACAATGAAACTGATTCCAAAAGAGATAATGAACTTGTCTAAGACCACACAGCTAGTAAATAAGAGAGTCAGGATTCAAACTCAGCCAGTCTAGTTTTGGTTTCAGTCATCACTATTATAAATGCTAATAACAATGTGTGTGTGTGTGTGTGTGTGTGTGTGTGTAGTATGTGTGTGCTGTGAGTGTGAGAGAGAAAAAGACAGAGGTGTACCTAAATATGTGAGTGCTCACTGTGTCAAGAAAAGAGAGCTATATTGATGTTGGGGAAAAGTTCATTTCTGTCATGCTCTTACATTTTGAATTTTAATCTAAGAAAGACATAATAGAATATGTTAATTTGGGAATAGTAAAAGCATAAAAAGGCCTATTTTCCTTGTCTACTCTATTAAAAACCTTCAAGACCATTCTTTCCTCCAGATATTTGTGTTACAACGTTTGTGTTTGATCTAACATCAGTATTTAAAATAACTTGAATTACACTGTCTGTATCACTGTATCACTGTCTTCCGTTGTTCATCGATTTGCTCGAGTGGGCACAAGTAACATCTCCATATGTCCTGTGGCAAGCAAGTGTAGCAATCAAGGGCATCTGCTTGCTCCAGGGACAGGAAGAGCCTCAAACCATTCTTTAGGTCATGGAATTGAGGTCCATAATTGTTAGTAGTTTATGGCATAACAAATAAAACACAAGTAGCTTGCCAAGCTCTGCATTACAAGTCGCTTAAAATAATTTGAATTTTATTTTATTTTATTTTATTTGCTTTTTTGGTCACAACCAGCAATACTCAGGGGTTTCTCCTGGCTCTGCACTCAGGAATTACTCCTGGTGGTGCTCAAGGGACCATATGGGATGCCGGGGATCAAACCCGGGCCGGCATGGGCCGGCCACGTTCAAGGCAAATGCCCTACCCGCTGGACTATTGCGCCGGCCTCAAATAATTTGAATTTTAAAATGTATGGGTGATTTAGAATATGTGTGATTTAAAATAATTCCATAAAGTTCTAGATACATGATTTGATGAGAACACTGTGTCTGGAAGGGCAACATTAAGCAATATAAAAGATCAGTGTCTGCTGATATAATGCTATGAACTTAAATACATTAATATCAGCTTTTAAATGTAAAAATCTGGTAAATATAAAATACTTGTGATTTTTAACCGACTTCATAAATGGATGTCCATAGTATTTTGTGAAGAAATGATAGCACTTTTGAAAGAAAAATCAAATTAAATATAGTTCCACAAATCCTGTCTAATGTAAAGGTTTTGTTATATTTTACTTAAGCTAAAATAACTTAATATTTCTCAATTCATAGGATCATTGTAAGTGTGCATTATATGCCTAAACAGTAAGATTTAAATGACTATATTGTAATTAATAAATGTATGAAGCAACACAAATACATACCAATCTGTCAATTGCATTTTTGATAGCGTTAAACCAATCCAAAATGATGAAGTCAATATCTGACTGTAGAAGAAACTCATTTCCTGATATTGTTGTGATCTGAAAAAAAGAAACAGAGGCAAGAAAATAATATAAAATAGATTTCTTAAACACATAATATAGTTTTTTTAACACACTTTTGAAAACCCTCTTTAATATACTGAAATATTTTCTTGTTTTCTAGTAATTGTCTTTCTGGGAACTGAGCAACTAAGATCATTTTGAACTACTCTCTATAAACTGTTTTTTCATGTCATAACAAATAGATTATTGTTTTAATAATAGAATGATTAACTCAGAGTAGGGCTAAAGCTGAATTACTTCAGCTAAGGAGAGGCAAGCCAGGAAGTTCAGAATAATGCAGACAGCACCCACTTAAATCAGAATCTCAGAAAAACGCATGCAGCTGTATCAGAATTCATTCTGTACTTCTGACTCTTTCCTGATTGTCTTTTAAAATCTAATAGTATCTCTATATTTGATTTTCTTTTATGGAGGGTTTTACAACAGATTATTTACTAAGGAGACTGATAGAGACTTTTCTAAAAGGTCATTCAAATAAATAACACTGAACTTTCCTTACTTCCTATCATAAAGATCTATAGGAACGTTATAAAGGAATAATTTCCCTAGCAAAGAGACTAATTAGAATGAAAGTTCATTTATATATCTGAACCTTTTTGGAAAGTATTTTTCAAAAGAACATTCCTGACCCAGATTCTCTGTGCTTTTATGTAAGTAGCTGGGATCACTTAATATATATATATATAATATAAATATAATATATATACATTATATAATATATATTATATATATATTATATATGCCTTTTATTACTGTGGGTTTTTTCTCTCCAGAATTGGAGAGTAGGATGTTACTCTATAGAAGCAGTGAAACTCTTGATTCACATATGATTGTTACTTAGAAGTTAGTTTGATTAGAGTGGGTGTAGACACATGTTTTGTACTAGGCTCTCTGAACTGTGAAGATATTCTCTTTGTTTTACTGACTGCTTATTTCAACAAAAAAGATGGCCATTTTTTGACTACAGTGACACATCAAGTAATACTTAAGAGCATTTGAGCATGATATGTGAAATAGCCAATCAGAAGCAAGTCACCTTTTCTCTGCCTTACTTGCTCTAAAAAACAAAAGCACACACTGAAATGTGAAACAGAGTTGACATCACAAAACAACCTTTAGGATGTCTCTATAATCCCATGATTAAAATGACAATTAGAACTCAAAACAGATCATTCTTAATATTTCAAATTTTTACAGCAACATTAATAACAATAATCCTGGGATTTAAAAAAGTATATTCAACTACACACATACGTCTATCTTCATTTGTCATTTAACATTAGAAAACAATATTGAGATGCAATTGTACAATGCAAACATACTTAACTGACAAGTACCCCAGCTATTCACCTGTAAGAATGATCCAAGGTATAGAAAATTATGAGAAGTGAAAGACAAAAAAATGAATAAAAGAAATTTAACTACCATACTAGAATTTGACTGATTACCAGGGGCAATCACTCTTCTTAAAAGTAAAATTGCACACAACATTGGGTTGGCTCAAAACAGTCTCAAAATAATCCTGTTTTATACTTCCAGTAAAAGATAGCAAAGTTGATGCTTGCCTAATGATCTGGAAATGTTTGCAATGTTCTTTACTCACATAAAGTTCCAAATATTTACTTTGCAAAGTGTTGCCACAGAAATAATAATACCAAAATATAAGGTTGCTTCTAACTAACCCACCCAAATTAGTAATCTCCTTGACCTCTACCTTCATTCTCATATGCATTTAAATATTTAGATTATAATTTTATTATATAATGTCACATTTGTGAACATACACAAAGAAAAATGAATGAACACAAACTGAATGTATAATCTTGCAGCTATTATAAACTGTTATGAAAATTATAAAAAGAAATAGCATTTTAAAGGAGAAGAAATAAACAGAATTAGATTTATTATATTATGAGGGTTTTGAAAAGAGGCAACACAGCTCACTTTTCAGTTTAGTAAATTCAAACAGTGATAAAATATAAGCACTTCAGCAGCACATTTGCATTTTTGGTGCCAGCTCTGCAATGCAAACGAGATATTTTACTTTTAATGCAACCAAAAGCAAATGTATTTTACAAGTTTTTTGGCTAAATATATGGCTGCATTAATCGTAGATAATCAGTGATTTATGGATTCATTTTGGGAGGCTGGATCAAGTGAACTGTAAGAATGCAATTCATTCAAAACATACTGAGAGATACAGTTCCAATCCCTTCCTCTGTCTTCCCACGAATCTTCTGAGTTAGTAGGCAGTCTGGAGAAGTCTGCTACTGCTCTCTACAGTTTAAATGCATCCACTTCTTAATTACACTCAGTAATTGACTTTGTTCTGCTCCATTCCAGTCAGTCACAGAAAGGCGGTTTCAGAATCTTGACTGGTAAAGCCCATTTAATTTAGGTTTCTCAATCCACTTGTTTATATCACCTCTTTAGTTTTTCTGATATAATTTGCTGAATGAGATGGATGCTTTGAACAACAGAATTTTCAACATTTGGTGAAAGAGACATCAGTTAAAAATGTTACATCAATAAAAAATGCCAGCTTTGATCAAACCTTTTGATTGAACAATGTAACATTCTAAAAGGACTTTGGAAATAAGAAAAGACACACAGAACTGGACATTCAGCTTTGCTAATATATTATTTTCCTATTATTTTTTGTCCAACTGACAGACCCTAGGATGAAGTGGATGAAGGATAAAGTTAAGGAAACGATGATGGTTTAAAGCAACAACTAGTCGTTTCCATTCTGTTGAAATGACTACACCATTCTTGGAGCATCTGATGAACATTTCTTGAAATTTTTTCCTCTTCACCAAGTTTCTTGTTGAAGGGCTATGTCCTGGCACAAAGGTAGTGTTAATGAACCTGAAAATGGAGTTTGCTAGGATGAGTTTTTTCTTTTCCTTTTCACTTATCCTATTCACTAAGTAGCCATCCCTTTCTCTGTGTTCAGGGACAACTGCTGTGCTTGCAGAAACATGAGGGTCAACCCTTGTTCTGCTTGACGCAGTTTAGAACACTCCAACCTGTTCAGTCATCTCTCTGGTCAAGAATGTATATTTTGATTGAATTTCTCAAAAAAAATTGTACTTGTTATTTTTCACACTAAATAAGTTTATATCCGAATTCTTACTTGTATTTTATGTTCATTATATCATATGAACTGTATCACTGTATCACTGTCTTCCTGTTCATCATCGATTTGCTCAAGTGGGCACCAGTAACATCTCCATATGACCTGTCTCATGCAAGTAGAGCCCAAGGGCACCTGCTTGCTCCAGGATCATAAAGAGCCTCAAACCATTCCATCAGGTCATGGGAATGAGGTCTATAATTGTTACTGGTATTTGGCATATCAAATACGACACGGGAATAGAAATATGAGTACATGTATTACTTTGGGTATTAATTCAACAATTTTTTTCTTGGTCTAGGAATCACATGCTGTATCCTTGTTGTGTATTTTATTGATGGTATAAGCATGCACGGTCTAGCTTCAACTCTTGATATATTATGAAGAGGGGAGAAAACATATTTTTAACTTAATCCAAACTAAAATTTTGTTATGCTAATTTAAGATACCTTAAAAGAATATTTAAGTAGTGCTTATGTTTATGTATTGCATTATTCATAAATATAGTACATAAACATGAAGTGCTTCTGTATTACTCTTATGCCTGGGGGACCATAGGTAGTGCCGCGAAGACCCAGAGTCAGTCATTAAAGGCAAGTGCCTTGATCCCTGTACTAACTCTCGAATTCCTAAATATTATCTTTCCCAATATCCTCAATTAAGTACCATACTTATCAGTGTCCTATGGATAAGTCTTAGTTTAAATTAGAAATTTATATGTAGGCTGACCTTTAAACTATGAAAGGTTTTAAGACTTTGGTTTGCCAAAATAGAAACAAAACTTAATAAAGTCAGCATATGTTTTGCCTAATTACTCTGGTAGTTGAATTTATTGTGGAGGTTTTTAAAAGATAAAAATAATATTGAAACTATTCATAGATCTAGAGAGCAAACACTGCAGATTATTTTAATATGTAGTTATTTCTGGTCTTTGATAAATAATAACCAAATGAATATGAGAATGATCAATGAATAACTTTATGTTATACAAAGATACTTCATCAGTAAAGCATATTTAATGATGAAACATTATCAGCTACTTCTATTTCATTTGACCTCAAATGCATGCTGGGAGGTTATCAAAGGTACAAGTGATAATGAGTGACATGCTTTCCCTGCTTTGATAGTTGTGCCCTTGAAATTGTAGAATAAATCCCATAAATAATTCTTTGTTCTGGAGACTAAGAGGAGACTGAGCATTTCCCTAATCATCAACAAGAACTGATTAAGCATCCATGAAGTGCAGGACATATTTCTTAATGCGAGAGATATAGAACCCCCCATCCTCATGAGCTCACAATATGTTTAGATAAATAGGACATATGCATAGAAAGATAAATAACAATGGAAAATGACTTATACTAAATCCCAATGTGAGTGGCACAAACAATGCTCATGTTAAGATTTAAGAAGGGGGAGTAATTATTGCAAAGATATTTACATCATAGAATTATGCATAAACTGTTGGTCATAATATGTCAATTTTTAAAGGTTGATTGGATCAGAACTTTAGTATATTAAGAACATAAACACTACCACTTGTTATGCAAAGTGATATGAGCTTTAATGATCTCAAAGCACATAATAAACATTTCTCAGATGCAGCTTTTCTCCACTATCATAAAGTAATTTTGCAAATGAAGAAAATGAAGCAAATGAGAATGACATTCTATCAAATTGGCATCCTTTTTAAATGATAGAATTAAGAGATTACAATGATCTTGATTTCTAGTTCACTATCCTTGGCAAATATCATATACCATCAAAGAGTCTGTGCAAACATGGAGAAGTCCAAGATGATTTGATTTCACTTAATTTGGAATATACTCCTTAGACAAATGTTGCTTGTTCCTTTACTACTATGCAAAAGCGTATTTATTTATAGGTAATTTTGATTTATAGCACTGTATACTTCTTAGTACAGTTTCATACACTAACAATTGTGCATTACCACACCACATGTACCACCAAAGTAATAACATATCACCATACTAATTCATTGGAACCCATTTATCCATTTATCTTTATTTCCCTTTGTGTCTTTGTCTCTGATAACTTTAGTACTGTCGTATTTATCCCTTTCTGTTTTTGTCTCTAATAACTTTAGTTTTGTAGGAATTTGTTTGGGTTTTCCTTTTCTATTCTCATCCTTTGTTCTTTATATCCACATATGAATAAATTAATGTGGTATTTATTATGATGGAAGGTTTTCAAAGATCATTCAGTATCCTTACTAGTTTTTTCTTTTTTTTCTCAAAAGTTAGCATTATCCTTCTGTGAAAAATATAGATCTAAACAGAATTGGGGCATTAAAAAGATCAGATAGGTTCTAGAAAGAAATATTTTGAATCAAATAGATTTTACATATTTTTACACAATCAATTTTGATTCACAACTTACTACATCTGAACAAATATGAAATATACATAGAAAATATATAATATATCCAAAGAACTTTTTTAAAAATGTTAAATGATATGACTATGGTAATTATACAAACAAATGGATTATGTATTTAAGAGTAATGTAATTTGTTATCATTATATTTGGAGACACTTAAGATTTCACAATGCTATCATTTTATTTGATTTAATTTAGTAGATATAAAGCATTAGATCAAAGTATATTAAATTTATTTGAAGTGAATATATTTTGTGATATTAATTTTGGTCATATCTATTGAATTCAAACAACATAATATATGTTTAACTATATGATAACAAGATACAAAGACCTAAAATCACAACAATACTGCTCTTAAAAATCCACGCAGATTTACATATTTTTCCACTTTGCAGCACACTTCCTATTTGATATAGCTGATCATGAAGGTTGCCAAGGTTTTATTATAGTTAAATTTCTTGGTCTCTAAGGTGTTTCTGACCCCAGAGAAATTACTTTATCAAACTGAATGTCTATCTCAAATTACAATCTGGTTTGATTAACTCCCAAGATTTTTTTAACATGCTGAGAAAGTTAACATAAATGTAAGGACAAAATACAATTTAGAAGTAAAAGGTCTTCAAGTTTTCTTTACAAAAATGTTACTTGTTAAAATATTTTGTGAGAAAGTATTTGTCTCTGTTCCCAATGTTGCTAGATGCTAAGTAAATATATGCGTATTATTAAAAAAAATTTTTGCTTTGGCAACTCTCATATTAAAATGCATTTGTAGCCCCATCTGTCATGAAAGTTTGGAAAAGTTTGTTTACTTTGGCGAGCAGCCTTATTCAGGGTTACCCTAGCAAACAATGATACCAGTCTTTAGAAGTTGTGTCAGCCACAGGCCACAAGGGATCCATTTTTGTTTTAATTGGCACATACAAACACTTCTCTGGTCTGTCAAGAAGATCAAGATAATATGCATGGAGGGTGTTATGTTCTCAGCTTTAGGGAGCAGTAAAGCTCCCTTTATTTAAGTAATTTAAATGATAGACTGCAAAAACTTTGCAAGTCAGAAAAATGTTTTATACTTTCTTTGGGAATATTTGTTTTAAGCAACAGAAAATGTTCTACATATCTAAAGATGTTGAACCTTATGTTATAATTACTCTGTTTCCTCTGGTTCTTTGAAGTGTTTTAAAATCCACAATCTAGTAAATAAGCCTAGATACCACTGGATCCTCCATTTCTACACTCTCCCTCTGTTAACAAATGTAAGTTCATTAGTTTCCAGATGTTTATTGGATGTGTTCTCAATGTTTTGGGGGGTTGATTGATTTGCATGTACATTTATTGGAATCCTCAGTGGTGTCATCACATTAAAATAACCTGCCTATGTTAGCAATTTCCTATTTAATGGAATGTAAGCAAACATTGGGATAGATATACAACAGACCTCAAGCACACTGAAATCTCAGGTTTTACTGAAATCTCAGGTTTAAGATCAGTGTTTTAAGAAATAGTACTTTAAACTGAAATTGAACTCTACCTTTGACACACAAATATTTTTTCATTTCTTTTTATTTCAGATTAGTTCTGTAGTTAACATTCACATGCCCATATAGTTTACTCACTCTACCTGTTTATCAAAGCTATCCAAAGCAGAAACACATTAAAACAAAAACTCATGTTCATTCTTTTACTGTAGTAAAATATTTTAAGTAGTCAGAGAAACAGTCTTCTCAATATTCATGAAAGAATACTATCCAAGTAATTAGTAGATAGTTTAGCAGTTTCCACACTTTTGCAGTCAGCAACACCAAAACTTTTGCCTGTGGTGCTCATATGAAAAACGACTGAAAAAAAAGTGACTAATCAAAGCAGTTGGTGTATAAAAATATCAGCTTAGTGCTTCATTGATGTTATTTTTTTTTATTTAAAGGTAGTAATTACCCCTAGGTAAAGAATCGTTCTAGAATTCTGATACCACTAGCACCTCCAATTCAACCAGAGTCTGCCAAACACAGATCTGTTTCTAAACTAGGCCACTAAGTAAAATCATTTATGTAGTCATACAATGCTTCAAATCAGCTGTTTCCACTATTTTCAACTGACAATTATTTTCTATTTTGGTTATAATAAAAATAAGTGCTAATTTTTAAAAAGCTAGTACATACAAAAGTATAAAACAAATTTCCCTTAGATATAACAACTATAGCATTCCTCATAATTTTGGGGTGCATGGAGAACCATTATATGTGTTTTACTATTTTAATGAAAATATGTACACTATAATGAATTTTTAATGAAATTAATTATTGATACTGCAATCATCTCTTACATAGCTTTCAAAAAGAGTGGCTTTTGATTTCCCCACGATCTGAAGTATATTTTTCCTTCTAACCCAAACCTCAGATTTCAGCCAAAGTGATGTTCTGAAATTTCAATCTGATGAGATCATTCTTCTGTTTGAGATCATTCTGAGATTCCCAACACCCTTATATTGCAATGAAACTCCTATATCTGATATACTTGATCCCAAGTGTCAATTTCATTTTGACAATTCCACTCTATGCTTTCTTCAGCATTTCTGTGATCTAGTAATCTGTCAGTTTATCTGTTTCTGCAT
Organism: Cryptotis parvus; assembly: GCA_021461705.1. Lineage (NCBI taxonomy): Eukaryota > Metazoa > Chordata > Mammalia > Eulipotyphla > Soricidae > Cryptotis > Cryptotis parvus. The sequence continues at coordinate 385,317 of JAJIBD010001149.1, read as the reverse complement.
GTATGTATGTATGTATGTATGTATGTATGTATCTGTACATGCATATACATATATATGCACATATTTTGTTCCCCAGCAGTCTAATATTCTTTTGTGCAGGTTGCTTCCGCTGCTAAACCTTCTGGTTTATTCTATTATATTCAGATCAACTTAGATACTGTTCTTTTAAAAAAGTTTTCTAAATAAAGCATGTGCATAAAAAGGTTTTCTGAAATAGATCTCTCTTCTAAGTGTTCCCATATTATCCTGTTTTTCCTTCATCATAGCCTTTATTTGTCTATATTGTAGTATCATTTTAATTCTCTGTCTTTCTGCTAAGATGTAATTAACTTTAGTTCAAATGCAGTTATCTACTGAATATGTGGATCCACAAGTCACACCCAAGGTACAATAAATAAATAATAAGTATAGACATTTTTTATCTTATATATTTCAGTAACCTTATTAAGTCTTATTGTTTGATATTTTGCAATATATTTAAGTCATCCACCATTGAAATTTAATTTGATGGTTCTGGTACCATCAAATTCTTTCATAAATGAGTTGTTTGACATTTATTGGAAATATTTAATTAGTGCAGAGTAGATAGCCCATTTTCTACTTTAGAAAGACAATTTAAGATAAAAATTTCTACCAGTCAACAAACCTGCATGCAAGGGAAACACCCTACCTGCTGGGATATCTGATTTCTTATCTCTGATAACTTGGTCTTCTAACAATACACAAGCATGCAGACACACAAATTACCATTGAGTTTACTGAAATTTACTTAAGCTTCACTCAAACTTTTACCAATTCTTAAACTTTGAAAGCCAATCTTAGGAACTGAGTCAGCTATTTCTATTCCTACTTCAGTTCTATTACTCTGAGGTAGTCATGTAATTTCTAGCTAATGATTAATACTATGAACAAACGTGTGTTTGTCTTGGCACACATTTTTATTAATCAGAAAGTCAAATGGGGGTAGTGATTCTGAACTAAACAAAGTTAAATTGGAATTTTTTAGGCTTTAACTGTTTTTTTTTGTAGTTGCTATAGAAAATGTATTTTTTTAAATTGTACTTTTGAAGGCAAATGCCATCTTAGATTATTAAAATAATTGGATTTTAAAGCTAAGTATAGTTTAGGTAGACAATGAGAATAGATATTTCTAACTTGCTTTTCTTTGACTGAAGTAATTTTTAATTTTTCATTGTCTTACAATACTACAGAATAGCTTAATATAGTACCATAACTTCATATAGTCTCTATATATTCGAATACACACACACTACTTAACATACCAACCACAGAATTTCTGTTGCTATCCCACCTCTACAAATGACTTTTCTACCTTTTCTCATTCTCCCTGAACTTTTTCTCTAATATTCACCATAGATTTTATCAGTCAAGAGTTTTTTGGTAATTTCTTGCCAGTTTGTTTAGTTGCTTATATTCTACATTTGTGGAAACTATCCAGTAATTGTCTTTCACTATTTTACTTACTCCACTTACCATAATTATCTCAGTGTCCATCCAATTTGACCCAAATAGCATATTTTTTATGCTTTTTTGTTGGCAGAGTAGTATTCCATTATGTATATATTTATATATAATATATTAATTATATTATATAGCTTATATATAATATATAATCCAACATATAAAATGCATAATATATAAATATATAATTATATATTAATACATACAATAAATGTAATTAATATACTGAAAGTATCCCATCCACATGGCAGAGTATGGCAAGCTACCTGTATTGTATTTGATATGCCAAAACCCAGTAACAATTATAGACCTCATTAATATGACCTGAATGGATGGTTTGAGGCTCTTTGTGTTCCTGGAGTGAGCAGATGCCCTTGGGCTACACTAGCACGTGACATGGACTAATGTAGATGTTACTGGTGCCTGCTCAAGCAGATCGATGAACAATGGGAAAACAAGTGATACAAGTGATACAAGTGAAATATGCTGAATTATGAAAAAGTACTTCTTGCTGGTCCACCAATTTGATAAATAATAATTATACTAAAGTACCATTAACATTAATAATCAAGCAAATTGTAGGAGGATATGTGGCAGTAATTATATTAACAATACTATTTTATTTGAAATAGATGCCTAATAGAATATACAATGACAAAAACAAACAAACAAGCAAACAGGTAGTAGTGCTACCCATATATTACATGCTAAAATGCTAAAAAATTAAAAAATAAAAAAGAAATGCTAAGATTGCACTGTAATAAAATACATTGCAAAAACATTTCTAACTATTATAACATATTTGCCATGATTATGAATGTTTATAAAACATTCAAGAGTTGTTCCATGTCTACTTACATTAATGAGAACACCTGTTAAGTTTTGGGCTGTACAGATTTACTTGCATTATCCTAGGTTTTTGCATACTGTACATCACTTTCAAAACGATGCTTATAGAAAAATATAGTTAAGGAAAAAAAAACAGCAGCTTGAAAGCCTTCCGGCTCAAAACAATTCAACTCCAGGTTTTAGTGGAAAAATAGAAATCTGCTAAATTACAATAATGCCAGTTAGAGATGAATGTAGGTGTATTTTATATTTTTTTACATTCAGAGAACAGAAGATACATACAAAAATCTGTGCTTTAATCTTCAAGCAAAATTTTTAGCCAACTGAAACAGTTTTCAGATCAGGATGCCAACCAGTGAGAGATAACAATACTCCCACAACATAGATTCCTCATGATCATGGGGGGCCTCCTACCAGATGATTTCTTGTATCAGAAAGCTTGATGACTTCACAGGTCTTTTGACTGAATCAGAAAAATCTGTGCCTTGTGTTGTTGGCAACACTTTGCCATAGAGCCTTTTTTATGTGACAACAGAACTGAAATGAGCGAAGGAGCAGCCGATTCCTCACTCCAGTCCCCAGTCCACACACAGTACTATTGAGCGCTTGGTTGCAGTATAACCCAGACCCTAATGCTTTAGAACAAGCACCATGATTGTTCTTCAGCACCCATCGAGTTTGTCTTATTTGTTACCAAAAGAAAATAGTCAAGACTTGTATAGGTTCCACTTTAGTGTCATGTCTGGCTGTCTCTCCCAAGGGGATGTTAATGTTTCTGTTTAAATATTTTCAACTATTGAAAAGGGAACACTTATACAAATGTGGGTATTCACAGCCTCTATTATCATCATCATATTGAAGAGGTGCAATATTTACATAAAATGACTCAGTTGGTGATATAGTCTAAAGATAAATGTGTATTTATGATCTGAAGAAGTGTGATTTATAACTACTTTGTCAGACATAAACAAAGTGCTTCTGTGCTGTTCTAGTAAACACATATTAGTCAGGGCATAGATGAACTATTCTTACAGGATCAATGCCACTCTGAAATGGGAAGTTAGGGAAGTGAAAACTGTCCTGGAGAATATGCGGATCTAGTTTCTTCTCTGCTGTATCATTATATATGTTGGGCGGAATAACAAATATTAGGTAAGTATTAGAGAATCAGCTAGAGAATTTTTATTGTCTGAATACAAATTTTATAATTTAAGAAGTAACATATATTGGTCTCTATTGCAGTGCTCTACTGATCTCTCTGTTCCCTCCAAGTATTTAGTAAGTTAATATTATACTACCATCTAAACTCTAGTTGCTAAAATATTAAAAATTAAATCAAGAGAATGACAATCTACACGTTGCTCTCTATCCAGCAGTATTATTGATGAGTAAGGATGATACACTAAACATTATCTGTAATAGACATTTTATTAAGAATATAAATTCATCTGCTTATATGAATTATAAACTGAGATTTTAAATATTTAAAAATGGGTTCCAGAGAGATATTAGAGTGGGAATTGCACTTGCCTAGCATGTGACTGACATGAGTTTGATCTCCAAACCCTATATGGACCCCAAAACCCTCTAGGTGTCAACCTAAATGCAGATCCACTGTCAAACCTTAAGCACAGCCAGGTGTTCCTGCACCCAACTTTGTTTCCAAATAAAAAATTAAAAAATCTAAAAATATTAGAAATACTTCTTATACCTATTTAGTAAACTATCCACATTTATTCAGAAGGATTATCATTCAAACATATTTGGGACTCCTAAAACTGGAGGCTGTACCACATAATAAATTTTTATATATACTCACATACTACTTTATTTTATTTTATTTATTTTATTTTATGTAGTTTGCTTTTTTGGGTCATACACTGTGAAGCTCAGGGATTATTCCTGGATCTGCACTCAGGAATTATTCCTGGCAGTGTTCAGGAGACCAAATGGAATGACTAGGATTGAAGCTGACTGGCTGTGTGCAAGACAAATGTCCTACCCACTGTATTATCACTCTGGTCCAAACTTTTAAAAAGTCACTGCAATTATAGGCTATTTAATAATGGCATATAATTATAACTTCAGCAATAGCCTGATAATATTGTACACATCTTATATGCTAAATGTCTATAAAAGTACTAGATCATTCCATAGTTCCAAAAACAATTTGTACTGAAAAAAATAGTACCATTGAAAAATGCTTGTCTTAAAATAATATACATATTCATTGCATTATCAGTAGAATTACCATATAATTTATTAAACTGTGACAGTTTTAGAGGCAAAGAGTAACTATTAATAATCACACTGAAACAACAGATGGACAAGTTTTGTGTATATTGAGACATAGATTACTATGCATAATACAAAACACTGAGGAGTGATTCAGCAAGCACTAATCTTCATGTGTCTGAAAAAATACCTACGTGAGACTAAATATTGGAACTGTGAAATAATTCCCCAAAAGTCAGCAACGACCCTTTCTCTTAAGAAGATAAATGTTATATAAGTCTAACACGAAAAACCAAAATAAAATTCATCACAATTCAGGGAGAATGTATATACTGATTTTTATATAATAGTTTCTGAGGGTAGTCTAAAGTAATCAAGAAGTAGGGTCGGAGCTATAGCACTGTGGGTAGGGTGTTTGCCTTGCATGCAGCCTACTCAGGTTCAATCCCTTATGGTTCCCTGAGCACCTCCAGGAGAAATTTCTGAGCAAAGAGTCAAGAATAACCCCTGAGAATCACTGGGTGTGACCCAAAAATCAAAAAACAAACAAAAAATAAAGTAATCAAGCAGAAAAGAAATACCAAGTTGGAAAGTGTTTTATAAGAATAAATGACACCAATAGAAGGGAAAAAGGGAGAATTGTATAATATAGGTCAAAAAAAGAAACTTGAGCGATAACTTAGAGAAAAGAAGAATATGATGACGAAAATTAAGATGAAGCGGAGTATAAAGAAATAAAGAAAGATATTTGACAATTTGGTGGCAGACAGGAGACAAGTATATCTACACCCCCAGGGCTCTGCCCCGAGCACCCTGGATGGTTGAAAAAGACATAGAAAAAGACTGCCCCCACCCCCCATGAACCCAGAGCCACAGCAGAGCCTGGCAAGCTACCCGTGGCGTATTTGATATGCCAAAAAAAGTAACAATAATGGACCTCATTACCAATGAATGAAGACGTTACCGGCACCCACTCGAGCAAATCGATGAACAACGGGAAGACAAGTGATACAATGATTTGACAATTCCAAGAAATTAAACAGTGCCCAAGATACTCTCAATTGAACTGTAGTTTGAGAGTTCTGGGGTGGGATTGTGGTGGAGCATGGCAGCGGTAGAAGCTAGCTGTGAGAAAGGAAGCTTCTTTTGTGATTTTCTGGTGCCTTAAGGCTCTTCCAGGTTTGTCCTCTAGACACCTTTCACAGAGATTCAGTCACTTAATTCTCTAGCACTTATTTTAGACTCTAGGCTTTTTAGGTGGTATAAGATTTAGATTTTAAGTAATTTGTTAAGATTGGGCACCCTAATATTTAAAAATATACTCCGTTCTCAATCTCACTTCTTGTTCAAGTTTGGTTTTGAGATACATCTTGTTTCTTAGCATCTTATTTGTTAGTACACTAAATTCTCTCAGCTGACACTAACATTGTTTTTCAATCAAACATTTTTAAAATCCTAACTGCCTTCATATTCTTTTAGACCAGTTTTCCATTTTATAGCCACACAAATTACTATAAAGATAATCAAACAATAACTGCCTTGCACTGGAACAAGACAGTATGTGACTCTCCTAAGTGAGCCACTTCTGTTCAGTCATTAATTATATCATTGGTCATTTAAATATTCTTATTTTAGGTTGGAACACAAGATTTAATTATTTGAAGCATAATCACCTGAGCTCTTGGTTATTGTCAAGCTGAGACACAGCTTTTCCATATTATATCAAAAAGTCTCTAATACCTGTCCAGCCTATAATTTTCCTGATTGTTTATCAAGAACATTATTGGATCGTTCTTTTAAATTAAAAACCTGCCAAAGATCTAAATATATGACATTGATATCTCAGATCACAAATACCTTTGGTTGCTTTCCCAATTATTGAGGCTCACTATAAACTATTGTGTAATCTATCATTCTCTAGAATTCCAAGGAGCAATTCATTAAGTAGGAAAATTTTTCCATCATTAGAACTTGTCTTTGGCCTGTAATTTGCTACTTTTAATGAATGGTCACAGCATTAAACTCACATCTTACTGACTTTCATCTATGATTCTTTTTTCTAAAACTGTTTGAGATGAATTCATTTAAGTTTATATGTTGCCTGTGAACTTATTTGAAACAAATAGGGAAAATAAAGAAGTTCCTGCATTAAAGGTAGTCTGGTAATGGATTTCAATTGTTTATTACTGTCTTTGAGACAATATAATACCTTACATATCCAGTAAATCTTTTCCCTCCACTCACTATCTCTCTCAAACACTCATTTCTATTATCTCTTTAATTCTCTAATTTTCCCTACTTACCATCTAACTACCCACTCACACACTCATCCATTCTCCCTTATTGTATAAACACCCAAATACAGCCTAAATAGATATATATATATATACTCTATGCCAAATATAGCTTAAATACATAATCTATGTATACATATATACACACACTTGTATCACTTGTCTTCCCATTGCTCATCGATTTGCTCAAGCGAGTGACAGTAATATCTCCATTCATTGGGAATGAGGACTATTATTGTTATTGTTTTGGGCATATCAAATACACCATGGGTAGCCTGCTAGGCTCTGCCGTGGCTCTGGATTCATTCAAGGGTGTCCAGTCTTTTTCTATGTTAGACCATCAACCATCCAGGGCCCACGGGGCAGAGCCCAGGGTGTAAATAAGCCTGTCTCCTGTCTGCCACCTGCCAATGTAGCCAGGCACTGCAGCCACACCTGCAACACCTCGAGGGGCAGGCATATACACAAACACATATCATATAATAGGAATAAGTTTCTTTACATAATATTTCCTTTTAATAAATGTAATGTAGCCTCATGTTTTATTCGGGTCTACCCTTTCCTTAATTAATTTTATTAAAATTGATACCAAATTACTAAATCGATTTCATGAACATTAACATATTTTGTATGAAGTTTGAAAATCACAGACCCAGGGAGTGCCTGGGCCTTTCGAATGAAAAGTGCACTCTTCAGAACATTTAAAATGTACCCATATAAATAACTATAGTAAGATTCTAGATCAAAAAATATTAGCATATTTCTGATAGCTAGGTGGGTTATCAATAACTTTGTACAGAGACTTGTGCTCTAATAAGTCATTTCCTATAATCTGAAAGTAGAATGAGGATGTGGTTCTTTGGAATTTGGCTTCAATCCTTACTTTTCTAAATGTACCTTAAAGCAAAAGTTTCTTTATGGAAGAAGAAACAAAGACTTGGGGTAATGTACTGTTTGGAATACATTTGAGATACCTCACTAGGATCTGAAGAAGGAAAATCCAAGAAAGTTAAAAGCCTGGCAAAGAATCAGAGGCAGAGAGGGCAGCAATTTGTTTTTAAGTCCTCTCTCTTGAAGCAGTGAGTGCTCTCCATATTGCATCCTGCAGTACAATGATACAAGGTCTGGGAGTAGTTATTAGCATGTGTCTGTGTGATGGGAGTGCAAAAGCTAAACATTTTAATAGTGTTACGGCCTCTCCTTCTGAAGTTCCCATTAATGCAAACACAGCACATGTGGTTTAAGTCCCAAGAGCCTTGTAGGACACAAATCACAGATGTGAAATAAACATTATCAGAGAATATGACTCCATGGTCTTCTCTTACCATCAACAGATGCCCTTATGCATCCATGATGTCAGGCAGATACCTGATACACTATCTTGAAAATCACACAAAACGTCCTCAAAGAACATATGATGGCATATTTAGAAATAGACTCCACGGTCTTTTTGAAAAATTTAAGTGGAGACTTTGAATGCTCTTATTTTTAAAGAAAACTTGCCACTATGACAATATCATGCTTAAAGAACCAAATATTAAGTTCATACATAGTCTTCATACCATGTTGCATGATAATACTATGGCAGAAGGTTGGGTTAAATGAAACTTGCATACTCCAAATATCCAGTATTTCCTTCTCTAGCTATCTTGATTCTTCTATACCATCCACCACAAACAAAATATCCCATGTTACTGATGCTTGAAAATGGCATCTCATTTTCTTCCAGATTCCCAAGCATAAAAAGGGGTGAAGTCTATCTCTGCAATATGCACTAATTGTGACTATATTTTGTTATTTCCACTGCATTTGGGAAAAATGGATAATCTGTATATTTAAAAATACTCTGCCCATAGACTTCAGTATCCACATGCTGACTTGTCCTTAAAACTTGAATTGGCAATATTGTCAACCATGTAATATGACATAGATCAGTTAAGAAGTCCCTTTGAATAGCAAATTAATTCTTTAAACGCGTGTAAAATTTCAGAAAATTCAATAATCAGGATTTTTTAGACAATGAAAAGATACTTAGACAATTAAAATAAGGGATTATATTTTCTACAAATACATTTATATATTCATATTTATATAAATATATGCTTATTTATATAAATATGAATATATGAAAATATGACTATATAATATAATTTATATATTTATTTAATTAATTATATATTATTATATAATAGATCTATATGTTATATACTATAATTAATATATAAATATATTTATATATAAATATATAATTCATATATATAAATATATAATTCATATATAAATATATTTTTATATATAAACAGTATATATGCAGATATTGCTACATTACTTTCCTTAGAAAGAAAATAAAAATATGATTGTAAATACAGCATATAAAAATTTAAAACAAGAACTGTTGGAAACATAAAAGTTGATTTTCATATACCCAAATATCCTTTTTAATATTTAAATATCCTTCTTGATTCTTCAAGAACTGTTAGAAACATAAAAGTTAACTTTCATATACACAAATGTCCCTTTTAATATTTAAATATCCTTTGTGATTCTTAGTAGAGGAGGTATGTGTCATAAATGTATATAACCATACTGATTATTTATGGGTCCAATTAAATATGAATATTGCACTTTTGGGGGGGAAAGTGGGGGCCATACCTCAAGAGCATAGGGCTTACTCCTATTCTCAGGGATAAATCCTGGTGGTCCTTGTGGACTACATGGGGGACCAGGGATTAAACCCAGATCAGCCACATATAAGGTCAGTACCCTACTCACTACTGTCTCTTCAGCTGACTGATTTTATTTTTTAACATTATACTATTGAAAAATTTTGACATTGATAACATCACTTGATCACTTGATCACTTGACATTCCGTTATTCATTGATTTGCTCAAGCGGGCACCAGTAACATTTCCATTTGACCCTATCTTGTGCCAGTGTAGCCCAATGGCATCTGTTTGCTTCAGGAATACAAAGAGCCTCAAACCATCCATTCTGGTTCTTAATGAAGAAGTCTGACCATCTTGTAGGTGGGCAGTCACATGGTCTTTAGACATCTAATGGTCTTTAGAGATCCAGTCAGTAACAGCTCTAGTCCAGTGATCATCTCCAAATTGCATAACATGTCCAGCCCATCTGATTTTCAATACCTTGGCAAAAGAAACTACTGCATCCCTGACTCTGGAACAGCGACGGAGGTGGAGGTCAGAACTCCGGATTCCTTCTCTCACTTGAGTGAGGTGTGATGTTCCAAGCATAGCTCTTTCAATTCCTCTTTGGGAAACCTGAATAGCATTCTCATTCTGCTTTCGTAGGGCCCAGGTCTCTCAGGCGTATGTTAGTGCAGGAAGAATGGTGAAGTCGAAGAGATGTGCCCAGAGGCAGAGGTTCTTTGTCTTTTTTAGCTATTTCTTCGATGCATTTGAAGGCATTCCATGCCACTCTCTTCCTCCCTGCGCAGCTCAGGTTTTAGGTCGTTCATCATGTTGACTTCTCGACCTAGGTACACATAACTACTGCATTCAGAAATGTCTGTTCCATTGAGAGTGAATGGGGCCTCTGGAACTAGTTCATTTTTCATGAACATTGTTTTGTTGAGATTCAGCTGTAGACCTATCTTTCCACATTCTCGGTCAAAGTCAGCCAGCATTTGTGCCTCTTGGCTAATTTTTGGTGTTATTAGAACGATGTCATCAGCGAAGCGGAAGTGGTGTAGTTGCTGACCGTCTATCTTCACTCCCATTCCTTTCCATTCTAATTGCCGCATGGTGTTCTTGAGGGTGGCGCTGAAGAGTTTTGGTGAAATGGTATCACCAAATTGATAAAATCAATGTGATGATTTCATAATATATCGTACACCGAGATTTACCACAAATTATTTAACAGTTTTTCTAATTTTACATAATAATTTTCCATTTATTTCATTACAAATAAAGTCCGATTACATAAAAATTATTTTGTTAAAATTTTGTTTCACTTTTCTAGCTGTGATCATTCTTTTGGAATTATTTGTCAAATAATACAAGTTTGTAATGTGATTAAAATATGCTTTTTTCTTCATAGAGTTCTCTAAGTTGCATTACAGTATTAAAACATAAGAGCAGTCTAGTAGTGTGTTTCATATTGTTATTTTCCCCCTTAGAAGAAGTTCCTAATATGAATATATTTATAGTATAATCTTTAAATATTTTTGGAAGGAGAACTTCAATTCATTAAATTGTGCTCATAATTAATACAAATAATATTTTTAAATGGCACATCATGGAATTATATATAAAACTACTGTTTTTAGATTTATATTGAAAAAAGTATCCACTGCAATTTCTCCAGTGAATATTGTAATTCTTAGAAATACCTTGCCCAGAGACTTGATTATTTGGGGGCTATTTCCTAATCAGAATCAATATTTGGGGACCCATCTAGAGTTTTTAGCATGGCAATGCAGAGTGTGCAGTCCAGATGATTTGGTGCTAGCTCAGAACCAACAGAAAAAATATATTTTTAGGAATTATGCTTTTCTGGGAATTCAACAAGAAACCACTTGCACTTAAGACATAGCTGATTACTACCCCTTTGAGCAATCTACCATCCTGTGTTATTAAATTCTGATTAATTTTCCCATTATTTGTCATAAATTTTAAGCAGTATACTTAATTCTTCTTAGATATGTTTTGCCTTATTATACATTTATAGGGAACACAAAATGTTGCTCTGTCTCATGTTCATTGATTTAAAGAAAGCCTTTGATTCTGTGGAGACTGAAGCAGTCATCGAAGCCCTAGCCAAACAGGGTGTTCAAACTCAATACATCAAGATCCTTCGTGAGCTGTATTACAGATTCACCACCAGAATCTCACCATTCTACAAAGAAGTGAACATTGATGTCAAAAGAGGGGTTCTACAGGGTGATACCATTTCACCAAAAACTCCTCAGTGCCACCCTTGAGAACATCATGCGACAATTAGAATGGGAAGGAATGGGAGTGAAGATAGATGGTCGGCAACTACACCACCTCCGCTCGCTGATGACATTGTTCTAATGACACCAAACATTAGCCAAGCGGCACAAATGCTGGCTGACTTTGACCGAGAATGTGGAAAGATAGGTCTACAGCTGAATCTAAAGAAAACTATGTTTATGAAAAAATGAACTAGTTCCAGAGGCTCCATTCACTCTCAATGGAACATACATCCCTGAATGCAGCAGTTATGTGTATCTAGGTTGAGAAGTCAATATGATGAACAACCTAAAAACCTGAGCTGCACAGAAGGAAGAGAGTGGCATGGAATGCCTTCAAAGGCATCGAAGAAATACCTAAAGGACAAAGAACCTCTGGCTCCGGGCACATCTTTTTGCCTCCACAATTCTTCCTGCATTAACATACGCCTCAGAGACCTGGGCCCTACGAACGCATGATGACAATGCTATTCGGGTCTCCCAGAGAGGAATCGAAAAGAGCTATGCTTGGAATATCATGCCTCACTCAAGTGAGAGAAGGAATCTGGAGTTCTGACCTCTGTCACTATTCCAGAATCAGGGATGCTGTCTCGTTTGCCAAGTCATTGAAAATCAGATGGGCTGGACATGTAATGTGATTTGGAGACAACCGCTGGACTAGAGCTATTACTGACTGGATCCCACGGGATGTCAAAAGATCACACACGTGGCCGCCCACCTACAAGATGGTCAGACTTCCTTGTCAAGACCCTGAAGGAATGGTTTGAGGCTCTTCATTGTCCTGAATCAACCAGATGCCATTGGGCTACATTGGCACAAGATAGGGTTCAATGTAAATGTTACTGGCGCCCGATCGAACAAATTGATGAATAACGGGATTCAAGTGATCAAGTGATCAAGTGATACATTGAGTCTACACTTAAGAAGAATTTCCCAGATAATGTTGCACCGTTACTTTGAAATTTTTCCTTACCCTACTTTATTCAAGTCTCTTATTACTATATGGATAACGTTTCGTTTAGGCTGTTTTGAAAACATATTATTTCTTCTAGATTTATGCATTTCAAACTATTTTTATTATAGACATCACACTCTGAAGGTCATTTCTTCCTAGTGTTATTTCTTTATAATAAAGGGTGAAGATATTCTTGGTTCTATTTTGCTATTGGTTCTGGTGCTGGGGTTCAAATCTATTGCCTTGCTCATGCAAAGGAGGTTCTCAACCACTAAACTGCGTTAAAATATTCATAGAATTCTTCTGGAATTCTAGTCCTTAGGCTCAATCTTTCAAAAGATTTTGAATTCCTTTTTTCTTCCCCCAGAATTTCCCTGTGGAATTTTGACAAGAATGCATATTACATTTGGAAAAATGAAATATTTGTAAACAGTAAGCTTTCTTCAGAAACAAAATATGTTTCCCTATTTTAAGGTTTTGTTTATATCTCTTAGTAAATTTTACAGTTTGACTCATATAGACACACTTAGTCCTAGTATTTGAAATAGAATTGTGATGGGGGGTTGGAGGGAAATATGAACATATGCATTTTAGAGTAAAAGAAAAACTGATGGCTCCATAGAAAGAAAAGCTCAACACAAGTGACTATGGAACAATTTTCTATTTCAGCACTTAGCAGAGGCCAACGCTGTGTATGGATGGCCCTGAGGAGACAATACTCCTCATTCCCATCATCAGTCCTGCCACAAGTACTGCTCATGGGGCCCAGTTCTTTTCACTGACTCTAAACTAACTGATGCCAATAGAGTAATTTAATCTAAATCCATATTAATTTTAATTCTATTTAAAAGAGTATAATTAATAACCCAAGTATTTGTTTCTAATGGCCTAAGTTTCTAGTTTTAAGTTCATGATAGATAAAATCTGCCCCATTTTATGCTTCAAACACAGTCATATAAGCCTGTGTCCAGGTCTTTTCTTTCCTGAAAAATCCTTAACTGTTCTTCAGTTTTTACTATTTTCCTAAAAATATAAAGTAAATGCTTTCTCCTGGGTTAAAATTTACCTTTGTATAAAATTTTAACATTCTTTTTTAAAAGTCCATTGATTTTAAGGGAGAAACATTTGAAGTTCCAGAAATTGTTCCATTTCGCTTGACTCATAATATGGTTAATGGGATGGGGCCTATGGGAACAGAAGGTCTTTTTTGAAGAGCTTGTGAAGTTACAATGAGGCTGATGCGAGATCATGGAGAGCCTTTAGTGAGGTAATTGTATTGAGTGAAAAATGATTTTTAAGCCTATGTTCTTTTCATAGAATTTCTCATTTGTTGCAGATTTTTTGAAATAATGGGTTTTTAAGTTAAAATTGACTGAACCAGAGAGATAACTCAGTGGGCTGGAGCATGTGTCTTGTATGCAGGAGGCTCATGTTTGCTCTCTAGTATATCATGGTAGCTTGAGCACTAAGACAGGAGTAGCCCCTCTCCTGTCTCCTGAAGAATTTGCAGTTCATTATAGCCCTTTATTTACTGCGTCTAGCCTGTGGAAACTAACTAAATGTCCTGGTTGGGAAAACAGATGAAGAAAATGTTGTGTATCGCTGCTGAGTATGGTCCCAAACTTCCCCTACAAAAATAGAAAATGTGTGTCTCACAGTAGAATATTATTCAGCCATGAAAAATGAAATATTGCCCTTTTAGACTGTATGGATTTACCATGGGGGACCAAAAACACACAGTAGAAAAACCATCTGCAATTATATGTTCATAGCAGCACTATTCACAATGGCCAGAATTTGGAAACAACCAGAGCACCTGAAAACAGACGGCTGGATAAGGAACGGATGGCACATCTACATAATGGAATATTATGCTGCTGTTAGCATAAACAAAGTTATGAAATTTGCCTAAAATATGTATAGACATGGAGAGTATCATACTGAGTGAAATTAGTCAGAAGGAAAGGGTTAGATGTAGAATGACTGCATTCATTTCTGGGATATAAAACAAATAGTGTAAGACCAATATGTAAGGTAGGCAATACATAGACTAGGAGGATATGTCAATGGTTGGAATCTACCATGAGTGTGTGGAGGTGAGAGGTTGGGAAGTGTGATAACAATTGTTGGAAATGGTAATGCCAGACTAGAACTGAATATTGAACATAGGCGAAGTGATATACATTATAACCCCTAAATGTATGGATTGCAAGCCACAATGTATAAGAGAAGGAAGAAAGAGAGATACAGACAGGAGGAGGAAGAGGAAAAAGAGGAGGAGGAAGAAGAGGAGGAGGAAGAAGAAGAGGAGGAGGAAGAGGAAGAAGAGGAAGAAGAAAAGAAGATTAAGAAGAAAAGAAGAGGAAGAAGAAAAGAGGAAGAAGAAAAAGAGGAAGAAGAAAAGAGGAAGAAGAAGAAAAGAGGAAGAAGAAAAGAGGAAGAAGTAGAAAAGAGGAAGAAGAGGAAGAAGAAAAGAAGAAAAGAAGAAGAAAGAAGAAGAAAGAAGAAGAAGAAGAAGAAGAAGAAGAAGAAGAAGAAGAAGAAGAAGAAGAAGAAGAAGAAAGAGTAGTAGTAGGAGGAGGAGGAGAAAGAAGAGGAGGAGGAGGAAGAGAAAACGAGGAAAAGAAGAAGAAAATGCCTACCATAGAGGCAGGTGGGAGAATATTTGGAGATACTAGAAGGGTGGTGGAGGGAGAGATGCTGGGACACTGTTTGACTGAGACCCAATCATAGACAGCTTTGTAATTGCATATCGCATGGTGATATGATAAAATAAAAAAAATGAGATCATGCTCCCTCCAGCAGTACTCAGGGGTACTACTGGTTCTGCACTCAGAAATTAGTCCTGGCAGTGATTGGGGATCGTATGGGATGCAAGGATTCGATCCACGTTGGCCACGTGCAAGACAAATGCATGCTACTCTCTCAAGCCTGCTGATAAACATTTTCTATCTAGTCATCTAATTCTTGAAATAACTTTGTAGATTTTAAACTCTCTTAAAAATGCTTTCATCTAAGTTTTCTATTTTATGCAAATTTCCTAGCAATTTTATAAAAATGAGAACCATGCTTGGCCGACTGAGCTGGTTGGGTTGGGACATGTTTTGCTGGGAATTTAATTTTGTATAAGCCTGGAACGTCCTCTACCACTTGAGTGATCACCTTAAATCTGTAAATTATTTTAATTTTATTTCAAGCATAATATTATATCTCTTAGCTTACACTAGTATTTTTCTCAAATTTATTGCTTCCTCTAATAACACAATCTGCTTTCTTATTGTCGTCTACATCGTTTCATACTTTTATCACTGTAATGTTCTTAATTATATTTTTGGAGCTCATTTTAATTCTTTATAACCTTACAATTTTAAATCTTTGTTATTTACTTTTTATTTCAAATAAGTGCATTAATATGATAAATATTCCCGTAATAACTGCATTGTTTCTCCCATTACTTATTTTTATTAAACAAAGTATTTCAGGCCACTATATCAGTCAGCGGTTGTAGACTTGCTGGCTTCAAATCAATGTCTCTCACACACACATACACACACACACACACCTCTCTGAAGAAACTGAAATATCCAATAAGACTCAGAAAACTAATGAACATGATCTTGAAGAGAATAGAATTAATATAGAATTTGATTTTTTCTTTTTTTTTATTTTTAGACATTCAGCTTCTAAAAGCTATAGGTAATAGAGAGGGTCCTTAAAGTAGATGATAGTCTAACAAGGTTTTGGGGAAAATATTGGAATTCAAGATTCTTTTTTTCAGGTTTCTTTTACTGGAGGGGTCAGGGCAGTAGTACCAGGAGGCTCTCTGCAGAGGATCCTTTTCACTTCTGGTTTTGCTTACTTTCACTGAATCAGAGTTCTTTGAAGATTACCCCTTCCAAAACAGAGAACTTCATATCACTTTCTGTCACTCTATATTCTTTCCCTATTTATAGTTTGTCATTTACATTTTAAAAGTTATTTTATAATTGCCTATTTGATATGCAAAGTCCATGGCACATTTTTTGCCACTGGTATATCTTCTCTTCTAAAGGTAATAACTTGATAAGCATTTGTTGAATTAATCAGTTTTTTCAATGGTTATAATAATGGAGTCACAGGTATAACTCTTGCTTTTGTACAAAGACAATGCATGGGGCCTTAAGTCAATAAATCTAAGTGAGAAGAATGCACAAAAATTTTAATTCAGTGATAATGGGAGGTATTCTCCATATAGATTCATGTGAAGTCACTTTTATGTGAAAAGTTAATTTAGTATCTTCACAGTGAAAGATTATCCTAGATATTTTTATTTAAACAAAGATTTTCTATTAAATATAAAATCAAACTATATTTTAAAATATGAAATAGGGGAAGGGGGAATAAAAAAAAAATAAATAAAATATGAAATATATATATATATATGATGGTCTTTAAAATACTTAATTTTGAAAATGAATGTAGTATTAATTACTATAATAATTTCTACTTTATTTTCATATATTTATTGTGTTTGAAACTAGAATGACCATCCAGGGCTGAAGAAAGCATACAGCAGTTAAGGTGCTTGTTTTGCATGCAACAAACCTGGATTTAATTCCCAGTACCATGTAGGGCCCTGATGCTCCCCTAGCACTGAGCCAGACATCCATGGTCTTTAAAAATGGAAGAAAAAAGAAGGAAAACAAAACAAACAAAAATAAAAAAAAAATAAAACTAGAATGATGTTGGGCTCTGAGCTTCCTAGCTTTAGGGTCCAGCATTTTCCCACCACAAGACCCTAAGGGCAGGACCCAGAAATGGGCGCTGTCCATAAGGTTACACCCAAAACATCTGTGCTTATCCAAGCTAGCTGTGAGCTGTTTGCATGGTCTTCTGACCTCTGATCACAGGGATATGTAAGTCATTTATTGTTACCTTGCAAATGTTACCTTGAAAATTCTAAATCTGTGATTGTCATTTGTTCCAAAGATTGTTATCTGTTACAATGGCCCAGGAGCTTGTACCCCTCCACCCAAATATTGCATAAAAGGCTTAAACTGTGTCCAGTAAGTCAAGTGCTGCTATCCAGAACTCCCTGATGCATGGGTGTTGTTCTCTCTCTCTCTCTCTCTCTCTCTCTCTCTCTCTCTCTCTCTCTCTCTCTCTCTCTCTCTCTCTCCTCTCTCTTTCTTTCTCCCTTTCTTTCTTTTCTCCCTTTCTTTCTCCCTTTCTCCCTTTCTCTCTCTTTTCTTTCCTTCCTTCCTTCCTCCTTCCTTCCTTCTTCCTTCCTTCCTTCCTCCTTCCTTCTTTCCTTCCTTCCTTCCTTCCTTCCTTCCTTCCTTCCTTCCTTCCTTCCTTCCTTCCTTCCTTCCTTCCTTCCTTCTTCCCTCCCTCCTTCCTTCCCTCCCTCCCTCCCTCTCTCCTTCCTTCCTTCCTTCCTTCCTTCCTTCCTTCCTTCCTTCCTTTCTTCCTTCCTTCCCTTCCCTCCTCCCCTCCCTCCCTCCCTCCTCTCTCTCTCTCTCTCTTTCTTTCTTTCTTTCTTTCTTTCTTTCTTTCTTTCTTTCTTTCTTTCTTTCTTTCTTGCTTTCTTTCTTGCTTTCTTTCTTGCTTTCTTTCTTGTTTTCTTTCTTTTCTTTCCATTCTCAGCAGCAGTGGCAAGGCAGAGTTTCTCACAAGTCCATCCCTCTCCTTTTTCACAGGAATGAAGTCCAGCAACATCTAGGTCTTCCTCATTTGTGCCGGGGCTGCTAGCCAGGGCCCCCGACAGAATGATATTTAATAATTTTCTGCAACCATATCCACTCTTATTTAACCTCTATCTCTTACATATTTTACTCTAGTGTCACCTTTCTAAAATATTCATTTATCTTACTATTAATAATTCTAATCTGAACTCTTCTGCTTTAATTTCCAATTGCCAAGGCAATACCAAATATTCTATATGTTTTAATCTCTCTGTTTTCTATTTCCAACCCATCAACTAATAATGTAAACTTCATGAAGGTGGGTTTAATTTAGATGGCTAATTTCTCTACCCCACTACCTATCCTAACACTTGATTTTATATATATAACTTTTAGGACAAAGATAATACTCAATTAAGTATTGGTGAATTAATGATAACATAGTGTTGACATAGCAGAGACACTGTAATAGGAAACCCCATAAACTGCTCTCCTTTAAAGATTCATTTTATGTTAATCCTGAAGTTAATTATTTGACTGTTTATATGTCCATGTTAGAAGTTGATATGTTCATCCCATGCTTAAGTCTTCAGATTTACAACAACAAAAAAATGATTGTGATTTTTATATTGCTAAGAATAATTCTTTTTTATAAGACAATTCAACATGGTTTTTATTTAATGTCAGGTTTCTATAATATAATAAAATTACATATTATTTTTCAGATTTCTTGAAGATGGTCAGCACTTAATCCTAGCTCTGCCTGCACTCAGGGATTACTCCTGGTTGGTACTCAGGGGACCATAGGTGATGCTGGGGATTGAACCCATGTTAGTTGCATTCAAGGCAAGCATCTAATCTCTTTTAGTATCTCCCTAACCTCTTATACACTTGCATAATGTAAGGTGATACTGTTTAAAAAATACTTTGTTGAAATTTAGTATAAAAACTAAAAATAAAAAGAAATGATTTTTTAATTTAGAATAAAGGAAAGAATGTTCTTATTCAAAGAAGAGATATGTATTATTTTCTATGGGTCAGGAGATATATAAATGTGCATTCTATATGAAATATGTATTATATCGTTTGCATATTTTGTTATAGACAAAATAATGATTTATAAGCATGCATAATTTGTAGGCATACTTGTAGACATAAATAATATATAATTACATACATAATGTATGGAAGGATATATATGTAAATAATCATAATTATAGTATGTTAGAGGAATGATCTTAAAATCATGTAACATTAATATAAATCTCAATAATTTTGATAAAATAAGTAGTTAAGCCAAACTAAAGGGCCAGTGGAAATATTCCCTTGTGGAATTAACACTTCTAATATGACTGTGTCTCCACTTCTGTTTCTGACATAAATTAATAAGATTCTATTTGGTTAAAAAAAGATTCTCTCATTAGTGTCCCATCAAAAATAGCACCATTTGCCTCATTAAATTTAATGAGGTTGTTGTTGTTGTTGTTGTTTTTCCATTGGTAGGTGTGGGTGTGTGATATATGTGTCAATGTGTTAGACTTGTATCTTCAAAGCACATGCTTTGCTTAGGGTAGCTATTCTCTGTAGCTAAGGTTGCTTTACACTAGGCTATTTCTAGAATATAGAGGCACCTTAATAGACTGGCTAACCAGGTAATATATCTTTCAATTTATTCTGAAAAATCATGTCAGAGAGAAATCCATTTTACAGAAAACCCATAATTAACCAAGGTCTTTTAAAAATATATATTCCAAGTCAAGATTTAAAAAAAAAAAAACTACCATTTTCTCTTTTTATCCAATTGTCCTAAACAAAAAACATTCTCAAACGACACAGGGAAGTGATTTAAGCACTGTTATTTTTCATGATTTTTTCTCCTAAAAAATGGAGGCATTATTTCAATATTATACTAAGTAAATATTTTGTTTTTTAAACACAAATTAATATGATTTTATACATATATATTCTAATTAAATTCTGAAAACACGACATGAATTTAAAGGCAATTTTTTCTGATGATTTACTTAATAGAGACTCATAAACACATATACAAAGTTGGTAGAGTTTAAAAACATGTGATGTATTTTTTTGTTTTTGTTTTTTAGGCACTGAGATGTACTTGAAGATATTGTTGGAAAAGGGGAATGAGAATTTTTAACATAATCTAAATAGATGGTTCTGAGGAACTATGTTTTTGGACAATCCTTAACCCAATCTCAATTTTAGATGCAAAGAAATTATTACTGAAAGATATTATCAGCAAAACTTGCAGACAGGTACAAACTAAAGTAGCCTAAAGTTGTATTTTAAGTTTTTCCAGAATTCTCAAAGGAAAACAAAACAAGTGAAATTCTATAAATAGAAAATTCTTTAACTCAGTATAGAAACTGATAATGAAGAAGAGAGAAGTAGGAAGAGAGATGTCATAGAAATATCATAGATTTAGGCTTTAATGAATATATTTCTAATCATGAAGATTAATAAGCATAAAGCACATTGTACAGGACTAGTTCATGGACAGTACAACTCTTGACCTCACTTCCTCAGAGCAGAGAACGGATCAAAACATAAATCATCCTGAAAAATCTGTATCAGAAAAAAAATTCATTCCAAGAAAGAGAAAATAGCATACCTAATACTACTCTAGGTACTAAAGATTTTGAATTAAGAAAATATTGCATATGAATAAAATTCATAGACAATAAAAAAGATTATTTGGAAAACACACAAAGTGTGAGCTTTTAGGGGTTTAGGAAATAATTAAATGTTACTTTGTACACATATATAAATTATTAAAGAAATTAAACCACACCACACTAGCAACTAGATAAGGCATAATTCTGTAAATAAAAATTCTTGAAATAAAGAGTAACGATGAGAACAAAGTATTGGAATGCATGCAGTAGAGATTCAATCAAATGGTAGATTATTCAGACATAATTTCACTCTCCTGCCAAACTACTACAAAAGCAACAAACTACAGTAAGTAGATTCTGGGACACTGCTTTTCTTTTTCTTGTTTTGTTTTTTCTCTCTATTTTGGGGGGCCACACCTGGACCAAAAAAAAATTTACGCCTGGGTAATACTCGGGGCTATTCCTGTTTTCTTGTTGTTGAGGAGTGACTACTGGACATTCTCTGGGAGACAGAATAGGTGCTAAAGCCTGGGATTTGAACAATTGTCAGCTGCACTCAAGGGAAGTGCCTTACCTCCAGTGCTCTCTAGCCAGCCTTCTTGCTATAGGATTATTTTTCCTTGTTTGGGGAGGGCCACAATGAGCGATGCACAAGGCCTATACCAGGAGCTCTTCTCAGGGAATCAGTGTTGGCAGTGTTAAGGCCAGGGATCAAACACTTCAGCTGAATGGAAGGCCAACACCTTTCCAGCTGCTTAGCTTATCATGGGAAGGAAAAGCTTTTTATTTTTTTAAATTTTTTTATTATACCACCGTGAAACATAGAATTACAAAGGTGTTCATAATTGGTTCTTGGTAATACAGTATTCCAGCACCCATCCCTCCACTAGTGCCCCATTTCCACCACCAATGTACCCCTCCCTCCCACCCCCCCAGGCCGCCTTAACAGCAGATACCCCAGTTTCCTCTCTTTCTCTCTCTATCTCTCTCTCTGTCTCTGCAACTCTCTCCCTCTTATTTTACACATTGCGGCTAGCCCTGCAGATATTTAGAGTTTATCACTTAAGTCTCTTTGTGTATATTCAGTGGTGAGTTTTAATCTGCCATTACCATTTCCCATATTTAGTAAAACAATGGTATCTATTTATATCCTATTAATGAATGCAGTCATTCTATATCTGTCCTAGGAAAAGCTTTTTAAAAAATATATGGGGGTAAATCCTCTTTCATTTATTTATTTATTTATTCATCTATTTATTTATTTATCTATTTGTCTATTCATTTATTTATTTATTTATTTATATTTGCTTGGGGTAATGTGTGGGGTCATGCACAACTGCTCTCGGCGAAAAAGCAAGAGTCCAGTGAGTATTTCTTCTTTTTTTGATTTTGCTTTTTGGTCACACCCAGCGATGCTCAGGGGGTTACTCCCGGCTCTGCACTCAGGAATTACTCCTGGCAGTGCTCGGGGACCATATGGGATTCCAGGGATCAAACCCAGGTCAGCTGCATGTGAGGCAAACTCCCTACCCGTTGTACTGTCGCTCCAGCCCCTCTTTTTGGGGGGTGCTCATACTGGCTCAGTAAAGCCTGGCAAGCTACTGTGTTTTATTTACTTTTTATGCCCAAGACTAGTAACTATTATGGACCTCAGTTCCATAACCTGAAGAATGGTTTCGGGCTCCTCCTGTCCCTGTAGCAAGCAGATGCCCTTGGGTTGCACTTGCTTGTGACAGGACTATTGGAGATGTTACTAGTGCCCACTCGAGCAAATCAATGAACAACGGGAAGACAATGATACAGTGATTTGCTTTTTTGGAGAGTAACACCCAGAAATGATCAGGGATTATTTCTGGCTCTGCACTCAGAAATTACTCCTGGCGGTACTCAGAGAACCATATGAGATGCCAGGGATCGAACCCAGGTTGGTCACCTGCAAGGCAAATACACTACCTGCTGTACTATTGCTCTGGCCCCAGGAGAAACTTTTAAAGTAACATGACTTATTCAAAAGATGACATAAACATTGAATAAGTAAATGAAACATAATTTAAATGGCAGTATTAAAGTATAGAATTAATAACAGCTACACGTAGAAATTTAATTTTAAACTACAGAGTGGATAAAAATAAACCAAAAATAGTAATTCTATTTCCTAAGGGTCTAATGAAGAAAGAAAAAGTATTACCAACTTAGATTTAAACTAAAAGCATCACCTAAGTTCACAGAATATAAAACTTATTATTCATTTTAAATATAGAAAAGTTTATTTACTTTCTACCCTAATGGATAGAGCAAATGAGGTAGATTAATTGATATGGTATTCTTGAGACAAAACTAAAAAAGACAATATTATTTACGATATGCATGCAAATTTATACCAGTGAAATACTACCAACGCATATTTGGCAATTTTTGATGTGTACTCTTTATCTTTTCCCTGGATTTCTTCCTACTCCACCACAGCTTTATTGGTACATAATTGACAAATAACAATGTGCAAGTTTTAACGGTACAGCATGATGATTTGATATACATACATATGTTACAACTATTATGCCCAATAAGTTTAGTTACACATCACAGTTACTATTTTGTGCATGATTAGAACACTTAAAGTTATTCTTTAAAACATTTCACTTTAGACAAGACAGAATTAATTATAGCTACTAATTTGTACACTAATCTCTCATGACTTACTCAATTTATAACTGGATTCTCTTTTGTTTGTTTTGCTTTTTGGGTCATACCCAACAGTGCTCAGTGCTACACCTGGCTCTGTGCTGAACAATCACACCTAGTAGGTCTCAGGGGACGTTATATGGTATCAGGAATTCAACATGGATCAGCTGCTTGAAAGACAAATTCCTTACCTGTAATACCATCTCTCTAACCCCACAATCTTAACTTTTAACTATTTGATTAATATTTCCCTATTTCTTCCTATTTTACTGCCATGACTCATCCTAATCTACACTACTCTGTATTCACAAGTTAAAATCACAAGGAATAATTGTATTATTTGAGTTTTGTTGCCACATCCAATGGTACTAGGAAGTCCCCCTTGCCCTTCTATGGAGTCACCCCATGTGCAGTGATGGGGATCAAGCGACTTTAGCTACTTAGCAATGCAAGTACTATAACTCCCGTATGATCTTTCCTGGCAGTCTCACAGAGTAAAAAGAAATCACACTAATCTAATTACACACACACACACACACACACACTCAACTGACTTTATTCACTAATGGATGTTTCAATGTCTTGCCTACTGTGAAAGAATTTGTACCAAATATGAATATATAACAAATCTACTCAAGATATTCATTTTGTTTTCCTCATATACACACATGCATTTATTTATTCATAAATAAATGTAAAGCATATTACAGACCACTTTAACTGCTCCTTATGGTGTTGCAGGTGTGGCTGCGGTTCCCGGCTACAATGGCAGGTGGCAGACAGGAGACAGGCTTGTCTACATCCCCAGAGCTCTACCCTGTGGGCCCTGGATGGTTAATGGTCTGACATAGAAAAAAGACTGGGGCCCCTGGGATGAACCCAGAGCCACAGCAGAGCCTGAAAAGCTACCTGTGGTGTATTCAATATGCCAAAAACAGTAACAATAATGGGCCTCATTCTTAATGAATAGAGACATTACTGGTGCCTGCTCAAGCAAATTGATGAACAACAGAAACACAAGTGACAAGTGACAACAAAACCATGAAAATACCTATTTCATTAAATAAGTGGAATGCATGATTACTGAAACTCAGAATAGCTTAGATTTCCTCAGGTCTTAACAAAAATGTATGTGCTATGTAAATACTTTAAACCCAGTCAAATTTATGATCACATGCAAAGGCAAAGTAAGTCCCTGGGCAATGTGAGTATCAATTACATCTCTTCCTAACCAACCAAAAATTATCAATCAAAATAATTCAAAGAAAATAATTTTAAATGAGAAATCTGTAAATCTATGAAATTCTCAACTAGGGTAAAACTGAACACTCAAATGGCAGAATCATATGAATTGTGAATCTGACAATATAAAAATATAGTTATCAAATCTATGGTAGTTTATGTCAAAGGGAACATAGTATAAGTATACATACATCTCATTTTTAATAGGGTAAATTCTGTTTAAGTTAGTGTACTAAGTTTTAAATTTGTAAGTGTAACTGCAGGATAACTTATTCCAAAAATTATAATAATAAAAAAGTTAAAATATGAAGATCACAATGTAAAACAAATTAAAATGGAGGAACATTTTCTGTTATAATATATATATATATATAGACATATATTGCTATATGGATATTAGTCTTATAACATCAAATTTAATGCACATACTTCCTAAAACATACTCTCTCAGAAACCTTTATATTGCTAGAAAAAAAAACACTGAAAAAAGTTTTTGCTTCAAATTACTTCTTTTGAGATAATTTTGCTTTTCTAGAATTTTAATGACTTTCTAGAATGGGCTTTATATTTCTGAGTCATTTCAAAAGAGTCCCAACATACTCTTTGTTTTCAAGTAGAAGTTGCACATTTGGCACAAGAAGTCATCAACTTATCCTGGCTGGTATATGCCAGAGTCCCTCTACGAACTATCACAAGCTGGTGCCCAACTCATGGTAGGAAGTTATCAGTGTTTGCTGATTGTTGAATAAATAAAACAGTCAAGATTTCATGACTTGTGTCTTATTAAACTGAAAAAATGGGTGGAAAAAGAAAGAACAGGGTTTAAGTCACTCATCTTGCATGTGGTCAACTTTCGTTAGATCCCAGGTATTAGTACACTTTCAGAAATTTGTGTTTCATATGGCACATTTTTCTTGTTCCTTGTTTTCTCCCTAGCTACAGCATATAACTAGGACAGTAGTTATTTTGTAACTCCCTAAACTACAAGTTAGTGTTTTACGTAGTGATTAATAAGTTAAGACAGAGTTGATAGTTTGAAAATTATAAGAAATATATTTAATCCATGAAAGTAAGATATATGAACCATAAGAAGCCAAAAGTAAACGGTCTTGGGGAGTTAGAAAAGGCTAACCTTAGCACATGCAATGCTGAGAGAGAATTAGTCTCCAATTGACACAAGAAATCAAACACTCAATGATTTCAAGTGTAAAGAATAGAACAATTATACTTTTAGTAAGAGCTATGATTGAAAAGGATAAAAGGCATATTCATTTACTTTTAAATAGCCACATTTTTTGGGGGTCACACCTAGCGATGCTCAGGGGTTACTCCTGGCTCTGCACTCAGGAACCACTCCTGGCAATGCTCAGGGGACCATATGGGATGCCGGGATCGAACCAAGGCCGGCACAGGCCGGCGCGTGCAAGGCAAGCGCCCTACCCGCTGGGCTATCGCTCCAGCCCCTAAATAGCCACATTTATTTTCATTATCAAAGTATCTTTATTTTAGCTGCCTAATTTTCAAGTAAATTTATGAATTGATCATTGTCCCACAAAGCAAACTTGAACAGCATTAATATCTTGATAATTTTTGTTTGTTTTCTTAATGCTTTCCTATCTTTGAGAAGCCAATTTTAATATTTTAATGCTATTAGCAAAGCTAGATAACATTATGATGTATTCTTCTGTAAGAAAACAATACCAATTGTGGTTATTCTTCAAAAAAATCTCTTAGCCAGGTAGACAGTTAAGAGATAGTTGGTAACATTCTTTCAGTGAAGTCCCAAATTGGCCTTCAATTAAGAAAAACAATAGACTTTTGTTTCTCTAGCTGATTCCAGGAATCTCTGTACAGTGTTTCTAGAGTTTTTCCTTCAATCAGCCCAACATGAGGTTGTGCTGCAAGCTGTGATTTTGTAAATCTTTTTTTTAGTACCTACTGTGGCATCCTGGGAATTGTGGTCTCTTCATATCTGCATCATGGGGAATGACACAGACCAAAAACGATCAGACAATTCCCCATCTCAAACATCCTTACCACCCTGCTTCCAATTTTCAAAGTAAAATTAGCTGTGAGTTTTTATTCTGGGAAACAATGCATTTTGGAAATATCAGAGTTCTTCAATTCTCACGAAGGATAATTCTTTTGTTTTCCCTGTCATTAACAAGCCATTTCCTTTTGTGAATTTAAAGCTAAAATCCTCACCAGTAGCTTAGCTTTTCTTTTATTTTTACAACTTTGATTTGATCTGCAATATTAACATCAGAATCTCTGCATTTTTCTTCCCCTTCTCCCTCATTATCTGAATCTGTCTCTCTATCTCTCGCTACCTGTCTCTCTTTTCACACACACACACACACACACACACACCCACATACACACACATATATACACACACACACAATCTATGTATTCTTTTTAGTAAGCCAGTCTTTTTGTTGGAATCTTATTCCTTTTTTATATCATTGTAATAATATTATATGGCAGGCAAAAATATAATGATAAATGATAATTTGCCAAAAGATTAAAAAAACACCGAGGTGTTACCTATCAAAAGTTCTCCTTCTGTCTATGATGCAGCACAGATTGTGATCGTGACAGTAAATCTGGTGCTATTGTTAATGCCATGGCACTTGGGTTTTTGGCTTGCTTTAGTCCAATCTGTGACATGCTTGTGAATATCTTTCTTCTGTTCTGTCTGTATGGCATATGGATTTCTGGGATACAACGTCAGACCTATCCACATAACAAGTGTTCCGAGCACCTTATCATTTTAAAAAGCCAATTACTCAAAAGACAAATGTGAAATGTTTCACATTTAATGATGAGCAAATCTGCAAAACAAATGCAATTTTGCTCCTTCTAAAAAGTTTAGTTTAACTGTAAATATTTCAATGGAGTCTTGCATGACACACAGCACCAATAGAGAAAAGCTCATTTCATACATATTGTATATCATCACTGTCAATTACATCTGCACAGTATTTTAAACGAGGGTGGTATAAGTAATTAGAAATAAAGCAAATAGAATATTCTAAACTACAAGGCTCTGAAATCACTGTAAAAATGTCACTGCTAACATTGAACACTCTAAAAAAATATTTTGAAAGTCTCACCCAAAAAACTGAAAACTGCATATGTCTACAGAGGTAAAGGTCATTCATGAAACACTCAACAACAAAAAAATACCAATTCATTTTTTAGAAATATTTGTCAATATGTAAAGAATGTTTTGTACATAAGTTCTCAGTTACTGTTGAATCAGTGGCTGTATGTAATATTCCCACATGGAATGATGTCCTTTCAAATACTTTAAAACAAAGGTTTGGTGAAAGATTTTATGGGGACATCTTGAGAGCTGAGATATTATGCATCGGAAGTGCAGCAAACAAAATATGATAGCACTGGTTTTGCTACTGACTTATATATTTTAACTTTTATATTTATTTATGATGGAAATAGTACCCATCGCACCTACCTTATCACACTTCCCAACTAAACCAAACAAAAGCATTACTAAAAGAAAAATAATCTTCCTACTCTTTGGCATCTCCCATTAGGTTGAGTAGATGCAGTTGTCACATTTAAATGTCTTTACTCTTTCCTTTTTCTTTTGTCTACACATTCTTTAAACCTTCTTTTAAACTGTGAACATAGTAACAGAATATTATATGACATGAGAAATGGAATGCACCTGGCACCAGTAATTTTAGAAGAAACTAATCTCGATATTTATAACATCATTTAGCAAGCGGAACAGTTTTACCAGACTTGGAATGTTGAGATATGAAAAAGTTCACTCAGTTCTTGGACTTTCATTTTACATTGGAATTGAAATGCATTTTAAAAAATCAGAAAGAATCAATCAGCTGCTACAAAGCCCACATATAAAAGTTTAGTTGACTCTTATTTTAGTACTGGAGACTAGAAAATACCCTCAAATCCTCCTTGCATTTCATGTTAAATAAATATTGTCAAATATAGAAACTAAATCAGACCTGAAAAACAGAAGTACATATATTAAAAACAGAGACAGAAAATATAACCTATTATACTTTAAAGGCACTCTCTGAAATGTAGAGTTTCACCTAGCATTGTTCTCGTATTCAATGTGCCTTCATTTCAGCGGAGTAATGTGTTTTGTTATTTGAAGTGAATAGTAATAATAATGTGAAGACTAGATAATAGTAAATATTCACCCAGTTATTGCATAGATTAATTTAAATTAAATTAAATTATTTGTTGTGGGGTCATCCCCTGTGGTTTTTATTCCTGGCTCTGTGCTCAGATATCATTCCTGGTCTTGATCAGAGGATCATATGTGTTGTTGGGGGTGAATGCAAGTTAGATGCAAGGCAAGGGTGTTAACTTTTGTAACTGTTCTATCCTCTGGCCCCTCACTCAAAATTTTCAAGTAATACTACTTCAAAATTTTATACATATACATATACATATACATATACATATACATATACATATACATACACATATACACATACACATACATATACATGTACGTATGCGTGTGCGTGTACGGTAATGATACGTATACATGTACACGTATAATACGTATACACATATACATATACATATACATATACATATACATATATACATAAAGGGTCTAAAACATACAAGCAAGTAACAGTTTATCCCTTTCAGCCACTCGAAATGGGTTTGAATCCTGTTTATTAATAGATTAATGGAAGGAGCGAGCTCCTCCTGGTGGGCTGCCACTTTAACTTCCCATCTTTCATTTTGACTAATTAAGTTTCTTTCCTTTTGCTGAATTCTAACTCCTTCAAATGTGACGACATCGGTAGTTCATCCAAATTTCCAGAGTAATTAGTCATCTCCATCAGTTAGGACTTTAAGCATCTCACACTGACATTCTGATCCTCATCTGAGTAAGCCCCATTGCCAACTTGCATAGAAGTACATGTGCAGGAAAAAAATGATGCTACTATTTTAACTTCATCAGGAAAATTCGAGCCAAAGGAATCTCAGAGTCAAACCTACTAGACCCAAGTGTGACACACTGATGCCTCTCAGGGCACCAACAGATCACCCTTGCCAAAGAGTCGACATATTCTCAACATCAGTGGCTTATATCTTTCATCTTTTGTGATACAATTTTAGAATTGCATTGTGCAGCTGGAAGGAGACTTAAGGTCCTTTTGCCATCTATTACCTCATTTGAGAAAGGAAAAGAGTTAAACCCAGAGAAGAATTTGGGGACTTTCCAGGGGGCACATTTCTAGAAATGCCTCAGGCAAACCTGGAGTCATTTGGTCTGGGTTGATGTTCTCATTGCCTAATTTATTCTGAGTTACTTTAGGAAGTCTCTTACATTTTTAAGAGGCAATTTTCCCAGCTGTAAAAATCTGGTGTCACCTATTTCACAGAGATAATATGAATGAGATAATATATGTGAAAGCCCTGGAAACATAATATATTCTACAAATGTATTGGAGAGCTTCTCTATAATTCAGTAGTAACTTAGGCCCTAGTCCTTTTGCTATCATTGCTATCAATTAATCAATCAATTAATTAATTAATTAGTTAATTTTCTGCCTTGCATATCTTACCAGATATAAACTATTGAAGAGCAAGAGAAACATTAGGGGGATAAAATTCCAGCTTTTATAGAGAGAAGCAGAGCTGCCAAGAAAGGCATTTTTTTGTTTTTATTTCAATGTTTTTGAGACTATCAGAAATGGTTTCCTTACATCTTGTACCCATGTTCTTCCAATTTTTTTTCCTAGAAGGAAGGAAAAAAAGTAATAACGGTGTAAGGAATAATTATAACAGCTGCAAGCCTCCATAATGAGTATCCATATAATATTATTCTGTGAAATGCTATCTGGGCAGTACCTGAGTCCATAAAGTGTCAGGTGGCCATTTGGCAAGAGAAAAAGAAAAGGAATCAGATCAACATTTCATAAGTGGCTTGCATTTTTTTGCACCTGTTATTCTACAATTTCTTTCAGTTATATTTCAAAACACTACAGTTGGGATCTCCTTGCCAACCTGAGATGGCATAAGCCTGGATAACAGAACAAAATGTGAGAAGGTCCTTCTGTCTTTAACGCCTGTTCACCAGTGAATCAGCCTCCAATTAATCTGTTTCTTCAGTAGGAGTTTAATAAAAGTCAAGTGCACACATGTTCATACTTGTTTAGTATTGAAGCTGTATTAACATTGTCTGTCTAGCCAGGTCAAAAATTCCGTATAATTAGATGCCAGAAACCATTTGAAAAAAAATCAGGTTTTTTTTTATTTATTAAAAGCAATTGATTAGCTGAGCTTGGGAAGCTTAAATTTAAAGTGGAAGTACAATGTGAGGGATGCTTCTCATTAAATGTTGTAACGGGGGAAAGTTTGTATCATGGCCAAACTGCACATAAAACTCAATATATTAGGTTTGTTATTTTCTATTTGTTTATGAACCAGAAAATTCAGGATTGTTCAGTAACTCTTATTTCCATTCCACTGTGTGGGTGATGATCAGAGTTGGTCGTTTACATTCAATCATATCCAGCATTATGCTTGGAGGAAGTTCTTAACCCAGTCATCTGTGCCTATGAACCGAGTGTGCCTCAGTGCTTTCTGGAGAAAATCAACAACACTGCAGATGGAAATACAGGTTGGATGCATTTGCAACAAGCTGAGTTAGCAACTCCAAAAATTTCAGAACTGAAAGTTTCCAAACCCTAGTTAGGATGCTTAGGTAATTGGTAGAGACAATGAGATCCTAGGAAAGTTTAATTCTCTTAGATATTTTTTGGTGACATTTAGCCTGTAACAAGGGTTATATTAGTTTTTTTCTTAAGTCAGAGAAAAGGATCATGCTATTGAGTAACTCTTGAATCCATAGTGGCAAATAACTGCTGAAAGTGAAGACTAGGGAGTCTGATTTTTCCTATAAAGTCCGCAATGTTGAAAGTGAAAAAAAAAGACGACTCATATATACAGTATTTTCCTTATAATCTGAGAGTTTTTGAAGACAGATTACTTAAGAACTCACCATTCAAGATAGAAAGCTGACTTTCAAGGAAGAGAAGATTTAATAATAGACAACTGACAGTTTTCAGTTTTCATCTTGCTGCACAGAGTAATTTATAGATTTTTTCTTCCTTTAGATTTTTTTTCTAATCAATTCATTGATTTGTATACATTTTGAATAATGGCAAACAAATAGATATTCCAAATGAAATAAAGTATTGTGAGATAGACCTCCATAATGTGATAATTTAAAATGTAAATTTATAATCATGGTGGCAGCTAGCACAATGACATATAATGCATTTATATGTCAAGTTTTGAATAATTAGTTAGAATTTATGACATTCTTAATCTTCTCACAACTTAGTATCCATTCAGAAAAAATATAAGGCTGCGAATAAATACTTCTAAGATCAGATTGTAATATTTCTTTATTTTTAGACAATAATAAGTAGTTGTAAGCTACTTATATAGTTAAATACTTATTGATAAGTTCTCATATATTTCTAAACACAATAGTTAACTTCAAAATGTTTGAAATTATAATTTAAAAATTTATATTTCATATATTATTTCCAAGAGAGTGCCAAAAACTCACACATATATATAAAACAAATGTTGGAAATGTATATTTATCATACTTATTTGTTAAAAATTATAAATGTTTATCTTCATCATTCTTATTTTCATTATTACACACACATAAACTTGTGATATTGATGCCTACTTAATTTCACTGAGAGGTAATTCCTGTGCATATTATCTTTACGATTGTATTCCAACTTACTCCTAGTTGTATATATTTTCCAGTAGTATGAATTCACTTTTCATAATATAAAGTAGTGTTAGATAAGTAAAAATGTAGTCTGTTTTCCCTAAAAGAAACTGGAAGTCAAGTCGTTTATGTTTCATGAATTCTCTCTTCTCTACTTATTATATCTAACCAACTATTATTGTTTTCTTTGTCAAATATGATGCATTATGAGATTATTCATATAAATAATATTTACAAACTTCAAAATCTTCATTCCTGGGGCCAGAGCTCAGCGGGTAGGGCATTTGCCTTGCACGTGGCTGACCCAGATTCAATCCCCGACATCCCATATGGTCCCTGAGCACTGCCAGGAGTAATCCTGAGTGAAGAGCCAGGAGTGACCCCTGAGCATTGCTTGGTGTAACACAAAAAAAGCAAAAAAAAAAAGTTTCATTCCTAAAAAACTAGTTAACAATGTACTTCAGGTTGCTTTTGCAATATTGGGATGTTTATCAACCATGCTACAACTATTTGGGATTTGGTCCATATCTATCAAGCAATACATATACTGCAGATTTGTTTTGCTCTATGATAGTCTTATTTACTCAATAAAAGGCTCATGAGGGACTAGAGAGAGAGAGAGAGAGAGAGAGAGAGAGAGAGAGAGAGAGAGAGAGAGTACAGGGTTAAGGAACTTGTTTTTCCAACCTTGGCTTCATCCTCCCCCAAATGCATATGATTCCCTTAGATATTACCAGGAATGATCAATGAGCACAAAAGCAGGGATAGTCCCTGACCGTCAATTACTGCTTACACTCCAACCCTTTCTGCCCCACTTCCCACTCCCCAAAAAGGCCCATAAATTCATACAGGGAAATTGAGGTGGCAAATTTGTTTAAAAAGAGATCCATGCAGAACCATGCAGCTTGCTGCAATTTGGATGGAATTGGAAGGCATCATGCTGAGCAAAATTAGCCAGAGGGAGAAAGACAGGCAGGGATGATCTCACTCGCTTGTGGTGTGGGAGGAAAACAAGTCAGGGAAATAGACAGTACCAATTGATAACAAACCGATACTGGAATATAAACTGAGAACATCAGATTAGAGGGAGGAAATGATGGACAGGATTTGACAGTGTATGGCTGTGGCAGGGTCTTGGGCAATTCAGTGGTTGTGATGTGAGGTAACTGTGTACGTCAAATTCATGGTTATTTCTATCATTTTAAATGTAGAGCCTTGATTGGGATACATTAAAAACTTTACTAAAATGAAAAGAATATGTCATCTTTTCTTATGATATTTATAGGAAATTTACTCTAGAAAACAAGAGAGTCCCTTTGATTAAATTGGGCCCTTTATGTCATCAGTCATGAAATAATTATATAATGCCACTATTGTCACTAGGAACTATTCAGTAAGGGGCCTCACTGCTTATGAAAACCAATAATAACGAATGTTGCATTTCTGATTCATGCTGACCACCAGTTACTATTTCCTTGTATGCTGTTGAAAATGCAGTTATGAGCCAGAAAAGCTTCAATGATTTGGCTCATGAACTTCTGGTGATATTTCTGATAACATTTCTAGTTTGTTAAAGTGGAAGAATTTTTGATAGCACAGTAATGATAACATATATCTTTATGTTCTTTCTGCTGCCATCAAATACATCTGAGTAAAATAAACTTAGAGAATCAAAACTATACATGTGGTGTGATTTCTGCTACTTCAGATGAAACCGTAAGCGAAATATCTTTGGTCTATTATGAAGTTTAGAATAATAAATTCTCAGAAGTTGAATTATCTATGATGAATTGCTGAAGACTAATAGTTTGACGACAATACTAATCAATAAGCCCATGTATGCCTGGTCCAGAGACTCAGACACATGGACAGAGCTGCTATTGGCTCTCCCTGTGCTCAGCTGATCATGAGGCAACCTCGAGGGAAGGCAAGTTCTAGCCCTGGCCCGCCATCCCAATAGAGCCTAGCAAGAAGCCAGAGGAAGCCCCACACCCACACTGAGGGCCACACACTAAGGGCCACCATTTCAATATCTGGTCTCCACAGCTCATTAGAGCTCCACCCAAGAGAAAAGCCGATCTCTCCCCATTGCATTTCGTCAGTAAATGCACGAGAGCCCATTACTGAGAGTACCACCCAAGCGACAGAGCCTGGCAAGCTCTTCATGTTGTATTTGATATGCCAAAAACCAGTAACAATTATAGACCTCACTCCCATGACCTGAAGGAATGGTTTGAGGCTCTTCGTGTTCCTGGAACGAGCAGATGCCCTTGGGCTACTCTAGCACAAGACAGGCTATGGAGATGTTACTGGTGCCCATTTGAGCAAATTGATGAACAATGAGAAGACAAGTGATACAATTGACAAGTGGTATGCATATGACTCTTGTAATTTTTATGTTCTGATTAATATTTTGATTAATTATGCTCTTTCCTCATTGCATTCTGTGCCTTGAATCTAATCTCTACTTGCTAAAGTCAATAATGACATTCCATTGTTCCAAGATAAAAGTCACTGTCATTGTTGCTATTTTCTATCTATATCATACCTTATCTTTTGTTTTTCTTATTCAATTATTTACATGTCTGGTCCCTCAAATGCCATGCATGTTCCTGCTACCGGTCTTTATTCAAGATGCTGTTTTGTTCGAAATTCTCTAGTCTCTTTCTTCACTTGTGTGCCCATTCCTTTGTGTGTCTTCAAAGTGAAATATGCCCTGTCTCTATATTCAGATAGAAAATTTTCTACAGTCAAACACATTACAACTGAGCTATACTTAGAAGGAAAAATATCTGGAGATAATCACTGTTGCACACACATTATTTTCTCTACTTTTTCTTAACAGTAGTCAGCAAATTTGAATATATTTAACCATTTGTATAATATCTATTTCAATTTGGACCATAGACACCATGAAAGCAGTGACCATTTTATTGGCGAATGGATTATTTGTTTGTGTTGAAACATGAAAGATTAAAAAAAGTTTGACCAACTTGAGTGATTCTGTATCTCTCTTTTTAAAGCTCTTTAACCTCTTTACCTGTTGAATATATGCTGATCACCTCATTCGGGTCAAGCTGAAATGTAATCTCTTTAGTGACTTTTTCCTCCACTAATATTATGTATATACATATATATACATATATACATATATATATTGCTCTATGATATTCTTAAATAGCAATAACTATTCCTCATTAAATTTTAGCCTCTAAATATTAAAAACTGCTTTTTTGGGGGGAGATTTTTCTTCACATTATATACTCTTTAGATGCTTTCATTTTACATTATGCCTTTTTGGTTTTGATACTAAATTCCATAGTAGATGATACAAAGGCAAATGTGTCTTTCTTGCTTGGTTGCAACCCCTCCTATATTCATGCTTGATTCCTCATGAATTCTCACTGTGACCATCTTCACATTTTATTCATTTGTTCTTGAGATACAATAAAGATTGGAGTAGGGAACCCTTTCTTTCTCCTTGTCATGATATATAACAAAAAAAATCATATTAGAAAGTTCCCTAACCTCTTAGTTATAAAATGCATTTTACCACATAATATGGAACATCATTCCTGTACTTACAAATATAACCACAACCATTTCACAATATAAAACAAAATTTATACTGGAATGTATTGGATGAATCTGCACACTTTGAAAACCATAATTGATAAGGGAAGATAACTATCCTAAACCAGGGATTCTGTTTTCCAAGAATCTTCTTTCATATTTTTATTTCTGTAGTTTTCAGAATATTGAATACAACATTAGTTTTTAAAGGCTACTGTTTGGAATATAGAAGGCTTCAAGAAAATGTCTTATCATTATTGCAAATAAGAAAATGTCTGAAGTTGATAAATTATAGGACATATCAGGCATCTCTAATATTTAATCCAGAGTTCTTGAGAACCACACATTTATTGTGATCAGACTTTCTGCTTAGGTTTATCACAGTTATCCCAAATTATAATTTATTATTTTTGCTTTGAAATTTGCCACCATTTCAACAGGGATGAGAATTACATTTTTTCCCTAGTCTTGGCTGTCACTAGCTTTTGAGTCACCTTGGATATCTCGCCAGGCTTTAGAGACTAGTATATTTATGCCTACTTTCACTTTCATCTCTAAGCGTCTATTAGTTTATAGAGAATGGTAATGAGATTTTAACTTAAGGTTGTAGGGAAGTTAAGTGTTTGTCATACTGGATGAGCAAAAAGTCCATTTGAAAAGCTTTAATTAAGCTGTCAGAGTATGTACTGTGTGCTTATTTAGTGATCACTGTATATAAGCATCGGCAGTTAATGGTCTAGTTTTATAAAAGGGTGTTTTTATTAAAACACTTGCTAATTTTGCTATGTCCTAACCCACAGAAGAAGTTTGGAATGAACCTAGTGGGCTCTACTTTCTGGTCCAGAAGAACGGCAACGCTGACAAAGGTTAGTGAGAAGTAGAGCTGACTCTTAGCTTATCCATTGAATTGCTATTCCTGCTGGCAATCTGACTTTACAGTACAGAAATTTGAGGAAATTTTTTTCAGTTTCAACGACATTCCAACTGAAAGGAGAGGCCCGAGACAGAAACCTTCTAATTGTCTGCTCCCTTCATTTCACTTCGCATTTTTAAAAATCAATCAAGTAAAAACATGATTTCATATAACTTATCGAACTTTTTTCAAAGGATAAACTAGAAGCAAATTTTTATGGTTTAGTAATATTAATAATGACATCTTCCTTGTGAATCAATAGCTACTGATTTTGTACGTTATTGTTCTTTTTGTATAATACAATGCCAAAAATATTGATACCCACATGTTAAAATATTTTAACATAGTAAAATCAGAACGAAGGTCAATTTGACTGTCTAAATATTTTATGCTATTTAAGACCAACCCCATCCCTGGATCAGTTCCCCCACAAAACCCCAAACTGAAAACAGGAAAACGCTCTTTTTTTTAAGTATTTTATTATACCACCATGAGATATACAAATAAAAAGATATACAATTAAAAAGTTCATGTTTGGGTTTTGGTCATACAGTGTTCCAGCACCCGTCCCTCCCCCAGTGCCCATCTCCCACCACCAACATCCCCGGTTCCCTCCCCTTCCCCAGCCCACCTCCATGGCAGGTTCTTTATTTCTTTCCCTTTCTCTCTCTTTCTCTTTTCCTTCCCCCCAAACTATGGATTACAGAACATACATTAAAAGGTTGTCATGTGTATCCCCCTGCCTCTATTTAATGCTCAGTTCCAGGTTGGCATTAGTACCCTCGACAATTATTAGCACCCTGTTCCATTTTCTGTCTTACCTAACCTCTGACTCCCACACATTTGGGATAATTTCCACTTTTGACAAGACCTCCTGATATATGGAAAACGTCTTTTTATATAAAGCACATTTAAATGATCTCCTTAGTGTGATTATAATAAATACCTTGCATCTATTTTGTAAAACAAGGAGAAAAAAACTTTAATGAATTAGAAAACTTCTCATCGAATGTTTATTTACCTCAGGACATATACTGAGCACATTTCCTATCTTCAAACTTGACTACGAACTTTTATTTCATTTATATGTCATGATTTCTATCTTGTGACATGCATTGACAGACGAGTTGCCTTGCAGTAGAGAATTTCTTACTGATTACATAATTCTCAAATGATCATGACTTTGGTTGAAACCCAGACCAGTTACTCAAAGATCAAGATCATACCAAGAAACTACACATGCTATACACATTTCTCTTCTACTCCAAATCATCATATTAACAACCCCAAATCTCCGGAACTTACTCATTTGCTTGGATCTAATATTTATTTAGAACCTCCTTTTATCTCCTCTTCTTTCTTATTTTAGAGCTTATCTAAAGTTGCCGAAACAACCACTTTTATGCAGTTCACTTCTCTTGTGTCTTGTCTTGTTATTAAAAATAATCTTATTTATCTACTCTAGGTTAAACATATATGTATATGTTTCTGGAAACTCATGGATATGTATTTATAAATACATTTTCACACAAAATAGGTGGGATCTAACATCAGTGGGATGTATAGTGACTTAAATAAAACAGTCATGCAGCTATTAAGACATGCACAAGAATTCTTCCTGAAAAATTAATTCGATATCATTCCTGAAAAATAAATTTAAAGGTGTGAGTTTATTAACAAAATATGAGGAAATGAAGAAAATCATTGTCTTAGAAAATTTATATTTATAACATTGGATTCTTTGTATTTAAATTTTGTTTGGAGTGACTGAAAATGACAACTGCATGTAACCCCTATCCACCTCAGAAAAAAAAATGTGGTACAAATCTGAGAAAAAAGTAACAATGACTATTGGTACTTTCCCTGTATGTACTCATGAACCACGCAATATAATGGATAGAAATTATTTTGGAAACTGACCACTCTCAACGAGGTCACTTTCTGTGGGCTCCTGTTACCTAATTCATTCCTGTCACCTTTTTTCAAAGCCAATGGACCTCTATTTTTCCCTCAGGAATCTCTTGGATAGCGTGCGTGTTAGTTTCTAATAATATGTTCTTGTTTGTGACCTGAAGTACCACAAGAATAACCTTTCCCAGGTTCCAATGACAACATGATAAATGTCTTGGATCTGTAGTAATTATTTTTGAAATGTGAATTAAGGCAATGTTTCTCATGATTTCTCTGAAAAAAAATGGAAAAAGAAATATACAATTTCAGTTTGCTGTTGTGCTGGGGAAAAAACCCTGGCGTCTTCACTGGCTGTTCCCAATATTCCTTTTCAGGGAGAAGGCTATCCTGTCCTGATAATGATGGGGAGGAAAATTCTGGAACCTCTACAGCCAATTGGTCAGGGGTAATTTGGGCCCAATGTTTAAGCTCAAAGAAGCCAGTTGTATTGTTTTATTTCGTAATTTTATAATTAGGAGCCAATTTAGTTAAGTGTTTACTTAATAATTATCCTCCAGGCCTTCAGAACTCCCCCAAATCAGGGCAACAATAACAATTTGTTCTGTCTTAGAAGGGTAGAAATCAGATCTCACCCCACTGAATGGTTTAAACATTTCTCTGGGGTAGCAACTAACAAAGGTATCACATGGGCCCAGATCACAAATCTAACTTATTTCTCTACAGTTAATTATCCTGATTTATCCCAAGAAACTAGGTTTTATTCTGTAATCTGTGAGGAAATCTGCTGTTCTAGCCCTAAATCCTTTCCTCAGTCAGGTGATTACCAACTACATTTTTGTACAGGAGGGAATTAGGGAATTAATGCCACATACTGCCTAAGAAGCTTTAAAGGCAAAAAGGCCTGGACCTGTAATAACTTTTGTGCAGAGTATTGATTCGGAAAACATGAGGGAGTCCGCGGTTCTAGGGGATTCCAGGGGCTCTCTCTGCCCTTCTTTACCTTTTGTATTCTACCACACTTCCACTGCCACTGTGAACTCTCGCATTAACTCTCCACAGGAGACCCCAGGTAACTCTGTGCTGGTGTTACCACAGGCTGAGTAAAACTGTAGGTAAAAGCTGGTCCCACAATGAAATCTGATTTTCAAGCCAGCAACAATCAATACGGCTTTAAAATTTGATAACAAGGAACTTTGGTAGAAAATAATCAGGTCTGCTGTAAAAGCCAAGGCATATTTTCTCCCAAGTTTATGGTTTATTCGTTCTCTTTAAGTTGATACATCAGCTGACATATTTGTGTGTGTGTGTGTGTGTGTGTGTGTGTGTGTGTGTGTGTGTGGGCGTGCTCATGAGTGTGTGAGTCTTTTCCCAGGAGGCCCATGATTTCAGAGTACCCTTATGGTAACTCTGAAAAATTTTGTTGGCCATTGTCCTCATAGTAATCCGTGGGTTGGGGGGTAAAGAGAGAGGGAAATGAAGGCTGAGCAGTGTAGAGAGAAGGGCCCAACATATCGTATTCCATGAATTTATTCAAAAGCATTTCAATCTGCGTGCACATCTTCATCACTCCAGCGATAATTAAATCTCAGCATCACAGGTGATGTCCTACACAGTCTCTTTCCGGGTTCCCACTGGGCCAATGAAGCAGGCCTCCCTGTGAGGCCTGTTAGCACAGATCAGGTGGTAATGTGGAGGGACAGATGAGCTTTAGCTGACAGATGGCAAGATGACCTGGAAAACCTGCCCCCTTTTCTAGGATCAGGCAGCAGCTGACAGGTATTATTTCATAAAATAACGTCTAAAAGGAATCGCCAGGGTCTTCGCATTAATCTGAGGCTGCAACCAGCCATGTAACGTTTATGTCAGAACAAATCTGTCTCTATGCAGGAGAGGGAAAGTGGTTTTTGATGAAGTTGTTCATAAATTTTAATATAATATGCCTGATGGTGTCAGATATAGTCTCATATCTCTTTTATATTTAAAGGCTCTAGTGAAACATAGAAATATTCAATCTTCAACAAGCTACTTTTAAATAACTAAAAAGTTAACCAAGGATACCTTACTGCTTTTTTTTTTTTTTTTGGTATTTTCAAAAAAAAACTGGTTCATCTAAGCTCCTTGTTTTTGAATGAAAATGATTCCAATGCCATGAAATGTCTTTTTTTGCCTGAGGTACCAAACAACAGGAGTGAAGCGTTGCAAAGTTACTTTTATGGAAAACTTGCTTTCTGGAAAGAAGGAAACTTGCCCAAACCCACAAGTAAACAACAATGGCAGGAAGCCCCTGTCTTCTACTTACATAAATAATATTTCACAACTTCTGGTGAAAAATATCAACTACTGACTGGTTGGCAGAGATAACCCCTTTCATTAAATGAGCTCTCCAAGCAACTGACATTTGAAAGTTTAGCCAGAAATGAATATGTGGGGAATTAGACCACCTGGAAGGGGTTTGGCTCTCTCTGTCCTCTGCGGTACTCCCAAAGAATGATGCAGCAAGAAATAGCCTCTGAATCAATTTACCTACCAAATAACACTCTCATTTGGGCCTTCTTGTATTTGTACAATCCAAAAATTCAGCATAAAACTTCTAAACTTGCCATGGGAATAAGCTGACATCTTTCTATTTATCTGATTGTTATGAAACAAGGAGACCACTTATTGAGAACATGAAAGAGGGAAATGGGAATAAGCTGACATCTTTCTATTTATCTGATTGTTATGAAACAAGGAGACCACTTATTGAGAACATGAAAGAGGGAAACTTTTCCTCTTCCGGAGACCTTTGTGGTATGTGATTGTCTCTTTGTGCATCTAAGGACAGTCACAAAGTGAATTCATTAACATAACAGACGCACAAGTAACCTGGAGAGTCATGTATTAAAGAAATGAATCCATCTCCACACACCTCATAATCACATTTTCACCTGCCCATCTGGTGCAGACCTGACTTATTAGTAAATGTATTAGATGCAGAATAATGCCATTTTTGTATTTCAAAAACATACATTGAACACAATTTGCAAAGACAAGTAATACCTTAGTAAAAGAAAGACAAGAAAGTCACAAACTTCAAGATGTTCCTTTTTAAAAATAGAAATCAGTGAGGCATATGGGAAAAGTTCTGTTTACTTACTTTTAAAGGACTACATAGCTCTAACCTTTCTAAACCACTAGCTTACAAAATATTTAAAAAATGTAAATTTTCCATTTGGGATATCATATAAAGAACTTAAAGGTTTAAAAGTACAGATGTTTGTATTTCATTATGACAATCAAATCATACCCTTAGAAAATCCAAATGGCACCAACTTTAATGAAAATTCTGATTATTCTTACTCTACGTTGAAGGAACACTGAAATAAATTGCTAATAATAGCATAAGTTTAGAAATTATATGTAATCATCATAAAACATCCTCATGTGAAGCAGTTAGAACCAAATATTAATGAGTAATTTAAAAGATTAAGTGAGTGTTTATTACAGACTTAATTTATATCAGCACTTTCCTAAACCTAGCAATTAAATTTAAAGCACACACATATAGACCATGTTTTTGCCAACTTTCTATATAGGGTCAAATCTATTCTTTGCATGTAGTTAAAAATTTGTGGTTCACATCACATAGAATTTGTAATCTTAATTATTAAAAGTACAAATTTTATAGCATTATAATTTAGTAATGTATGCAAATTAAACTAAGAATTATAATAGATTTTTAAGCTTCTCTATGAACTTTTATTACCTTGCTCATGATTATGAGTAGTATATATTTCTTCAAATTCAAAAAAGGGAACATTTTGTAAAAATAAACAGCTAAATTTTGAAACATTTACCTGACAGGTTTATGAAAATCTGTAATTGTACATATCTACACATATCCAAGGCTAATGGTGAAGCAAGAGAAAGATGTGGCAGATAAGAACTCAAAATGTGTGATGTGGGCATTACACAGTGACCTACAGTCTGCTGTATAAGCATAAGTCAGACTTCAGTCCCCATGTTCTACTTGAACTGAGTAAGATTCTTAAACAGCTCTGCCACTTGTCCCTGGCAGCTCTGCTCTCTCTGGTATACCAAGCAATTTCTGGCTGCCTGTAAGAAATGTATGTGTGGGAGCATTGAAGCTGAAGATCTACTACCTACCACAAAAAATGATATTTGGTCAAAACAGCTGGGTCATGTGATCCCTGGCAAGCACGCAGGAGTCAAACAGAGAACCCGGCAAGTACTATACCCAGAATGTATGTAAGTGTCAGCCTAGAGAAGGGAGCCTCAGCAAGCACCACCACCAAATATTCTGTCTCACTGTATCACTGTCTTCCCATTCATCATCGATTCGCTCGAGGGGGCACCAGTAACCTCTCCATATGTCCTGTCTCATGCTAGTAGAGCCCAAGGGCATCTGCTTGCTCCAGGAACATAAAGAGCCTCAAACCATTCCATCAGGTCATGGGAATGAGGTCTGTAATTGTTACTGGTATTTGGCATATCAAATACAACACGGGTAGCTTGCTAGGCTCTGCCGTGCGGGTAGCATACTCTTGTAGTCATCTCTAAATCCAGCATTTATTGATGAACTGTGCGGCCGCTTGCGGCCACACGAGCCGGGCAGTGATAGGCAGGTCTGCTGGGTGGAGTTCTGACGAGAGGGAAGTCCAGATGTGGAAAATGGAGGCCCTCATGGAGTGGAGGGTCGTCTGACTTGTTGCAAGGCTCTACTGGGGTTGCGGGCCAGGGCTAGAACCCGCTATCCCTCCTGGGCATGTCGTGAGCGGCTGGGCACAGGGAGAGCCAGTAACAGCTCTGCCCCATATCTGTTAGTCCAATAAAACAAGGAATTTTTATTTCCTTTCATTAGGTTCCAACCTAAATGGCTTTCATCTTCTACTTTTCCACAAATTGATCATACAAATTGATATTTGAAGGCAAGACAGTCAACTTCCTATTTTCCTTTCATGTGGACATGAACCAGGCAAGATAACCAGATGTGCTTCTGCTGACCCAGCAACCAGCCTGCACATCAATGGGAGACCCAGACACAGGAACAGCAGGATCCAGGCAGATGGGCTC
Organism: Cryptotis parvus; assembly: GCA_021461705.1. Classification (NCBI taxonomy): domain Eukaryota; kingdom Metazoa; phylum Chordata; class Mammalia; order Eulipotyphla; family Soricidae; genus Cryptotis; species Cryptotis parvus. The sequence goes on along the minus strand of JAJIBD010001149.1, from coordinate 341,073 downwards.
TTATGACAGGACCTGATCTGTACCTGCAGGATGCAGCCGGGCCCTCTAATAAGACCTGTTGTTGGTGGAAGCAGGACAGGTTAGGAGTGGCCTCTTGCCCCCTTTGCTGTCTGTAGCCGACTTCCCCAACCTGAAAGGAAACTCTGGCAGCGCTGCTCCTAGAAACTTCTAAGCAGTCCACATTCCTCTTCCATGGCCATGGCCCAGGGAAGACAGTCTCCTGCAGATGCAGCATCAAACAGGGCAGCTGCCACGATGTTCTCCGGAGCCTTCGGGAGGTGCAGTGCATGAGACGGACAGGTCCAGTCCCTTGAGCTCTGGCTGAGTGGTTTCAAATATTCTAGTACTTTCAATTTGGGCATGTTCCTAAGCCCCAGTCACCACAAGAACAAAGGGAAGGGGGAGGAAAATCAATGGATTTAGACATTTCATTTAAAAAATAGCACATTTCTCAGCTTCATTGATAAAAATTAGTGGGCTCCGACTTGCCTTTGGAAATATTCAAAATGTTCTTTTTTTTTATTTATATCATGGCCCAGTACCGTGTTTGGTTCATAACTGGCGAGTAGGTCACGAGTTGCATGTGTTTAGGCAAGTTTGGTGTGCTTCTTTATCTGTAAAATGCCAATGATAATAGCACATCTACTTATTCTATGAAACTCCCAAAACAAAGAAAAGAATAAACTTTTCTCTATATAGACTATTACAGGGCATAGGACTTCATCTGGTGCTTACAGTTGCGTCTCATCTGATAGTTTAGCTTATAACAGTACTAAGAAGGTCCATCGTGATAGCACAGAAGGTAGAGCACATACTTTGCACCTGGCAGGCCTGGGTTCAATACCTGGCGCCCCATATGGTACTTCAAGCCCACGAGGAGTGATCCCCGAATTCAGAGCAAGGAGTCATATCTGAGCACTGATGGGTATAGCCCACCCAAACAAAGTATTAAGTGGGAATGTAACATAGTTTCATGTTTTCTAAATAGCACAGTTTTCAATTTTCTGAAATATAATTATTTCTTCTTGATTAGTCCAAGGCAAATGAGAGTGTTTATTTTAAAAGAACTAGAGAGCACATCAAATTATTCTGCTACTGTGGTGTCTGCGAGCTACAAAGTAATCTTTTAACTACGTAAGTGGTTAGCATGGAATGTCCCATGATTTGAGAAAGAGAATTATTACTGTTATTCTAGCACTTCTTTACAGAAAATAAATTGAGAATATATACACACCTAAATTTCAGGGTTTACTCCTGACTCTGTACTTGGAATCACTCACTCCATTTTTTTCTACTTTTATTTTTTTTTAATTTTTAAAAAATTTTTATTATACCACCGTGAGACATACAATTATAAAGGTTTCACAATTGGTTCTTGGTAATACAGTATTCCAGCACCCATCCCTCCACCAGTGCCCCATTTCCGCCACCAATGTACCCCACTCCCTCCAGCCCACCCCCAGGCTGCCTCAACAGCAGGTAGCCCTGTTTCCTCTCTCTCTCTCTCTCTCTCTCTCTCTCTCTCTCTCTCTCTCTCTCTCTGCATCTCTCTCCCTGTTCTTTTTACACATTGTGGCTAGCCCAGCAGATATTTAGAGTTTATCACTTAAGTCTCTTTGTGTATATTCAATGGTGAGTTTTAATCTGCCATTACCATTTCCCACATTTAGTAAAACACTGGTATCTATTTATACCCTATTAATGAATGCAGTCATTCTATATCTGTCCTTTTCCTTCTGACTAATTTCACTCAGCATGATAGTCTCCATGTCCACCCATTTGCAGGTAAATTTCATAATTTCATCTTTTCTGACAGCTGCATAGTATTCCATAGTGTAGATGAAGCACAGTTTCTTTAGCCAGTCCTCTGTTCTCCGGCATTTAGGTTGTTTCCAGATTCTAGCTATAGTGAATAGCGCAGAGATGAATAAAGAAGTACAGATAGTGATTCTGCTATGTGTTTTTCTGTCTCTTGGGTATATTCCCAGGAGTGCTATCCAGGATCAAATGGGAGCTCAATGTGTAGTTTTCGGAGGAATGCCCATATTGTTTTCCAAAAGGGCTGGACCAGTCGGCACTCCCACCAACAGTGAATGAGAGTCCCTTTTTCCCCAATCCACGCCAGCACCGGTTGTTCTTGCTGTTTGAGATGTGTGCCAGTCTCTGTGGTGTGAGATGGTACCTCATTGTTGTTTTGATTTGCATCTCCCTGATGATTAAAGATGAAGAGCACTTTTTCATATGCCTTTTGGCCACTCAAATTTCTTCTTTTTTGGAAGCTTCTGTTCATTTCTTCTCCCCATTTTTTGGTAGGGTTGGCTGTTTTTTTCTTTGTGAAGGGCTACCAGTGCCTGATATGTCCTGGATATTAACCCCTTGTCAGATGGGTATTGGGTGAATATCCTTTCCCACTCTGTGGATTGTCTTTGTATCTTGGTCACTGTTTCTTTTGAGGTGCAGAAGCTTTTCAATTTTATATAATCCCATTTGTTTATCGTTGCTTCCATTTGTTTGGTCAGTGGTGTGTTGTCTTTAAAGATACTTTTAGTTTCGATGTCGTAGAGCGTTTCTCCTATGTTTTCTTCGATGTACCTTATAAATTCATGTCTGATGTTGAGATCTATAATCCATTTTGATCTGACTTTTGTGCATGGCGTTAGAAGGAGGTCTAAGTTCATTTTTTTACACGTAGCTGCCCAGTTTTCCCAGCATCATTTGTTGAAGAGGCTTTCTTTGCTCCACTTAATATTTTTTGCTCCTTTATAGAAGATTAAGTGGTTGTATATTTGAGAGTGTGTTTCAGGATATTCAGTTCTATTCCATAGGTCTACAGGTCTGTCTCTATTCCAATACCACACTGTCTTAATTACAACTGCTCTGTAGTAGAGCTTGAGGTTGGGGAAAGTGATACCTCCCATCTTCTTTTTCCCAAGGATTGCTTTAGCTATTCGTGGGGGTTTATTATTCCATACAAATGTCAAGAGTATTTGTTCAATTTCTTTGAAGAACATCATGGGTATCTTTATATGGACGGGCATTGAATCTATATAAAGCTCTAGGGAGTATTACAATTTTGATAATGTTAATCCTTCCAATCCATGAGCAAGGAATGTGTCTCCATTTCCTCCGGTCTTCTTTTATTTCCTGAAGTAACGTTTTGTAGTTTTCTTTGTAGAGATCCTTTACATTCTTTGTCAAACTGATTCCTAGGTATTTGATTTTCTGCGGCGCAATTGTGAATGGGATAATTTCTTTAATGTCCCTTTCTTCTCTTTCCCAGTTTGCATATAGGAAGGCCATTGACTTTTGGGTATTGATTTTGTACCCTGCCACTCTACTATAGGAATGTATTATTTCTAGGAGCCTCTTGGTAGAGAGTTTCGGGTTTTCAGGTATGGTTCTTTGAGTGATCATCTCCTTCCCTCTGCCTCGAAATAGAATAAAATCTAACCTGTTGAGATGCACCTTATTCTCTTATGTAAAAATCTTTCAAAAAGCATCTGAGAACCTTTCCCACTGATGTCTATTCTTTGGAAAACTGAGTAAGAAATTACTTCACAATAAAGAGACATGACTTCACAATAAAGGTTTTTATCATGTCATCTGCAAATGGTGACAACTTGGCTTCTTCCCTTCCTCTCCGGATGCCCTTAATGTCTTTTTCTTCCCTGATTGCTACGGCAAGTACTTCCAATACTATATTGAATAGAAGTGGTGAGAGTGTGAATCACTCACTCCTGAGAGGCTCAGGGGACCTTACAGTATTCCAGGGATCGAAAATAGGTTGGCTATGTTCAAGACAAGTGCCTTATCCATTGTACTATTGCTTGATCACATATTAAATATCTTGAATACATTCAGGTACTTTTTGCATAAAGTGTGCATTATGGCAAAATGTCTAATAATAGTAGGGTCAGAAAATAATAAAAAGAAGATATTTCAAATTTGATTGAAATTTTCCTAAAACAGATCCCTTCTCTTATATTACACAACTGTTATTATTCTGGTAAAATTAGGTGAAACTTCATTTCAGTGCTCTAAACCTAGACTGTCCATGGCCAAAGTTATAGTCAGAGAGTAGCAGAATTTTTCCACCTATTTATTTATCTGGTCTTTGCAGGTGGTGCGTAAAACCTGATGATCTCATTGTACCTAACTTCCCAAGTCACTTGGAAAAATACTGATGCAGGCGTGCAACAACTATGTGTGTTTGCAATCACATGTTTGATCACTGCAAATCCAGTCCCTCGCTCTCTTTTATATAAAACCTATAGCAGAGATTTCTGAAGCAACCAGCAATCATGCATGTTTAATTTATGCATGGAAGAGGATGTCTTTCCTCTTCTGATAAAACAAAATGGTAACCTCGGGCTTCTATCAATCACTTTACACAACTGACATCTGTCAAATGAAATCAAGTTTCTCTTTATTGTGAAGTCATGTCTTACTCAGTTTTCCAAAGAATAGACATCAGTGGGAAAGGTTCTCAGATGCTTTTCGAAAGATTTTTATATAAGAGAATAAGGTGCATCTCAACAGGTTAGACTTTATTCTACTTCGAGGCAGAGGGAAGGAGGAGATGATCACTCAAAGAACCATCAGGTCTTTAATTATGAGTTTACCTGCAAATGAGTCCAGGTGATTATTCACAACAGAAATAGGCTTCAACTCTGGGTGATTCCTGAGTGACGCCAGGAAATGACAGGAAAAGAGACAGCTATTTTGGAATATCCAAACTCTTTCTCAAATTTTACTTATGCAGGTGGGTTACATTTCCTTACTATGTACTTAGCAGCATTTTTTTAAATTCTAAAACGCATAGGCCTTTTTGCCTGAGTTAAATTTGTTTCCTTAGCTGGTAAAGCTTTTCCTTTCCATATGGTCAGGATAGCTAATTTAGTTTGTCTCTGAGGTGGCCAACATTATAGTGTGGTATCATAGAATATAAAAATAAAAGAAGGTATGAAAACCTTATTCTAAAAATGAAATAAAAACAGATGGGACATACGTTTCCAACGTATTTAATTTGCATCGTCTTTTTCTCCTTTTAAAGTTCTTGTGGACCAATCTTGCAAAAAGGCAAAACAAACCCTAAACACTCTCGTTCCATGCCAGCAAGCTGCCAGGCTGATCTTTTTATCTCCATCAACTCGACAAAAAAAAAAAAAAAATATATATATATATATATATATATTTATATATATCGACAAGGAATAATAAAAAGCCAAACCTGTGTGCTTAAATGTCCTGAAATTTTAAAAATAAATTTCTAAATTAAAATTCTTTATTTTTTACTTACATACTGTCAAACTGTTTCCAAATGGAAGCCTAGTCATCTGGAAGATTGCATTACCCAATGGTGTCTAATAGCACATCTTTTCTCTCATGGAGATGACACCATTCTCTAGGGTGGCCTCAGAAAAGTATAAAAGTAGGTGCAGATTTTAATCCCCCAAAGATTTATCTTTCTTTGATGCTGCCATAAGATTCCATCATTCATCCCATCATTACTTCCATCATATGACTCAATCTTATAAGTCCTGTCATACAATCCTTATTTCGTTGGATTTGCCCAAATAACTTAGTAACTTCGCAGCATCTCAGTGTAATGCTTGTGGTCTTGCTCAAGCGACCATATATAAGACTGGCTTTGTGTGATTGCAAAGCAAACAAACTCGAAGCAAAACCCATGTAGATACATAATTATTGGTTTTTTCTGAACAACTGACAACAATTATTTGTCTTTACAGTTTCCTATGTCAACTTTTTGTTTAGTAGAATCAATTCAACATACAGAAGAATTAGTTAATGACTGGAAGAATTTGACTTAATATAGAATATGAAACACATATTCTATATTCCTATACATTATTATATTACTATTACATTACATATACATTGATCTGTATAATTTCTATATTTAGCATTATTACTTTAAAGCAATTTTTATGAGGCAAGAGAGTCAGTAAAATGGGTAAAGCAGTTACCTTTTATTAATCTATTTAATAATAGATGTTAATAAGACAACATGGGGACCCAGAGGCGGAAACATGGGACGATGGATATGAAGACCTATCTAGAATATCATATGTCAATGTCAGATGAATTTTATCCTCAGCTCCACATAATCCCTCAAATACTGAGTCAAAAGTGTCTATTGGAAACCAAAAGTTATGCCCATTATTATTATTATTATTATTATTATTATTATTATTATTTATTATTGATCTGGTCTGCTGGGTGGAGTTCTGGCGAGAGGGAAGTCCAAAAGTGGAAAATGGCAGACCAGCCCATCACAGCAGACCAGCCCATCACAGCCCGGCTCACCCAACACCCACCCTGCAGCAGCTTTTTCCTCAATCTGGCCCAGGTATGGTGGTCCAGAGACTCCCACACATGGGGCAGAGCTGTTCCTTGCTCTCCCTGTGCACAGCCATTCATGAGGCAATCGGAGGCATGGCGGGTTCTAGCCCTGGCCCACCACCTCGCCAGAGCCTCACAACACGCCAGACCACCCCTCCCTCACTCCACGGGCGCTGCCATTTTCCACTTTTGGACTTCCCTCTCGTCAGAACTCCACCCAGCAGACCAGCCCATCACAGCCCGGCTCACCGACACCCACCCTGAAGCAGCTTTTTTCCTCAATCTGACCCAGGTATGCTGGTCCAGAGACTCTCACACATGGGGCAGAGCTGTTCCTTGCTCTCCCTGTGCACAGCAGTTCATGAGGCAATCCGGAGGCATGGCGGGTTCTAGCCCTGGCCCACCACCTCGCCAGAGCCTCACAACACGCCAGATCACCCCTCCTCACTCCACGGGCGCTGCCATTTTCCACTTTTGGACTTCCCTCTCGTCAGAACTCCACCCAGCAGACCAGCCCATCACAGCCCGGCTCACAAGCGGCCGTGCGGCTCATCAATAAATGCTTTATTTAGAGGTGTTTAAAAGAGTTTGCCTCCCGCTCGGCAAGCCTGGCAAGCTTCTCGTGTTGTATATGATATGCCAAATTCCAGTAACAATTATATTAGGTCATTCGCATGACCTAATATAATGGTTTGAGGCTCTTTATGTTCCTGTAGCAAGCCGATGCCCCTGGCTCTACTGGCATGAGACAGGAAATATGGAGATATTACTGGTGCCCACTCTAGCAAATAGATGATCAACGGGAAGATCGAGATCGTGATTATTATTATTATTATTATTATTATTATTATTATTATTATTATTTGTAGTAGTAGTAGTAGTAGTAGTAGTAGTATAGTAGTATCATTACTATCATTATTATTATTTTTGCTTTTTGGGTCACAACTGGCAATGTTTACACATTACTCCTGGTTCCACACTCAGGAATCACTCTTGGTGGTGCTCGGAGGATCATAGGGAATGTCAGGAGATTAAACCCAGGTCGGCCACATGGAAGTCAAACACCCTTCCCACAGTATTATTCCTCCACTCTCCCCATTTTTTTTAAATGTTAGAAGTCTCCAAGAAATTTTAACTGGCAAAGAAGGATTCCTTGGAGTTCAAATATAAAATGACCCTATCTTCACCTTGATTTGACTTCTAATCTCCAGAGAGGAGTGTGGAACATTTAGTTGCTGAAGTTTGTGGTGACTTCTTAGAGCAGCCCTGGGGAACTAAAGCAATGTGTAAAAGCGTGCCATTGGCTTCACTTTACCACTGAAGATGTTATGTCTAAAAGGAGAAGGGAAGAGAGGGAGAATAAAAAGTAAGTAATAGTGACCTTCCCAAATATAAATGATTAAAAATACGAAAGGAGAAATGAAAGGAAGTGATGAAGGGAGGCGATGAGAAATAGATGACAAGCTTGGTTAAGTTGAAAATCACCTTTATTTGTCCCTCTTCCTCTTTAGGCCTCTTTTCTGCTCTTTAACCATCAGGCACTTTAAAATGCTGCACAAGGGGAAATGAATCTGCCAGGGAACACAGCCACAGAATGCTGGTTCATGACTGGGTCAGAGTGATGTGTGTTTCAGAGGAAATTGTGAAAGAAAGCAAGAGGGCGATCAGAGTCGATAGTGAGAGGGTGTCTGTAAATCACTGTGTAAACACCCAGGAACTGCTCCCCCAAAGTCAAGAACCAGTCAAGCAGTACCAGCTGTAAAAATGGAAGTGCGCAGGAAGTGGAGGATTCCTCCAACATCTGTTGGGGCCATTAAAAATGAAAAGTAAATCCAAACTGGCAATATAAGAGATTTATTTTTCGACATTAACCCCGACAGCAACTGCCAATTTCTCTCCACCCCCCCATCTTTTACCAGATAAGTACCTTTCAAGGGGCATAAGAATCAGTACCAACTGCAAAAGCAGCAATAGGTGGAAAAATTGGGATTAAGACACTTTAATATCGATGGCAAGCATCCAGTAAGACAGGAAAAGAGGGAGCTGTGAGAAATCAAAGCTGGTGAAATGCATTGGCTTTTCTCTAGAAACTCCAATCATCTAGGGAGATTAAAAATCTAGACTTGAAGTGCAACTTAAAATCACAGAAGAATCAAAAGTTTCCTTGTACTCTATCATACTATACAAAATTAAAAAAAAAATTTCCCAGACTATGATGTAGAATCAGTTCAAGTAAATACAAATGTCCAGAAATAATATTCAAGTATTTTAGAAAAAAAGGTCATCTACGTTCTTTTGATAGAATGTTAAGAAAAGATGAAATCCTTAATTTTTTTCCCAAGGATTGATTATTTACTATACACTTTTTTTTCAGAGTTAGGTGTGATTGGCGGATTGGGACACACCCAACTGTTGTCAGGATTTATTTCCCAGAAACACTCCAGGCAGTGATTGAGGGATAATATATGGTACTGACCAGGGGGTCAGTCAAGTACAAGACAAGCACCTTAACCCAAGCTTTATCTCTCTGACCCTGTCTTAGATTAAAAACAGTCAAGCTTGGAGCAACAGTATAGCAGGTAGTGTTGATCCTTCTAAGTACCTCATAAGGTTCCCTAAGCACAAAGTCAGGAATAGGCCCTCATACTCAAAATTGTACTTTTAAACATAATTTATACTATGTTAATTTTTTCTTGTTTACCTCTTGCCTTTCATTTTTTCTAAATTGTATTTGCTCATGTTGATGTAAAGTTTACATACTTGTACATTGAGCCCACATATTGTTAAGAGTGTGAGTCCTTAGAGATGAAAGGAATTCTAGACAGCATTTACTTTAATGTTCCTTTTACTTATTTATTTGAATTAAAATTGTTCTATTAAAAATAATGTACTTAGTGAAATCACTTGATCACTTTACAACCCATTCTTCATTGATGTGCTCGAGTGGACACGGTAATGTCTCTATTCGTTGGGAATGTGGTTCATTATTGTTACTATATTTGGCATATCAAATATACCATGGGTAGCTTGCCAGGCTCTGCTGTCACTCTGGGTTCATCCCAGAGGACCTGGTCTTTTTCTATGATAGACCATCAACCATCCAGGACCCACGGGGCAGAGCCCTGGGTGTAGACAAGCTTGTTTCCTGACTGCCACCTGCCAATGCAGCCGGGCACTGCAGCCACACCTGCAACACCCCAAGGGGCAGAACTTAGTGAAATAAAGGAGAGAAAAAGAGACACACATCGAAGAGGGGAAAAAAACAGGCTTCTGCAGAGGAGAAAAGGCAGGGAATGGCTTTGGGAGGAAGGTTATATTTAATTTATTAAAATAGTTCGGGTTTGGAGTCCTCTTTTACATAAAAGTTAATCTAGCATTGTCATAGAGAAAACTTTTTGGACTTTTGAAAATGCTTCCTTATTATGACCCTGATGTTTAGATTCTCCTATAGCTTCTCCATTTTGGAGGGACCCACCTTTTTTTCTGTGGGTGGTGCTTCAGTTTATGTCTTATTTTTGCTGTAGTTTCTCTATCCTCAGAGAGGTCAGTATATTCATCATGCCTTTGAACTGCTATAGAGCTAGAGTTAGGGATTTTTTTCATCATTTTATCATTCCCTAAACATTCATTTCTAGGTCTCGCTATCTATCTGTAACAACCTCCCCCACTGAGATTTTACCTATTGAAATTTCACTTGATACAACTTTAAGGAGTACATGGCTGAAGATCCAGCTTCTGTAACTGCTTTCTGTTCCAATGGGTGTGGGCCTGCCCATATAAGGGAGTGAAATCTCATCATAACAGTACTATTGGGACCCAAATAATGATTTAGTTGGTTTCAGATCTGTGAGTCTTAAAGATGAATCATTGATTTTATTTATATACAGAAAGCAGTGGGTCATTTAAATAAGAAATATACTGTGTATGAATGTCTCTATATATACCCTTATGTGCAGACTTGCGTCAAATCTGTTCCTGACTTGCTTGACTGTGATATCAAATTGTCTTATCACATGGATTATAGTATACATTTAATATAGTGTCCAAAAAATACATTTATTTTGGAGCCAGAGTGATAGTATAGTAGGTAGGGAGTTTTCTTTGTATGCAATTGGCCTAACTTTGATCTCCAGTACTTCAAATGATCCCTCAAGTACCACCAGGAGTAATTCCTGAGGACCACAAAGTGTACCCTCTCAGAGAATGTCCCCCTTTATAGAAAGATTAAGTATATTGGTATATTGTGAATAAAGGTGGCTCTGCCTTATGAATTATAAGTTGTATTGTCAGAATAGTGAGGTCATCTGGAGGCTTAATGAGAGGGCTGCATGAAACAAAATATGCAATGTATCCAATTAAGTTAGTGGTAGTTATTATTTTTTGTTGTAATTTGGTTGGACCCTAGTCAGTCAAATATTTGTAAGAGTCAGCAATAGAGAATGTAGAATAGCATATTTTCCATTATTTTACAGTGTTACTTAAAACAGTAGATTAAATAGAAGACTAATAAGAAGCAGAGTACTAAAACTTCATTATAAGATACTACTTTGCATTAATTTATTTAATATATTTTACTAACAGCCTACACTCATATTCAAATTCCAGTTAGCTTCTAAGTCACATGTCTGATGTATTTGTCTTCCTTTTTCTTTTATCTACTTTTGCAAGTGCATAAAGTACTTAGAAAAATGGGCGGTTTTGTGTTTGTTGCTCTCTTCCATTGTATTTCTTGAGTATTGCAAATAAATAACCATTCTTGCTACAAAATCTCTTTAACAGATAAGGAATAAGAGTCTCTTTAAGTGTCTCTTTACCTTCCTGTAACTTCTTTCATATTTAAAAGTAAAAATATTGCCTCCGTGGAGTAGAAAGATAATATAGTGCTCAGGGTGATTGCCTTGTCTGTAGTGGACAAGGGTTAGATCACCAACACCTCATATGGTCCCACTAAGCCTGCCAGGAGTGATCCCTGAGTGCAGAGCCTGGTGTAACCCCGATTAAAAATAGGGTGACCCCTAAACAAAGAAGACAAAAATTGCATTCTTTTATTTACTTAATTGTGTTAAAGAAGCAAATATCTTTATTTAAATGTCATGTTTTCAAATATTTTTATAATAATATATTATTATTAATCATCTTAAAATCTGATAATTTGTCTTTGTTGGAGATGAAAACAATGATGATTCAAAGTAGCAAATTCTTATTGTATTAAACAAACCAAAGCGAACGTTTTCTGAATTATGGTATGTTAAGTCTTATAGCGTAGTGTGAAATTTTCCAGTTAACTATCAGTGTAAATTATTTTTCCTATGGATCCAACAGTAGCAGTCACCGACTACAACAAATAAATAACCTGATGGGGGCCAATGAAACAGGGGGTAAGCTGTTTGCCTTCCATGTGGCAGTCCACAGAATGCTATACGGGAAAAATGTAGTCATGAAATTCATTATAAGTGGACAGTCATGAAGAATATCATGCTGAGTGAAATTAGTCAGAAGGAGGGGGACAAGGAATGATTGAACTCATTGTGGGATTTCATATAATATGAAACCAATACCCAAGGACAGTAAAAGCGGGGGCCAGAAGTGCTTGTGATAGGGAAGAGGCGAATATGACAAAGCTAGTTGTAAATGATCACTCTGGACAAGAACTGAGTGCTGAAAGTAAAGGAACAAACACGACAACCTCTCAGTATTTGTATTGCAAACAAACTCTCCCTTTCTCTCTCTCTGTTTCTCATTCTTTCTCGCTCTCTGTCTCTCTATGTCTCCCTCTCCTCTTCCAATCCTGTTGAGAGAGAGAGAGAGAGAGAGAGAGAGAGAGAGAGAGGAGAAAGGAAAAAGAAGGGAAATTCCTGCCATAGAGATATGGTGGGGGGGTGGCAAGCAGGGACAGGGGAACATTGGTGTTGGGGAATGGACACTGGTGGAGGGATGGGTGTTAGAACATTGTATGACTAAATGCTTATAATGAACAACTTTATAAGTCTATTTCATGGTTCTCAATTAAAAAAAAGAAAGTTTTCCTAATGTTTAATGTTAGCCTCTATGCCACATTTTATTTTTTTTCGGTTTGACTTTGGGCCACACCTGGCTGCACTCAGGCCTAACTCCTAGTTGTATGCTCAGGGCTCACTCCCTTCAAGGATCAGACGTACATTCAGAGTGCTAAGGATCAAACCTGAGTTGACTGCATGGAAAGAAAATAGCATATGTACTGTACTATCTGTCTCCCATACTTTTAATTCTTGAATGTTACTCTAGAATGTATATAGGTGTTCTAAATGTTTTTCCACATGTATCACTTGATCAATTGACATCGCATTATTCATCGATTTGCTTGAGCGGGCACCAGGAACATTTCACGATGCCAAAATGCATCAAAGAAATAGCTGAAAAGACAAAGAACCTCTGGCTCCGGGCACATCTCTTAAACTCCACCATTCTCCCTGCACTAATATATGCCTCAGAGACCTGGGTCCTACGAAAGCAGGATGAGAATGCTATTCAGGTCTCCCAAAGAGGAATCGAAAGAGCTATGCTTGGAATTTCACGCCTCACTCAAGTGAGAGAAAGAAGCCGGAGCTCTGATCTCCATCCTCATTCCAGAGTCACAGACGCTGTCTCGTTTGCCAAGGCATCGAAAGTCAGATGGGCTGGACATGTAATGCGATTTGGAGACAACCGCTGGACTAGAGCCATTATCGACTGGATCCTCGGGATGTCAAAAGATCACATGGCTGCCCACCTACAAGATGGTCAGACTTCTTCGTCAAGACCCTCAAGGATCAGTTTGAGGCTTTTCGTATTCCTTAAGCAACCAGATGTCATTGGGCTACACTGGCATGTGATAGGGTCAAATGGAAATGGAAAAATGGAAATGTCCCACATATATACCTAAAATAAATTGAATTAAATACCACTATCTCATAATCTAAAAAACTATTCTCAAGATCATAATAGTATATTTAGAAAATTTTCCTCCATATCAACCTCACACTTGCCAGAGAAAAAAGTCTTAGAGTGAATTATATCAAGACACGTGTAGTCTCTGGATAGTACGCTTATGTATATACAAATAATCCATGTTTAGTTAAAATAACACAAATTCAGAGAGCTATGACAATAAAAATTTCTGGTTAATTGATTTTCTTATTAGTATAGGATAAAGAAAAAAAATTTTCATAATTATATATGTCAAAAGTGTTACAGGAACTACCAGTCATATTCTTGAACATCGTTGCTGACTGTGTCCAATGGGCAATGTGAAGACTGAAGATGTCAGAGATACTTTTAGGGAATACAAACATATGTAAAATTTTAGACCATACTAGAAATGTTTGTTTGTTTTTCTCATTGCATAATAAATTCAAAATTCTGAATATTTTCTTTTTATCATTTGCCAAAAAATTTCTTTAAAGCAGGGATTTCTCTTTACAAAGCATCTTATTTTTCCTTAGGCACTGTCAACAAGAAAAAATAAAATCCATGACATGAGTGTTTGGAGAAGTTGGTTATTGGAGTTTCAGTATTTCACTCGCTTTCAAATGAACTCTTAAGATTTGAGTCCTTGACTGAAATTTTCAATATGAAAATTCATCCATGGCAGTGTCACCGGTGCTGGGTTTTCTTATTTTTCGCCTCAAAGATATCTACTTTCATTATTTCTTAAAGAAACAGCATCTTCAACTATCAGAGGGAAGTATGAGATTTCATTTCGCATCATTTTAAATGTCAGGAAGGTCATGCGTTATACATGCCCACACTGGATATACTTGCACTGTTGTTCTAACACCTAGCGGGCTGCACAATTCTCCTCCCTCCCACGCCCGACATTCCACATGTGCAGAGAGTATATTTTTCTTATTTCTTGAGTGTTTGGCAGAATTCTAATTCCCAGGATAGTTGGACAATGTTGTCCTGAATTTTCATCACCAATCAGATTACTTACTTTTAAACCATAAAATGTCACAAAAAAGAATTCAGGTAATTTATATTTAATATGACCCTAGGGGGGAAACGGTAGAATGGTGGGTTAGAAAAAGAAAAAGGAGACACCAAAGACATTTTTCCACGGTCAGTACACAGAGTTCTGATCTAGTACAATGTTAGGGAAAGAATTAGGACTTGCAACACACGTGATTTAATATAACCAAGTTGAGCTCTTGCATAAGATATTTTTTTTCCTTTTTTGGTTCACACAAGCAATGCTCAGAGGTTACTCCTGGCTCTTTGCTCAGTACTCCTGATGGTGCTCAGGGGACGATATGAGATGCCTGGAATCAAACTCCAATCGGCCATGTGCAAGGCAAACGCCATCCCCACTGTGCTAGAGCTCCGGCCCCTCTTGCATAAAATTTTTTTAAAATTCTGTTTAAATATATATATATATACTCATAAAATATTTATTTTTCAAATATATTTTATATTATATCTTATTTTTGTCATAAATTATTTCATGTTGCCAGAAATTACATGTCATCAATGAAGCCAAAAATCTATGTCTAACATACTGTTTACCACTTAATTTTAAAATTATTTTTAAAGGCAGCATGATTTACAGTAGTATTTGTAGTTGAATTTAGTTCTATCGAGTTCCAAAACCAATCCCAATACTAAACTCCCTCCATCAATATCTCAAATTTTCTTGAATTCTGCAGAAAACAACATTATTAACTTGGGTTACAGTTTGTCTCATGTTTTCAGTGTGGTTGACCTTCTTGTTAAGGTATATATACATATTGCATATATAATAGATACATGTATATATATATCTACATATAGATATATACATATATACACATATGTGTATGAATGTAAACACATACGTATATATACTGTTCAGTATATATATTCTGTATATATACAACACTGCATATGTATATTCAGTGTTGTATTTTATATATATATATACATATATACATGTGTATACATATACGTACAACACTGAATTGATTCATAGGGGTTTGACATTTTTTAACACTATTATGGTCTTTTCCAGTTCATTATTTGTATATAGGAATAAAATAGATATTTGTTCACTGGCTTTGTAGCTGGCTATTTGGTGAGTTGGTTTATTGTTTTTTAGAAGCATTTTAGTAAAACATTTAGGGCTTTTATGTATATTAACATGTAAATTGCAAATATTAATATTTTGAATTCTAATTCAATTTGATTTCTTTGATTTATTTTTCTTACCTAATTGCTATTGCTGATTTTTAATATTATTTAAGTAAGACTGGAGAAAGACTACATCCTTGCCTTGTGCCTGATCTCAGAGGTATGTTTTCAGTTTTTACACTGAGCTTTTTTTTTTTTTTTTTTCGCTTTTTTGGGTCACACCCAGCGATGCTCAGGGGGTTTCTCCTGGCTCTGCACTCAGGAATTACTCCTGGCATTGCTCGGGGGACCATATGGGATGCCGGGGATCGAACCCTGGCAGTGCGGGCAGGCCGCATGCAAGACAAACACCCTACCCACTGGGCTATCGCTCCGGCCCTACACTGAGCTTTTTGACACTGAAAATTATACTGACTGTTGTTTTGTCATAGGTAATCATTACTATCTTAGGAGGACTCCTTCCCTCCCTATATTATTGAGGCTTTTTTAAATGTTTTATCATGAATAGCTGTTGAATATTTTCTAAAGCTTTCTCACTACCAATTTAAATAACTATAATTTTATCTGCCCTTTTACTGATGTAATATAACAATTAATTTGGTATGTTGGACTATACTTATATACCTGAGAAAATGTCATTTCATGGTGCAAGGTTTTTTTTTATATATGCTCAGATTTGGTTTGCTGAGCCTTTGTTGATATTCATAGGCTCAAATGATCTGAAATTTTCTTTTCTAGTAGTTTTTCTATTCGTTTAGGATGTTATTGTAATGTTAGCTTCATAGCAAGTATTAGAAAGGATTCCTGTTTCTTCAGTATTTTGTAAGAGCTTAAGAAACATAGATAATAAGACTTTTTTTGTTTGATAAACTCACCAGTGAAATATTTTTAATTACTCTTTCAAGTATTCTTGCTTGTAATTGGTTTTTTCAGGGTTTTTAGTTCCTCTTCGCTCAGTTTTGGGGATGACATGATTCAAAGAATCTTCATTTCTTCTTAGTTCTTCAGATTAAGAGTGGGACGTTGGCCCGGAGCGATAGTCCAGCGAGTAGGGCATTTGCCTTGCACAGAGCCAGCCATGCCAGCCTGGGTTCGATCCTCAGCATCCTATATCGTCCCCCAAGCAATGCCAGGAGTAATTCCTGAGTGCAGAGCCAGGAGAAATCCCTGAGCATCACCGGGTGTGACCCAAAAAAACAAACAAAAAAGAGTGTGACGTTGTTTATGGTAATCTCTCATGATATCTTAGAGTTCTGAAGAGTCTGTTGTAATTTTTCCCCTTTGCTCCGATCTGATAAATTTAGGGATTTTACCTTCTCTTTTCTTATAAGTCTAGCTAAAGTTTGTCTATTTTGCTATTTTTTTTAAAGAAGCAGCTTCTGTTTTATTAGCTTTTAGTATTATTTTTATGATTTCTATATTTTTTCTCTACCATTTATTATTTATGTTTGGTTTTTATTTTTTTGGTTTTTTTTGGGGGTCATTTGCAATGCTCAGAAGTTACTACTGGCTCACATCTTCGATGCTCAGTAGTTACTCTTGGCTTTGCCCTCAGGACTTACTCCTGGCAGGGCTCATGGGACCATATGGGATGCCAGGGATGGAACCTGGGTCAGCTGCATGAGAGACAAACTACCCACTGTACTATAGCTCTGGCCCCTCTACTGTAGTTTATATTATTTCCATCTTTATGCTAGTTTTGGGATTTATCTGTTATTTTTTTTTTCTACGCATTCCAAACATTTATTTATGTTACTGATGCTAATTTTTTTCCTTCCTATTGCAGGCCTGTTTGTTGTGAATTTATCTCTTACTAGAAATGTTGCTGTGTCCCATAGATTATATCTTTTCTTTATTCTGATTATTTCCAAGGAATATTTTTTATTTCTTGATTTTCTTTTGATAAAGTTGTCATTTAGCAATATTATGTTCACTTTACAGGATTAGAAAGTTTTGGTGTATCTCATGGTTAATTCTAACCTCACGGCACCATTATCTGGGAGGATGCTTGATATAATTTCTACTTTCGTAAATTTACATATGTTTGAGTTGTGCCCTAGGATACAATATATCTTTGAGAAATATTCATATACACAAGAGAAGAATATATGTATTTGCCTTTTTTGAGAATGGAGTGTCCTGGATATATCTATTAATCACTATTCATTAAGGACTCAGAGCTTTACTGATATTGTCTGGTGGTTCTGTCTAGTGGTAAAATTAGAGAATTCTATCAACATGTTTTTTAAGTCTATGAATAAAATCTTTATTAATTTCTCAAACCCTTCATTTGTTTGATAAGCGTTTATATTGGTAAGCGTTAGGAATTCTTGACCTATTGTTCTCTTCATGGATAATTAGTGCCCATCCCTGTCCCTTTTTTCTTTAGACCAAATACTAAGTTGATATAAGGATGACTGTCCTAGATTTTTTTCTTTTTACATTGTTTTCAATCCCCTCATTCTCAGCATGTATTCATCTTGTAAATTTCGGTGTGTTCTATCTATTTTGCAAATAGATGGGATTTGTTTCTAATCCATCCAGCCCTCCTATGCCTTTTGATGGAAAATTGTAATCCATAGATATTGTACAGAATATTCACATAAAAACTGTGCCTTTTTCAGTGCAGGGTTTACTTTTCTTTGCAATTGTCTTTTACTCCTTATAAACAATCTTTCAGTAACTCTTGCTGCTTTAGCCTAGTTAGAACAAATATCACCAGTTCTTTTTGTCTGAGACTTTTTTTTTTAATCTAAATGACATCTTTGCCAGGTAGTGGACTCTAGGTTGAAAGTTTTTTCTTTCAGTAATTTGAATGTTACTCCTCTGTTTTACTGACTGCATGGTTTCAGATGGGAAACTTGTGATTATATTTTGTACCACTTTAATGTGAAATCTTATTCTCTCCTGATGCTTTAAATTGTCTGTCTGAGTTTTGTCATTTCAATTCCAATATGTCTTGTTTTGTTTGATAATCACTTTGTTTGGAACTTGGTGGGCCTTTGAATCTGCATGTAAGCTTTCTCCATAGACTCAGGAAGGTATGGGTTATTATTTCTTCTACCAACTGTTATTTCCCATTCTCTTTTTCCCCTTTTGATATTATTATAATTCAGAGATTATTCTTGTTGGTATTTTCCATTAACTATCATACATCCTTTTATATTTCTCCTTCCTTTTTTTATTTCTTTATTATTGCTGGCTTGAGTCTTTTCTTCAGGATTGCTGATATAGCTCTCAACATTCAAAATTTAGTTACTGTGGCTTACTGTTGCATTCTTTAATTCCTTCAATCCCATTTGTAAGGATTCTTTCATACTCTGAATCAATTTTTCTTTTAGTTGATTGAATTTCTACTCCAATGATTGCTTAATTTCCATTGTCACTGCTTAGAGGTTGATTTGAAGTCTTCTTTATTCAGGATTGAGAATTTTCATAAACATGCAATTTTGCATATAATTTGTCCCCATCTGCCAGTTAAACTAAATTCTTTAGTTTCCCCAATTTTTCTTAGTATTTTTCATTATTTCTTCCAATTTTGTGAGCATTAGATTCTTGGTTATCAGTACTGGTCAGTACTGGTTATCTATGATCTGATTCATTACTTTACAATAACAAGCTATTGCTATGTTTCTGTTATTCTATTTCCATCACTATGTAACAGTATTTTAATGGGATATTCAGGTGTAGATCCAGTTTCTACCACTAAGTTACCAGGGATTTTATGGGCCGGGGGGTACTCTGGCGCTGAAATAAGACCCTGTAGTTTCCCACCATTACTTAGGTTGTTTAAGGTTGTAGATTACAGCAGTTAAAGGAGTCATTTGGCCACTGAAACTGGGGAAGATAGATCTCCTTCTATCAGGGCTGAGAGTAAAGGGTAAGTTCTCAGGTTCTAAAGCATACATTATGGGTGGAAATAGCTATTAATACCTGATTGGATTGAATAAACTATTGTGGTTCACTCTGGGTGGGCAGAGAGACGATAGAGGTTCAAGGTGTACCTGAGAAATATTGGAAGTTATGGGGAGAAAAAACCCCCTAATGCTTACACTTTATAAATTTGGATCCATTCAGTGATGTCTCACAGAGAAATTATGATGTCAAAATCCTATTTCTCGTCTCTAGGTTTCACTGATTGATTTAGAGAGGCAGGGTTGAAGATGTAGTTCAGCAGCAGAGCACCTGCCTTGCATGTATGAAACCCTGAATTTGATCCTCGACACATCCAACTCTTTTCCCTTCACTCTTCCCCCGACTGCATTGATATTTTTTACACACACTCACTAAAAGTGTTGATTCTGAGCTTGTGCAAATGGAAATTTTGATAAATGAAAATAGAATTGTCCTAGAGAAGAAACTAATTAAGCTGTAGAGGAGAATGACTCATTCAGTAAGCAGCTAGCATCATCTTGGAATCTCTAGTAGTACTTTGTGAAAGTTATTGCTATAGTTCAAAGAAGAATCAGAGAGGAAATTTCCTAAGAGAACACAGTGAGGGAAAGGGTGTGGTGGATGGATGGTATGGTCATCATTTACTAATGATAATAAATGGCACTCATCATACATCTGCAATATTTTATATTGTGCCTTAGTATTTATCAAATACAAATTCTCATTTAGGTTATAGAGTTAGTAGTGGGTTAAGTTTCACACTAGCACAACTGAAGTGCCTGTGACCCTCTACCACTGTTCCCAGGTCACCTCTGATCCAATCTTCCTTCACTCCTTCCCTGATTCTGCCAGCATTTGTTGATTGGCATCTGTGTTTCTAGAGCATTCTGCTGCCTCATTTCACCACAACCAACTTATCCTAGACATACGCTCATATGTTGTTTCCAAATTTTTTTTTAATTCAATGGAGTGGGGGGGGTATTTGGGCAAGATCCAGGTATTCTCAGGGATCATTCCTGGCTCTGCAATCAGAAATTACTCCTGGAAGTGCATGAGGGACTATAAGTGATGCCAGGGATTGAATCAGTTTTTTTTAACAGTAAAGAATGGGGACTATACTTTTTCTGATCACTTAGATTCAGTTCACCCATTTTAGAGTAAATTTACTTTGCTTAGGATTTTACCATTTTGTTAGAGAAGAAATTGACAAATCCAACTACAAATGATGAATAATATAATTTTATCTTTAAAATCTTATTCAGCATTTCAGATTTATTCATATGGACTATTTCTAAGAACTAATCATGACTTTAATAACAGTTTAAGCTTAGTGTGATGGCTTTGCACCTTTGCTAAATCCAAAGAACATTTTACTTACTTGATATCTCATGTTCATTAATACCTCATTGCTATAATGGCTATGTGTGATTTTGTGCAAAATTATTGAATACACCTCTTAGACGGCAATCTTACTATTGCAACTGGTACTTTTTGTTTTCTTTAACACTTTTTCTATTACATTTCTGTTCCTCAAGTTTCTCATCAATTAAATAAAAATATTATCAATACCAAACCAATAACACATGGTGTTAAGATGTGTACATATATAAAATTATTTATACAATTATCTGAGATATAGAAAATATGTGTACTGTTATTTTAAGTTATCTACCATTTCTTCACCTATATATCAATTCTTAATTGTTTTTCACACATGTATCTCCATTATCTTTATCTTAAACTGAACATTTTTATTGTTTTTCTACAATAAACTCTTAAACCCCCTTAAAATTGCTTAACATACTAAAGAGTTTAATACACTTTTACATAACAATGGAACGGAAGCCTTTAATGGGCTTCATAAGTAAGCTTCAGGAGGTACAATTTGAAACTAATTCTGTGTTAAAAATGTGGGGACAGGAGTTGGCCCACACCTGACTCTGCAAAGCATTTGCTCCTGTGGGGTTACTACCTGTAGTGATTGAGAGACCAAATGTAGTGCCAGGTACTGATTTACAGTTGGGAACAGGCAAAAGAAAATACCTTAATGGCTAAGTTATCTTTATCTCCAGTCCAATTTAAAACTTCTATTGAAGTCTTTAGCAATGGTAGCACACAGATAAAATATTGTATAATTTTTTTTAAAAATGTATTTGAGTTTGGTCCACATCTGACTGTGCTCAGCTTACTCCTAGCTTTATACTCAGTTATCACTCCTGGTGGGACTTGGGAAAGTATATGAGCTACTGGGAAACGAATCCAGATTAGATACTCACAAGGCTAGTGGTTTACCAACTGTACTATCTGTCCAGCACCAATAAAATATTTAAGAGTAGATAATCACAAATATAACCAAATAGTTGACAGATTATTAGTGCAGTGTTTCAATAAAGTCATTTCTCAAAAAAGTATTTTGAAGCCCGACCTCCCATAGCTCTATTGGTCATGATTCCAACAGTAATACTTAGTCTTCACTGATTCTTATACTGATTTTTAAACTAGCCTTCCTAAATGAAAACTAAGCCATAAAGTTTGAAGAAGGCTAGTGAAATTAGGAAATTTCTATACCTATATCCTCTTTTACCATACTTTGATTCATTCTCTATCACTGCTCTCTAAACACAAAATTTATAGAAGATACATAAATGAACTGGTTGGAACCAGAGGTTGCTAAAGACGGCAGAGAAGCTGTAACCTAACCTTTTCTCCTAACTCTTATCTCTCACATCAATCATCCAAAGCCAAGAAAGTTTCAGCAGTGCCATACAAGGCATAATGCGGTATATTCCCAATACTGAATCTCCACTCTGGAGTGTATTTTTATTGGAGAAATCCTACTTTCAAATGAATAGTTGTTCCCATAATTAAAACAGTCACTTGGCTGAGCTTTGTGCTCTTGTCTACCATAGAATATTAAATATTCAATATAACTTTCTTTAACTTTACTGTATGCAATCTCAAATTTTTACTGTTCTGCAATGGAGGCAAGGAATATTCCAAGTGAGAGTTGAGATTGCCTGCTACATTTTTCTGCATCTCATCCTGAAGGCCATTGCTTGCTGTCGTATAGGAATTAATTTCTAAGCAAGTCGATCAAGTGGTACTCGGGTACAGCTTGATGGGTGCCTGGTAGGGCCGGCATTACCTTAGTCTAAACCAGGTAGGAGTGCATGCGATCTTACCAGTCTGACATCCCACAGTTCTCACCCTACCAGCAATAATACTTTTCATATTGGCTCAGTTAATTGAATTATTAAGCGCTTGCTACCAAACCAGTTGTGTGAATTTATTCTGGATATATTTATTTATCTTTTACTTGTATGAATGTGTATGTCTATATAAAGAGAGGGATGAGAACGAGGGAGGAGTCTGAACTCTCACTTCAGTTTGAAATTTACACTAACCCTTTAGCCATCAGCGAATTATATGTCAAGCTCTTTTCTTTCTTTGTTGGGGTAGGTCTTTACAGAATGATCACTATTGTTATACCTCATTTATAAATGTATCCAATAAATAGTTTAATTATTTTGATATTAAATAAGACTTTTGGTCAAAAGCAGATTAAAACAGGTTTCTATATCACTAAACACAAACACTAGGGAGACAAATAAGTGAAAAATAATCATTACCCAGACCTCAAAAAATTAAAAATAAGTAAGGAATATAATGAGTGTGACTTAATTGTCTTTTTTTGCACCAAGATACTAAATGAAGAAAAAAGTAATTATTAAGAAAATAAGAATTCTGATATTGTATTATTACTTGAAACCTAAGAAAACTAAACCGTAAAATGTTTCAGATGGTTTTACAGAAAGCCATAGATGATAAATAATGGAAAATATAGCACTGACAAAAAATATTGCCTAGCACCACTGGGGAAATGAACATAAAATTGCTGTGGATACCTAAGAATTACAGATATAGAAAGAACACTCAAGCCCCATTTGATACTATTACTAACAACCAAATAATTATAGAAATGAAATAGATAATATCTTCAACTTGAATATTTATGTAATTTTTAAAAAATTAATGAGTTGTGACTTTGTAAATTACTCATAGAATTTTAAAAGTCATCATGAAATTAACTAATTACAGAACATACAAGGATATACAATAATCAGTATGACGTTTGATACAAGTATCATTGAAGATGGTTAAAAAAGGAAATAAGGTGTAAATGTGAAACAATATTAAGTTGATGAAATCTTAGTGTTATAGTTTCGATACTGGAGACATGAGCTAAAAATATACAGTAGAAATTTCAATATTGGCACCCACTCTCTCTATTGCTTATTAATTGTGTTTCATTTCCATGAGTTTCATAAAGTTCATTTTTTTAGTTCACTCAAAAAATAATGAGCTCTTTTGCATTGACAGCTGTTTTATATCTATTTTGTATCTACCTACTGTAATATACCAATCTATTTTATATTTACTTATTATACTCCAAAGAAGCTCATACTATTTCATGTCCTTGAATGTAGTATAAATGGGTATGGGATTTAGAATAGAATGCTAGAATCCAATAATTTATAATTATAATCATGTGAATACTGAATTTATCACATTCCTGGTTTGCTATGGATAAAATTAGAGGCAGCAATAATAGGCCTACTTTGCAAAATTTCCAGCAAATTATCCATGGTATTTTCTTAAACTATCACAATAATTATCTTGTTAACTTCTGAATATAACCTGAATAGTGTATTAAATCTATGTTACAAGTACATTTATGACTAAAAAACTCATTAAACAGTGACATTGAAAAATTAGCAAGCTTGGATGAAAACCCAAAATGGGATCTGTAAATAACCAATAGCAGTACATTGTAAAAGTCACCTTTACCATACATTTATTTATTTATTTATTTTTTAATTTTTTATTATACCACCATGAGACATACAATTACAAAGGTGTTCATAATTGGTTCTTGGTAATACACTATTCCAGCACCCATCCCTCTACCAAAGGAGCAAAAAATATTAAGTGGAGCAAAGAAAGCCTCTTCAACAAATGGTGCTGGGGAAACTGGGCAGCTACATGTAAAAAAATAAAATTATACCATACATTTTTAATATTAAGGAATTTTTAAAGAGTTATATTGCATGTATTTAAAAGTGTTAAATTGACTTTTGAGTTCAAAGGTTGGTTTATTTTTAATTCCAAAAATATATATATTTTACAGAGAATTTGGCATTTAAAAAATTTGGCGTAATATTTATAATCTTTCCCTGATATGGCCTAAGTTCACATAACCACAATTTAGTAAATGGAAGATATAAAATATGATCAGTGAATCATGTTTGAAGAACATAAGTATCACTGAATTAGATTATGGAAATGAGCTGAACAATATACTATGAACATAGTTATAAGATGCTTTCTAACATAGAATGAAAATGTGAAAATTGTATTTGATTTAGGACCAAATTCTGCCATTTTTAGAATTTACTATGATCAGTGTTCATTTTGTATGAATTCCTATGCAGTACTTATATTATTATTTGTATCTCCTTTACTGCATGATGGGAAATCTGGATGCATCACTATTTATGCAATGAGGTATAATTTAATATTTTGCTTTTTCTCCACATTGACTATACATTTAATATAATCAATTGTTCATCATAACTTACAAACTACCATCACAGTGAGTTATATATTAGTGAAAACTAATTTGTTACCTGGATAAAATTAGAGTACTTAAGAGAGAAATATTTCAAAGTCTTATTTTATTAATTCAAAAAATCCAGCATGCTGGATTTTGAGATGACTACAAGAGTATGCTACCCGCACAGCAGAGCCTGGCAAGCTACACTTGTCGTATTTGATATGCCAGATACTGGTAACAATTATATAGACCTCATTCCCATGACCTGATGGAATGGTTTGAGGCTCTTTATGTTCCTGGAGCAAGCAGGTGCCCTTGGGCTCTACTTGAATGAGACAGGTCATATGGAGATGTTACTGGTGCCTGCTCGAGCAAATCGACGATGAACGGGAAGACAGTGACAGTGATTTTATTAATTAATTAAAGCATTTTTGAATTTTACCTCAAACATGTGTCATTCTTGCTCTTTATTCTCAAATAGTTCAAGTGTATATAAATTCTCCCTAATAAGACACACATACTTTCTGATTATTCCATCAGTCTCTGTTTGAAGATTCCCTTTTAGACCTCATTATTAATATTGTGTTGTAGCATCAGGGTACTTGATGCCTCTAAACCTATAGTTCCTTTATCTGTAATAGGATTTTAATTCTAATATCAAAAATCTGGTGTGCCATTTCTGTTTAAAATAAACAATGCTTTCATCAAGTCATAGGAACATTTCAAAGTTCTCAGCAAAATAAACAATTATTTTTAATTTCATTCCTTGTCACATCTCCAACTAAAACATAGCTTTAGATATAGCATGGAATGACACGTCTAAAAAAGTCCCGGATCCCTCATTTCCAGTTGGCATGACTATAAGACTAGTACTCAACTGAAAAGACATTTAGTATATGGCACTTTTAGGGACTCCTCTCTCTTTCTGTGTCCCCAACCCCAAGAATGATTCTATTTAATCTTGTAATATTTCTGATATTGTACTGCAATACTTGCTATACTTTTATTAATTTCATTAAATTTCACACTTGTGAAGGGTTTTTTGAAAGCAGATATATCTGATTTTAAATGTTACCTTATTATGATCATAACAGCATAAAAATGAATGAAGGTCAATGGTGTTAATGGATATGTATAGCTTCTAATAAATAAATTCATTATATATAGTTATACAACTTATTAGTTAAATACCTGAAAAGAATAAACATATTTCTTGAAAGTCATAAGTTTTGCACTTTGCTTATTTATCTTTCAATTGTGTACCCTTTCTGACCTTGGGCTCATAAATTAGAAAGTGTACAATACTATTAATATACAAAATTAGCTTCTAATTAATTATTTGGCTAAACTCTATAATATGATTGTAAAGAATGTGGCTGACAAATTGCACTACAATAAATCCAAGCCTATTTTTAGATGATCCAAATTAATGCTGTTTGTGACAAACATACAGTAGTTATTTTATAAACCTTCCTAATAATACACGAAACTTGAATTACTTATATAAAGGTGTATTATTAAAATAAACAAAAATAATGCACTAACGCATATGACAAAAGTAGGTGAAACGAAGGCTACAAAAAAACATAAAGACATACAAAGCAAATGGAAAGTCCTGAAAGATAAATTAATGTATGCCTAAAGGCAATGAATGCCATTTAGTAATAAATATACTGCAAATAAAAACGGAGCCAATTAGTATGAACAAGAAAATGCAAAAATAGTCAGGAATAAGGGGGAGCAATACACAGGGCAAATTGTATGAGATTAAAAATAGAATATGGAAGATTATAAAACAAACTGAAAGGAGTACAAAGTTATAAGAAATAAAAGGTGGCAAATAATAGGAAATGTGCACCAATAATAAAGATAAATAAAATGTTATTTCCTAGTAGTAGAGAAAGTAAGATGTCAGATTCTTGATAAGATGGAACTTATAACTTATTGACATCAAAGATAAAACAACTGATGAAACAAAATTAATTCTATTTGTTCAATGTCTATAAATACAGGAGAAACTAAGGTGGAAAATACAGGTATAAATGTCCTAGTGGGTAGAGAGGAAATGCTGAAGAAAATAAGTTTGCTATGGAATTATGTTTTAGTTTTGAATCACTTGAAACATTTTTACATTTCCTTTTTTGTGAAAACAAAAGCTATAAGATGAAACAATATTTCACCATGACTACAACCACATTTTCAGAGATGATTATAGACGCATGAAGCTCCAAATAATATGAAAAACAAAATAAAACTTTGAAAAAATATTTTTAAATATATATTATAAACTCTAGCACAGCAAAATTCTGTTAAAAGATGTTGCTAAAGAAGACTAGAAAGAGCATTGTGGAGACAGTGCTTTCCTTACATGTGGCAGATCCAGTTTGATTCCTGGTACCCCATACAGTACCCTGACCTGTCCAGGAGTGATCCCTGAGGGGCAGAGCCAGGCGTGATCCCTGAGAACGGTCAGTCATGGCTCCCAAACAAACAAACAAATAAAAGAAAAAATGTGGCTGAAGAGAGAAAATTAACCATTGTTTTTTCAAATTTTAATTATCTGGACAGACATGGGGCAGAGCTGCTACTGGCTCTCACCGTGCCCAGCCGCTCATGAGGTGCCGGGAGGGA
The DNA here is from genome assembly GCA_021461705.1 of Cryptotis parvus. Classification (NCBI taxonomy): domain Eukaryota; kingdom Metazoa; phylum Chordata; class Mammalia; order Eulipotyphla; family Soricidae; genus Cryptotis; species Cryptotis parvus. The sequence goes on along the minus strand of JAJIBD010001149.1, from coordinate 313,451 downwards.
TGGCAGGTTCTAGCCCTGTCCCGCCACCCCAGCAGAGCCTCACAACAAGCCAGATGACACCCCCCCACTCCATGAGGATCTCCATTTTCCACATCCGACTTCCTCCTTGTCAGAACTCCACCCAGCAGACCAGCCGATCACAGCCCAGCTCGCGCGGTCGCTATGGCCACGTGGTTCATCAATAAATGCTGGCTTTTAAGACGACTACAAGAGTATGCTACCCGCACGGCAGAGCCTGGCAAGCTACCCGTGTCGTATTTGATATGCCAGATACCAGTAACAATTATAGACCTCATTCCCATGACCTGATGGAATGGTTTGAGGCTCTTTATGTTCCTGGAGCAAGTAGGTTCCCTTGGGCTCTACTTGCATGAGACAGGTCATATGGAGATGTTACTGGTACCCGCTCGAGCAAATCGAAGATGAACGGGAAGACAGTGATACAGTGACAGTGATTAATTATCTGGAAAAGGAAACTTTTTCTAAGACTTGTATTTGTTTTTGAGTTTTCAAAAATACTTTTAACATGCTTACTTCTTTATTTGAATTCAATTTCTATGTGCCTATTAGAACAATATTCAAATCATAAGCTGACATAATACTTTAATTTTTATAGTCTTACTATAGAACACAATAAATTCTACAAAGAAAATAACAAGGAGAAGGATAATATGAGCCTGATACACATATTTTCTTTGTCGCTAAATTTATACTAAAAATTTATGAACTTACAAAGTCTGTTTAAATTTCAAGTGGTATAAGTAGAAATGGGACTTTAAAAGACATATCATATAAAGGGAAAAATAGAAATTTATGTGAGAGAAATTAGAAGATAAGACCACAAATAAAAAGCATTTATTATAAATAATTTGAGAAAAACTATGAATGAAGAAAATTCAGTGTTTGGTAAGTAGAGGAACACTTTGGAGATGGAGAAAACTTAGATACAGCCATAATACACACACACACATATTTATATATATGTTATGATACCAATATCCAAGATCAGGCAAAACATAGATCAAGAGGTCTTGTCAAAGGCAGAATCTACCACAAATGTGTGGAGTCAGAGGTTAGGTAAGACAGAGAAGGGAACATTGTGCTAATAATTGTTGAAAGTGATAATACCAGCATTGAACTGAGCACTGAATATAAGCAAAAAAGATGATAGCACATGATAACTTTTAAATGTATGTATTGCAATCTACAATGTGTAAGAAAATGAAGAGAGAAAGAGAGATAAAGAGATAGAGAAAAAGAGAAATAAATAAAGAACCTGCCATAGAGGCAGGCTAGGGAGGGGGAGGGAATCGGGGACATTGGTGGTGGGAAATGGGCACTGGTGGAGGGATGGGTGCTGGAACCTGTATGACTGAAACCCAAATATGAACATCTTTGTAATTGTATATCTCATGGTGGTATAATAAAATATTTTAAAAAATATAAAATAAAATAAAATTTAGAAACAACTCTAAAATATATATACATACATATAAATATATATGTAGACATTGTCCAATAAAGTCAAATTTTGCAAATTGCTATGAAGTTTGAACTTTTTCCTATGACCTATGGAATCATGCAGACATTAACAAATAAAAACATACAACTATAAATGAAATTTACATTTTAGAATAATCTATCTGGCAGCCAGTCCATTGAGTGTGACTTAAAGTGACTCAAGAAAGTTGATAAAAACATTGTTTAGGAACTTGCAAGAATTTCAGTGGAGAAAGTTTCTGAATTTGAATTTAGAAAAGGGAATTAAAAAAAATCTTGTCCAAGACCATCAACATTCATGTACCTTATAATAAATCTTAAATTGTAAAGATGGACACTATTTATAATTTGGGTGGAAGTTATGTTTGAGTCAGTGAAAGGAGCCCCTTAATTTGGAATTTGATCAGCAAAACTGGTAAATAATTCCTGACAGATGGCAATACAGAATCTTCCACGACCATTAACATCAAGATCACTGTTTTAGGCTTCATCCAAAAGATACAACTTCTGACAATACACGCATTTCCAATTTTATAATAGGTCACTTACCATAAACATAGCATTCAGAATACTTTAACAGCAATTCAGAAGACTCTCTTGATTAATAATGTTTGCAATCATGTGGATGCATAATATAATAATTTTTCGAGGTTGTGAATGCCATAGAAGAATTGGCAAATATTTCTCTACAATGTAATAAGCGACACATAAGAGTGCTGGAAATTTAGCTAGGGCTCAGACATCGTCTTTGAGGGTTTTTGATAAACTGAATTTAAAGTTGTCTGCAATAAAATTTTTGTTTGCTTGAGTAACTCACTTCTGCTACTCACATTTCCCCTTGTGAGTAGAAGTAGCTGGATATTTTCCTCAATGTAGTTCTAGACTTAGATTTCCCCCAAAATAAATTCATGCAATGAACACAATACTTGCATTTCTCATGATATTCTATACATGAGTGATGCAACAAAACTTTGCTTGAAGGCCATATTTGAAATGTTTTCTATTGTTTATGTGGCAATCCAGTTTGGTCAAGTTGTGTTTTAAATTATGAATCTAGATATATGTAAAAATTTCAAGTTTAAAATATTGGGAATCAAAGTCATGTTAGTAAAATGAATTGGTTTTAATTATTGTCTAAACCACCTTCTCTCTATTAATACCCAGTTTTTCTCAAGGCTTACTCCTTGCTCTGCATTCAGAGAACACTGCTGAGTTGTCGCAGGGTACACGAGGAGGTGCCCTTTATCAAACCGAGTCACCTGCAAACAAGGCAAGGACTCGACCCACTGTTGTTTCTCAACCATCCCCTAAATTGCTTTTTTGGTAATTATGTATTGCCCATGCATTAGATACGACGTGCTATCTACCTGACACTTAACTATTAGTTACTTCTTCAGTCTCTTCAGCTTTACAGTCACAAAATGTTTTGTTAATGATCAATGCACTAGAGACCATTATGTAAACACTATAATGGTTTAGATAACAGAATTTTTGCTGCAAGGTTGTACCATTTCATAGTTTTATAGTCTGCTGGTGGCATAGTTGGATACAAACCCAGGTATCCTGTTTTTGAGCTCAAAGTTTGATTTTGTTAATCCTGGAGAGTCTACTCTTTGTATTATCTGTAGCACTTATGAAAATATTTGATATACATGCCAACAACGATCAAGAATAATCTTTTGCTGTTAACTAAATATAATTTTGTGATACTTGACTTCTGATTTTTGTGCATGCTTTTTCCTTTGAACTATACTGAGTAGAGGATACTTGGCATTGTGAGTTTAAGAGAATTTTAAAATTTCATTTTTTGTTTCCATCTGAAGCAGAAATGACATGAAATTAATCAGTTTCGCTACCGTTGGAAAGCCTTTTTGGTGAGATTATCCATCCCTCAAATCATAGATGGATATAAATATCATAAGATAAGTCTTCACTTTAGGTTTGGAATGGATTGATAAACCCAAATTCTTACATATGTTGAATATGAACTCTGTTGATTACACATTTCAGCCTCTTTTTAACCATATATAGTAACATGTTTCCATAAAGACAAAGGAGGATGTGTTTGCTATTGATAATCTATGTTAGAAGTTTTCCAATGAACACTAATTTTTTTAAAAAACTAAAATTTTTCTATTTATATAAAACTATATATGCTTATAAAATGAATTAAAATTAGTCAATTACCTTTTTTTTAGAAAGTAAAACGGTTTTAAAAGAAAGGAGAGGTCTCCCAATTCCTCCCCTCTTCCCTAGCCTACCTCTACGGCAGGTGCTTTATCTCTTTTCTCTCTCTCTCTCTCTCTCTCTCTCTCTCTCCCTGTCTCTCTCTCTTTCTTCTTTCTCTTACACATTGTGGATGGCAGTACATACATTTACTGACTCACACAACTTCATATCAAAACACAATTGTTGAATTCTAGGATAAGTTGATGAGTAACAGAAGTTTCCAGATTTTCCTTTATTTATTTATTTATTTATTTATATGAAATTTTAAAGTAAGTATCATTACCAGGAAATAACTTACCATATAATGGGAGCAAAATGTGATTGTTGAAAGAGATTCATAGGGATAAGAAATTAAGATGCTTCCTAAGCAAAAATATAGAGGTTAAACATTTCCACAGATGCAATAAAAATGTGGAGCAGAAGGAACAAATGAAAGGTGTTAGTAATGGTCCTAGTGCAAAGTTCAAGTGATTCCATACATGCGAAGTTGAATATGGGAAGCATTTCATTTTCTTGGTGAATGGTGGTACGATGAACTAATGAATGGGAGAAGCAATTTGAAGTTGACGTCAGTGAAGTTCATCATCAGTATGCACAAGTAATGATTCACAAGGAAAGAGTGTTGCTTAAGAAAATGAAGTCTAGGGAAACTTAGTGCATAGAAGTAAGGAGATTTTGTACTCAATTAGTAAGATGATTTTAAATTACGGACTAATATAAACCATATAGCCAGGTTCACTTCCTCTGTCATATTATTGTGTAAAGAATTTATAGATATGCATATATATTTAAGTAAATTTCTTTTAATAGATTATGCTGATATCCTCTCTATATTGATTTTATATCACTTTTTAGATATGCATGCATCTTATCATTTTTCTTCTTAAAGCAGATGGCATATACTATCCCTTTTATTATCAATGATTAAAATTTGGCGATTCTTTTAATACTTTATTTTCTCTTTCTGAATTATAACATCTATGTGATGATGCACTATATCCATAAATATAAAAATACACATATATGTGCATAATATATACAGAAATATATAGGAAAATATATAAGAAAATTAACTACGAGAATTTAATATGCTAAAAGAATAACTTACAAAGTAGCATATGTTACAAAGATATAGGTATTTTATAGTTATATATTTCCTTAGGAAAGGAAACTATTTCATATGTGAAGCCTATTTATAGACATTCATGAAACACTTTACTTCTATAGAAGGTCCAGGTTTACAAAGAAAAATGCATTTTTCTATAAAACGCTTCCCCTCTTCTGGTGTTTCTTTCTCTATGTCTTTCAATCACAAAAAATAGAATTTATCTTAAACGTATTTTTTGCCTAATGTGGTATTGAATGTGGCTTTTCATGATTGTTTCTGATGATTTTTGAAGATTTTTATATTTCGATGGCATACACATTTTCAATCATGTCTTAATTACTTTTAAAAATGCTGCACTGGCTTAGGGACAAGACAGATAACTTGTTAAGCATTTGAAATTTCTGAGCTGTTTTCTCAGTTCTGGCAGTCACTACCCAAGTCCAGATTGTAACCTCCTTTCTGCCTCCAAAGCCTGCCTTGGCTCCGTGTCCAGTGAGGGATTATGGATTTAGCAAGGAAGGTAAGTGTGACTACAAGCATTGGCTCACCATCTGCTCCCCAGCAGAGCATGGGCCAACCTGCATCGCCTGCAGCAAGACCAGGGCACTGTTCTCCAGCCAGCCCCTTTCCAACCTGGCTCAAGATACACATCACATTCAGTCAGATGATTAGGTCTAAGTAGTCCATATGTAACAGAATATTTTTCCTAAATACCAAAATGAAAACAAAATGAATGCCATTTTTTTATTCTCCTTCCTCGATACATCAAGTTTTACACAAATAAATACTCTCTTAAGGTTTATGCAAATTATAGAAAAATAAAACTATGCATTATTTAGCAGTTCTCCTATTTCAAGATCTAACAGACTTTATTCACAGCATGTTTTTCCCTAGTTTATGCTGGCCTTCTTTTCTGATTCGACTTTTTAATTCATCTTTTTAAATTATTCCTTTTTAAATCATTATCTTATGTGTCTTCATAGATTTTCATGTATTAATCTATTATTAATTTTTACTATATGCAACTTAATCTTAAATTGTTTAAAGCTCTTTTAAGGGTAAACAGTTGCCTATGTTTTAAAGATAACTTGTACTTTTAACATTTTGCATATTTGATCTGATAGCTTCAATTCAAACTTATCAAATAAATAATATTTTATGGACATTTATGCACAGAATAATCAAGCCATGAATAGGCAAATTAACCTTTGGGTTCAAGAATCAAGATTATTTTCCAGTTCTCAAGAACTAAGAGATTTCTAAACACCTACATTAACAGACTATTTCTTTTTTGAATGTATCAATAATATGCATTTACACATTTTCTGCATTTTGTTTCAGGTCAAGTGTGTTTTTTCTTTTTAAGATTTCCATAAATAGCAGAAAAACAAGCAGTTGAAAGTAGCTTTCTGCTTCCTTTCACCCTGTTGCTGATTTGAGCACAGAGAGTGAACATGAAAATAAGCTGAACAAACATCTCACCCTTTTTACTTAAACTGTTGTCTGCCTGACTGCTGAATGCACACAGAAAACAATCTAAAATTGTATAACCCATAATACAGTATATTAAATTACAACATTGGTCAGTAATGGAAACTTATTCCCAGATATGAATTATTTACAGCCCATTTAAGTAATCCATATTCAGGTGTGGCATTGAAAAAAAGTGCAACATAAATCTTTAATGCTGACCGGTTGAGAGAGCAGAGCTGAGGATTACAGACATTTTAAAGAAAAAAAAAAACTAAACGAATTGATATAGCCTGTTCAGTGGCTTACTGCACCAGCGTGCTAATAAATTGACGGATGGCGTGTCAGGGAAGGAGTTGAAATCCCAGCATTTCTAACTAAAGCAGGATCTAATATCAGTCTACCCAAATAAGGAGTTTGTGAACCTGATTGTCACAGAAAAGAGCTGTGTATCTTTTGGTACATGCAAGTTTCCAAAATATTAAATCTGAAAGGAAATTACATCAATGATTTCCTTTTAAAAAATGGACTCATTAACTGCATTAGTAATTTCAGCAAGTCACATAAGACCGAGTTATAAAACAGACAGTATATTAAAGGTCAGCTTTGCTTTTTTCCTTTTCATGGAACTGGGGACAATGCCTTATTTTGGGAAATAAACTTATCAAAGGAATCCCTTTATCCTATTTTACATTGCCATCTTGTACAGCATAGATTCCATCAACCAACTAACTTAAAGGGGGTGAAAGAAGCAAACAACTTCTGAAATGTTTTTGCACTATTTTTTATACAAATTGTGCAAGTTGTTAGCTACTTCAAACTGAAGTATAAACGATTATTATGGGCGGAGGGAGGCTCTCACGTTGCAATTTCTTTTGTTTCCTGGAGCAGTACCTATATTAATTCATCTTACAAAGATCATTGCTCAAGAACTAAATTTTGCATATATTAGAAAGCAGAATTAGCATTGCACTGTGTACAACATTCCACGCTAACTTCTCTCCAAGCAACCATTAAAGGTCATGTTTTGACGACTGAATGGCATGTCGGCACCTTGGTCCCCCTGGAGAGGCATTCCCCAGGTACATGCAAAAGGTTATTAAATTACCTTCCGAGCAACACTATCTCTTTTGGATGAAAATAATTACAGGCTTTTAGAGGCACCAGAATGCTTTCTTTCTTTCTTCCCCCCTTTTTTTTTTTTAAATAAGATGAAGATGCAGTACCTAATGACCATTTTTGTGTGTGAGTCATATAGCCTGTCAGCGGTGACAGGACAAATGAGTATAATGGCATAGCTTAAAGGGGAAAGGTTCATTTTAAATAGTGACAAATAATATTTAAATGGCATTGTTGGAGACCCATCATGCTTGTAAAATGTAGTTTGTATCTCTTCTTCATCCTTTAATTTCATCACTGTCAAATGGCATTAGCTGTTAACATGCAACATCAGGTGCAGATATAATTTTTAACTGTTAAATGCGCCCATAACCAAACATGATATATCTTGATATTTTTCCTAGTTTCTTTGGGGGGCAATGTGGGGAATTCATTCCATAATGTTTAAAAAAGCTATTGAAGGAATTTGATTCATAAAAAATGACTTAACTACATGATAAAGTAATAGCTTTGAAAAATGATACCTTGAAAATTTTCTTGTTGCCAAAATTCAAAAATGGAAATGATTACTTTCAGACTAAATGCTATTAGCCTGTTAGAATTATTGTCATAGGCAAAGTTACTGGATGTAGCAATTTAGTCAAATAGTCATGGGTCGTTTATGTCAAGGACGTAAATACGATGCATACAGTAGACAATATCATATATACTGAGCATGCTTCGAATACGCTGCATAAGTAGAATGGGTCTCTTAAAGCATAAGAATTACTTCAGAACATATAATTGCAGGATAGGATCTTTCCATTCTTTGCCTACTTATGGAAGTTGAACAAAGTTTACCAAAAGTCAAGTCACCTTTTAAATTTTCTTGAGATAACATAGCGCATAATGAAAACAAATAAAACTCCAAGTAACTGCAGAGATATCCATGCACAGAATTGTAGTTCTAATTTCAAACTTTCATATAAAACCTTCTAATTCTTAAATATTTTTACACAGCTTCATCACATTTATTGCTACTTTATTTTCAGATCACTTAAGCCAAAACTGGAGACAGTTTAGGTACCTTTGAGTTGTTAAAAGTTATAGCCAATTTTCTGAAAAATTATACCAGCTAAAAACACAACATTAAATATTTACCCTGTTGGATGTTAAAAACGCTTACAATGAAAAAATGTTCACATATTGACTATTCAAAATGGCCTTCACTTTGAAATTGTGAAATGGAAGGGATTGCAGATGTACAAGAATAAATATAAAAACAAATGAGTTGACTTGAAGTGTTGCCGGCTTTCATAAACATGCTACTGCAATAACATGTGACATTAATATTTAATTACAAAAGCACTGCTGCAAAATCTTTGAAATTAATATTTTGCAAAATTAACATTCAGTGCACAGAAGCAAAGTCGTTCCAGGCGCGACTGTGATTAACAATGCCATTCACTTTACATATTATATTAATATATTATTCAAGCTACGAATTAACACCTCCTAATTTAAATAAGGTGCTACATATCATGATGAGCTAAAATGCTTTTCTTAAAATGGCCCGTCTGATTTTAAGCAATCTGTGTTTATCATTTAATATTTTGTTATTGAATACTGTTCTCCGTTAAACTCCTTCTACTTTAATTTCAAGCAGTGGAGACCTCATTAAACCGGTGCCTTCGTTTCTAGGATTGTTAAACCATTTGAACCATATTTTGCTTGCTAGCTAAGCCAGCGGGGCTGGAATACTGGTGTTTGTATGAGTTTGCTCTTAGGCAGCCATACTTTTTCTTTCAAGGTCCTAAGAGATCATTTCAAGAAAAGTGCTTTCTTTTTTTTTTTAGACTGAGACACTTGTTTGTACAAATATTTTCACAATCATTGTATCAAAGAATTCTATATGCAAACTCTGATGCAGCTCTTTGGAAGGAAGAGCTGCTGTATCAAAACCCTGCTTCCCATTCTAAAGCTCAGAGCAGACCAGTGTCTTTGGAATTGGGAAGATACTATGGGCTGATAGAAGATTCTTTTTTTTTTTGAACCTATGAATGTGAGGAAACTGTCATTCCCATTAAGATTTCATTCATCAGGAAGTTGTCCAGAGGACAGTGCATATTTTGCTGAAGTCAATGTCAATACAGAGTTCTTGTTTATAGAAACATATACCATAGCAGACAAAATAGTACTTTGGAGAGTACCATTTTAGATCCTTACATGCTTGTTCCATCACTACAACTTTGGGGCATCAGACCTTAATGATGGTTCAATTAACTGATATTGCTGAACTGAAAATCATATTGAAATTCTAAAGAATGTGAGATGTGAATAAATAATTAAGATACCTCAGCATAAGTCCAATGTATTAAAATGGTATTATTAACATAATAAAATTTGAAATTATTAACATAATGAAATTTGGCTGAATATTTCACATTTATATCTATAGAATGATTTATAAATATATATATATATAAAAAATGAAAAAATTTGTCCATTGGTTGAAAGCAAGATTCATAAACTATTTCTGGTTATCTTTCCTATACCTTAAGACTTTCCACTAAATTCTTGATTTCTATAACAAAATGATAAGAATTTTGAAAGCTTCATGCAATACATCAATGATATATAAAACCTCACATTCACCCTATATATATAGCTTAAATACAAGCTGTAGGAACTATCAGTAGACTTGTATTAACAATGGAGTACAATATACTTTTCCAGTTTGCTGATACAGCATAAAAAATAAAATTCTCTATATACCTCAGTAATCTGTTATAATCTTCACTTTATCTTGGTATTGTTTAAATGCCAAATATTTATTGCCATCTAAGTTTCAAAAATTTATTAGAATTAAAAATCTTATATACAAGGATGTTATCTAATTTTATGAGTATTTTAGGTGTTTCAATTGTATGAAAAATTCTAAATTTAAAGACTTATTAAAAATGCAAAAATGTCTTGATATTAACAATAAAGTAAATTATTTTAAAGTTAATTTTATATAAAAGTTATAAAAGGTCATCACCTGCATGTAAGTTAAGCACCCTACTTGCTATAATATAGCTTCATCTCCTATTTCTGGGATTTTGATGTTGTAAATAGTAAAATCAAAGTTCTGTAAATTACTTAAAGAAAGAAAAAAGTTATGCTTCACATCCAAGAAATTCAGTTACAGAGACTGATTTTTGGCAGTTGAAAAAGTTTACAGTATGGCAAATGAAAAGGATCAAGGATCCTCAACTCTGTACTTCTCAAAAAAAATGCTATAAAAAGGTGGGGCCAGAGCAATAGTACAGCAGGTAGGCCATTTTTGCATTACATAGGAACCAACCTGGCTCGATTACAGGCATCCCTTCTAGTCCCCCAAGCCCTGTAGGAGTGATCCCTGAATGCAGAATCAGGAGTAAGTTCTCAGCGCTTCTGGGCATGGCCAAAATCCAAACCAACCAATCAAAAAAAAAAAAAACAGTAGGGGCTGGAGCGATAGTCCAGTGGGTAGGGCATTTGTTTTGCATGCAGCTGACCCGGGTTCGATCCCCAGCATCCCATATGGTCCATGAGTAACCTCTGAGCATCACTGGGTGTGACCCAAAAAAGCAAAAAAAAAAAAAAAAGTATAATTTTTATCACTTTTAAAAAAAAGCAACCAAGTGGGTAATATGTTTTAGGTATTCAATAACAGATTCAGAAACAGTAAAAGGAATTAGAATTTTCTAGAATAAAGATGTTATACAAGTAAATAATTTGCTACCATATTCAATAATTGTTTAAATATTGTTCTTAAAAAGTGAATCTGACTCAAAAACAGGACTGAGCGTGCAATGCAAAGGAAAGAAAAGAAATTCTATATTACATATTTTTTTTTTCAATTCTGAGTTATCGAAAAAGTGTTGATTTGTTTTGGAGACATACCTTGCAGTACGGTTCTGCACTCAGGGATCCCTTTTGGAAGTGCTTGGGGAGACCACGTGTGGTTCCTGGATTGAACTTGGATTAGTCACATACGAGGTAAGTTTCTTACCCACTCTACTGTTTCTGCATCATTTACGGGAAAACTACTCATGCAGAACTTTTTATATTCTTTCCTTACTGTGTATATGTGTTGTGAATCTCTATAAGGTTAATGGTATATACAAACTTCTTTAGCTAATATGATTTCTCTATAGAGCATCACGAAGACCATAAATCACAGCTTAGAAATTATTACTCTAAAATACAATGCTAATTATAGATGATTGAAATTAAACTACAGAAATATACTTTCTTTTATTGAAATATTCTAAATATCATAATTTTATCCCACTAACTCTAGAAGCTAGGAAAACAGAAGTCTTTTAAAGTGCTATTAAGTAAACCCCAACAATACAGTTTTCTAGTACTGTTTTTTATTCTGTGTGTCACGGGGTGAGAGTAATTGGGACACACTTAGGAGTCTTCAGGTTTAGCCTGACTCTGTTCTCAGGAATCACTTGTCGAGGTGTTCTAGAGATTGCATGCATGTGATGGTCAGTGGGATCAAAAAGCAAGTGCCTATATAGAACTCCTATATTATATATAGGCAATTGCCTATATATAATATAAGAGTTATGCCTGATAACTCCTATATTATCTCCCTGGTTCAGGAAGTTCATATAAAATATGTTAGTCAGAAGGTTGTAGCACATAATGAAATCTTTTTTATAATGTTCTTCAAACTTAAATTGAACAGGGAAATTTTCACTAAATGTTAGATAATATTCACTAATTATATTCAGATATTCTATGCCAAATACAATTTGGTAAACTGTCTCTCTCACTCTCTCATATTAGTTTTTTGTTTCAGGGCTTCTTTCTCCTGGTTCTGTGCTCAGGGTTTACAGTTAGTTGAGTTCACAGAATTATATGAGCTTCTGGGGATCAACCATTGGTTTGCTGCATGCAAAGCAAGCAGCCTTCTGCTATACTATTGCCCTGGACCATGGAGAAAGTAATTAAAACTGTAATACACTATGAATTAGACAAATTTTCATAATGGTAGTTAGAAGGTAGGACCAACATGATTATTTACAATTAGTACTTTTGATTCTTGATGAATGATGTTAATTTCCAACAATGTTGAAAATTCTGTCCAAGGTAATGTTCACTTAGCTGTCCACATCATAGAAACACAATTTTGGAATAAATACTAAATTGATCTCCAATCACTATACTTGTATCACTTGTCTTCCCGTTGTTCGTTGATTTGCTCAAGTGGGCACTAGTAACATTCCCCATAGGTCCTGTCACAAGCAAGTGTAGCCCGAGGGCATCTGCTCACTCCAGGTACAAGAAGACTCTAAAACCATTCCTTCAGGTCATGGGAATGAGGTTTATAATTGTTACTGGTTTATGGCATATCAAATTCAACATGGGTAGCTTGCCAGGCTCTGCCATGTAGTTGGAACACTCTCAGTAGAAGGCTCTCATCTCTAGCTCTCATCTCAATCACTACACACCTCTGATTATTTGTCTATGTGGTATCAAACCATTGAGATGCTATATAATTTCCAGGAATATGTACCATTCTATATTATCTAAAATAAAAATATATACCTAATTATTTTTTGCATTACAGAAAAGTTACAAGACAAGGAAGGATGGAAGAATGGAAGGAAGGGGGAGGAAGAAAGAAAGAAAGAAAGAAAGAAAGAAAGAAAGAAAGAAAGAAAGAAAGAAAGAAAGAAAGAAAGAAAGAAAGAAAAGAAGGAAGGAAGGAAGGAAGGAAGGAAGGAAGGAAGGAAGGAAGGAAGGAAGGAAGGAAGGAAGGAAGGAAGGAAGGAAGGAAGGAAGGAAAGAAAGAAAGAAAGAAAGAAAGAAAGAAAGAAAGAAAGAAAGAAAGAAAGAAAGAAAGAAAGAAAGAAAGAAAGAAAGAAAGAAAGAAAAGAAAGAAAGAAAGAAAGAAAGAAAGAAAGAAAGAAAGAGAAAAAGGAAGGAAGAGAAAGGCCATTCTTTATAGACAAAAATGAACACAAATAATTTGTGACTTTAACAACATGAGGCAAGTGTGTTCGCTCTTCACAGAATCACATATTTTGTACATTTAAGCATTTTACTTAATGAAGACATAATGTGGTTAATAGTGTAGAAGTTCAAGTATACTTCATCTGTATTTTCCCTTTTCTGTCCTCTTTATTCTCTCCATTTATAGGTAAAAAATCACATATTCAGATTTCTTGGACTTTTCTTTGTGATATTAAAAGCACCCAAGTGAAGTGTGTGCTTTATCAGTAACATTTACCACAATGATTCTTTAAATACTTTTTTTTGGTTGCTTGTATTTAGATGTTTTAACCAAGGCACCAATACAAATGATAAGAATAAACCATGAGTCCTCACATATGGGGAAAGAGCAACCAAGAATTCATGTTAATATACATACTCTTAACATTTTTTACTGGCAAAAGCAGCTTTTATAGATTTTATCCATTCTTAAACTGTTACTGTTAATCACTACAGTATGTCTACTAAAACTGACATCTCAAAATTTCTTCTCAGAGAAGCCCAGATAACCTTCTGGGCATAATATAAGACATACTTTCAAATAAGCTTTGCATAGGTACTATCACATACTGGATATTTTAATAAAGCCTAATAAAATACATAGAGAGCAGGGATAGTTGACTAAATATTTTATATTTCTCATTTGTTCCTTAAGGCTAAACTTACCATAAAATATACAATTTCATAAATTAGTAAAAGATAAAATAAAATAATCAATTTAGTATATCTTAAGAGATTCTAATTTGTCTTTGATATAAAACCAGTTGTGACCTATTTTTGAAGACATTAGGTTTTTTGAAAATGCAAACATATTTCTTATGTCACTTAAGTGTGAAATTCTACATGAAATGTCCTAGTACAGATGTTGAAATTCAGGCAAGTGATAAAAGTCCCTGGTTATTCTAGTAAGAATATATCCAGGAGACAGAAAATGCCATATCAGTGAATCAAAGTGATGTTTTATAAAACATGCTGAAATTAAGCTAATTATAAACATGAACAGATAAAATAATTTTAAGTGGGTTTTACTTTAACAAAATATTCTCACAGAAAAATCTGTTATTTACTTTGGTAAAATATATTTTGTACACCTCCAGTCCATTTTAGGAGCATAAATAAGAAAATTATAAAGGGACATGTTACGAAATTAATGGCAAGATACTCTAATGAAAATAAAAACTACTACAATAAGTATTTTTAAATGTTTCTCAGAAAGATTCATTATATTTTAACATAGTGATGTTGTCATTAAGTTTCCGGTGAAATCAGATTCATATACTACTTTTGAATAAATCTTATTTATTATCTGTAAGGATACGATTCCAAGAAACAAGAGATCAGATAAATATATCAGAGAAATAGAGACAACACATTGGTGCAAATGCATATTAGAACACTGTTCCATTTTCTGTCTTACCTAACCTCTGACTCCCACATGTTTGTGATAATTGTCGAGGGTACTAATGCCAACCTAGAACTGAGCATTAAATAGAGGCAAAAGGATACACATGACAACCCTTTAATGTATGTTTTGTAATCCATAGTCTGGAAGGGAAGGAAAAGAGAAAAGAGAGAAAGGGAAAGAGATAAAGAACCTGCCATGGAGGTGGGCTGGGGAAGGGGGAGGTAACCCGGGACGTTGGTGGTGGGAGATGGGCACTGGTGGAGGGACGGGTGCTGGAACACTGTATGACCAAAACCCAAATATGAACTTTTTAATTGTATATCTTCTTATTTGTATATCTCATGGTGGTATAATAAAATACTTAAAAAAACTATTCATTCCTTAAAACAAACAAATGCATATTAGAATGTGCAAATACTAGAATTCACTTCACTTAATTCTAGAGTTATTCCTCCCCTTACACTTCAACTCTGCAGTTTGTTGTGGGACATTGTTAAAACAACAATAGCTACACTTTGGGCAATCATATATGATATCTATATAAGTTCTTTTTTATTATGGATAAAACTATTTACATCAAAGTCTCATTTGTTTTTAAGTAAAGCAGATTTTATTATGAGGTTTTAGGACCAGGAAGAGAAAGAAAGTGGAGAGTGATGTGCAGAAGCAAACCCAGGGCTACTCCAAGGGCGGAGCACCCCAACCGATAGTCAGAGAGAGAGTACACATCTCAAGAGTGTCATCCAGCGACACCTGTGCTCAGTCACTTCATGTGCTTAGCCATGTGGACTCAAGCAACACATGGGCTCAGGCAGCATACGCAGCAAAGTCTCATTCTTTAGTTAAACAATCATAAAATTGGTAGAATGTACCTATTGCCTCAGTAGAATATTCATTCAGAGTGAAACATCAAAGGGACCTTCACTCTGTGTCAACATAAGGAATAAAAATATTTTAGAAATATTCCAATTGAGATGATTTTATCATTAGCTATAAGAATGAAGGGGAATTATTCTATGCTGTGTACATCACTTATCAGAAGGAATTCATCACAACTATAGCACTGAAGAGAAGACAGGAAATGAAGATTTCATAGTGGCAGAGAGAGAGGCAGAGTCCCTTAGTTCTTAAATAGACTTTGATGAATTGATCTTATTTCAACAATAGTTGATGCTTTCAGCGATTTCTTTTATCCTCTCACTCAAATTGATCTGAATTTCTGAGTCCAGAATGAATACATTTTTATTGGCTAGCTTTCCTAAGTGTTGACTAGAAGAACAAATAAAAAGGCAATTCTCCAGTTTCTTAAAAGAACTTCAGGCAATGTCAAGCAAATCAAAGTATGATGTCAGAGAGTTGGTGTTCCCTAAATCCTGCTTTGGGTTTCTCTTATGAAAGCTACCCTGGACATGTTGGAATAGCTCAATAGGTCCCTAGAGTCCCTTGACATTTTGTATTTGAGTGCATGGTTCAAAAGATGAGGAGAATTATTTCATTCCTTCTAGTAGCCACCTTTCTCTCAAAGGCAAAGTTCTTTATAGTTTTACACCCTGAAGTCACATTTTAGGAAAAGTAATCATAAGCATTTTAATTTAAGAAAATGTTACATATATACATACACATAAACATACATACACATATATGTGCACATGTATGTAAGTATATATACACAGATATGTATGTATACATTTAAAGAGAAGCTACACATTCACATACATACCTCATGGTCAGGAAATAATTTATATGCAACAGAACAGTCTCTGATTGATTTACTATTACCATTCCTTATTTGGAAACCAAAAATGAATCTTCATGTAATAACACTAACTCTGGTAACGACATTACTCACAAGATAAAAGTTAGAATCACGGGTAAGAAAGGCTTCCACTGTTGGCAATTCATCATGATTATTCAAAATCACAACTAATTCATATGATAAAAGTAGTTACAGATTGAAACACATACATTGTTCATACCCACAGATACTGAAACACACATGCAATGTGATCAACTTCATAAGTATTACTAGAGATGAGACAGACACTTCAAAATCATTCTAACCTCTAATTATTGTTTCTGTGAAGCAATATTTTAACAGTTTCATTCTTCATTAAAATTTTAAAATGATAATTTTCCTGATATTGAAAATAGGCCCTTGCAATTTTTTTCAGGACTGGAAATTTGTGAAAGCAGGAAAATGTCATAAAATGACAAAAAATGTCTTCAAAAAAATAATGTGGCTATCATAGAACAGTATTTCAGAGAAATAGTGTGCATTTGATGACTGTCAGAATTTGCATAACTAACTCTGCATGAATTAACTATGAGGTATAAAATCAATGTTGGCTTACACAGAGAAATTGTCATGTGATATTTTAGGCATAGTAACTATGACATCAAGGTAATACTAGTCACACAACTGGGGAAAAATGGCCAGCAAATGATCGGATGCCCTAATGTTGTTTGGAAAAAATAATATGAGAGTATCAGTAAAAGAGCTGAAACAAAATGGATTCAGATCAAACAGTTTATAAAGGACTTTACCTTTACAATGAATATTTTGCCAATTTGGTGTTCAAGATCCCCACTCTCATGAATAATGAGTATGGTATTGGCTGACACAAGAAAACTCATAGCTCTGAGAATCCTTTGATATTATTAACTGTTAGGAAAATCCAATTCTAATATTTCACATCTGTCCTGTGAATTCTTATCACTTATCTCCTGATCAAAAATTTAATAGTGTGCCCCCAAATAATGAAGTCAAAAGGACTTGGTGGGGGGTATCTTTGTTCTCTCCCAAAGCCTAAAAAGTTATACTCAAGTGCAGCACAAAGAGTAAAGAGGTTGTTATTCATATTAACTACATTTACATTCCTAACGTAACATCCAGAGAGCTAATAGTGGGGTTATTAACATAACAAACGTAAATGTTCTATATAAATAATACTGTTTCAGGCCAGCAACCGCTCATCTGACAGCATTTAGGCACAGGCTCAACATCTGTTTATGAACACTTTGCCTAATGATATCATCAGATATCATTAAGTGCGGCAGGAATACAGCATAGAGGCAGGTGCAGCTGCCTTCACAACCCATCACAGAGAAAGAAAAGAGCTGCATTCCCCATCCGAAAGCCCATCATTAGGACAATTTTCTTCGACAAACCAGCCCTGTGATTTCAATCTGTATATCACCTGTAATTGTAGTTTTTAGCAAGAAGCTGATTCTATACATTTAGCGACGAATCACGTTGATGGCCTGAATACTGGAAACACATTTGTGGTACCAGCTGCGGCAGCTTTTTTTAGAGCCTGTGTTAACAAAATACTGCTAACAAGGCAATGCTTGGAGTGCAGCTTTGTTTCTCTTTCTTGTTCATAGTGTTTAGATGTGCATAATTATGGAAATTAGCAATTGATTGCTTCTCAATAATAATTGATTACTGGTCACTGAACTCTTCTGTAGCACTTTACCAAAGGTGAGGACATGAGATAAGAGAATTCTTAGCAGTTCCAACCATATAGAAAGAAAGAGACCAAAAGAACTCTCAATTTGTACATCAGTTTCCATGATAAACAGACCAAAGGGATAATAGAATATCCCAGGATCTAGTTTGCCCTGGAGCAAATTGTAGAGATCATAGCAACCCTGCAGAATTCTCCCTGTGGACCATGTAAGAAACATACATCATTTTTATATATGTCAGTTGGTCTTTGATTTGAAAATATTTCTACCCATTTAATTTATCTCCCTCAGTTTTCTTAAATTGTACAATTTAAGGGTTATATCAAAAAATGAATATCAATTTTGAACGACTATCAAGTTGAAACAAACTGACACAATAATGTGAGGCCTCTTTTTGTGCAAAGAGGTACAAATTCAGAAGTGTATCATCTTAGACAGATAGCGACCACTTCAATATGACTCTCCTCTTTCTCATCTGCTATATATCCATCAACATGGTTTGTGCAGTCAGACTCCTTTCCGTATAGCATAATGCTGGGAATTTTACTTGATGCTACAACTAACATTTAAAGCAAAATATACTTCTTTTCCACTTAATCACTGCTGTCAATTGGGACATAAAAGAGCCAACTCAAATTAACTGCAATACATGGAGCTTCACAGATAATAAAGAATCCATGGCGTTCGTTAAATGGGAACCACCGTGACTCATGGTGTTTCAAAGATGGGAAGAACAGTAGGAAAAAATATTAACTCTTTATTTTAGAAGAGTAATGAGCTTCCAAGTGTTAAATGGTGCCCTCCCTGGTGTGCTGATGAGACCATGTTTACAAACATGTGTATGTGTGTGCATGTATACTAATTTTTGTAGGACACGGTTATACTTTACCAGTCCATTTTACAACCTGATACACACACACACACACACACACACACACACACACACAACGTGCATGTGCAAAGGCTGCTTGGGTAAAGTTAGCATGTTCAATTTCAATAGTGTTTTTATCCCAAATTGGGTAGCAGATTTTAGAATCATGGCTCAAAACATATGCACACGTTGCAAGAATTAGGCAACAACAGTTTGAGAATGAAATTGAGTTCTTCCTGTCTGCCCACAGAAGGCTTTCTCACATAATGAACAGGTGCAATTTTCAGAGCTCACTGTTCACTGAGATGGCAGAAGCCACTGTTTATTGCCTTCCCCAGCAGCAACACAGGATGATATGCTGATAAAATTGTGATCAGAAACCAACATCACCTCACATACATGCACAGCTTTACAGTTTTGTAAATCACTTAAAAAACAAATTTATATTCCTCAAATGTAATTGACATTCATGCATTGAGAAATATCATTATAAATTTTCGCATAATTTTACCCAAAATCTAGAGACAGAGAGAGAAACAGAGAGAAACAGACAGAGACAGAGAGAGAAGAAACAGAGACAGAGAGAAGAGAGAGAGAGAATTTAGGCCGTGTGTGTGTCCATGCACTTACGCCATTATGCTATTGCCAAAAGCTGTTGAAAAAAATTCAGACAGATTCCCTACAATATATCTCTAGGTTTATTATCTGCATGGCATTGTAATGAGTGTTATTAAAATTATATTTTAGGGTTTAGGGTGGGGTTCAGGTGGAAGGGTATTTTTCAATATTGCAAAAAGTTGCACATAAAAATGCTTTTTGGTAACCTAGCAATGTCCTTGACACACTTTGGCAACACTGAGTGTATCTGCGTAAAGAGACATATGGCTGGAATGGCAGAAGTCAGAATTTGAAGGGTATTAGTAAAACCATGTGGGGAAGCTTGAACTGATACTGGCTTAGACTAATTGTAGCTGTTCTATGATTTTATATGCTCCAAACTCATAATTTTAGCTTTTGAAATAATAATTTCCTCTTTCTTTTTGAGATAGATCAAAATTCCATTAATGGGAAATCACAATGACTATAAAAGTACCTGTTAACAATGCTGGGTAAATTTAAAATAGATAACAGTGTAAAGTTAAAAGAAAAAACTCAAACGCCTAACCCAAATTTCTGAGTTTCTGGTATGATTTGTTGTTGCTGCTACTGTTGATGTAGCTTGATATACTTTTAAAGTAGAAGAGGACTGTGAGGAAAATTTTTCCTTCTAATCAAGAATTTTCTGACATATTAAGAGGTCTTTAGACTAGCCCTACAGGTTTCTTCCTTATTTTTATAATCCTAAGTGCCCTTGTGATCATTTGATATTCCTTGTTATTTACTTCTTTATATCTTTATTACCAGCCTATCTTTTGTTCAGTAAAGACTGAGCTATATCACAGAGAAATCTTATTGATCTTCCTCATTCTTATCTGATTGATATCAACTAGAAACGTGGTAAAATAGAAATGAGAGCAATATGAATAAATCTAACAGATACGATGTTTGTTACAAGTCATGGAATGCTTTACATTCTCAAATTCTTTTGGGGTGGTCAGATTAACTGACACTGTTAATCTGTCAACCTTCCTAGATTATTAATTTGCTATGACAAAAACTTTCATAGACTATTAATATTGGTTTATATAACCTGGTTGGAAAAGATTTAATAATTAAAGAATATCAATCTAGCACTTCCATAATACATACTTCAGTTACATTTCACCAAAACTTTTTCCATACTAATAATTTCATTAATGAAGGCTTAACTCAAATTAATTACTTTTAAACAAGTCAATCTTATAGCTTAAAACATCTTTGACATTTTGATACAAATAACAATTTTGTGGTTATATGTACATACTGTTCTTGATAAGATATTAATCCTTTTTGGTTTTGAAGGAAAGACTATCAAGTTATCTATACCATTTTTCTTCCTAGGGTTAAGGATGCTAACTGCTTTTAGAAACCATGTGAAAATGATTTTTCATTGAGATCAATTCCCATGATTCTGTGGTAGGTGAGAGGATGAGAGGTGTGTTATTGAAAGAATTTTAGAATGAGTAATTCTTGCTAATGTGTGTATATCATAGACTCCTCAAAACCTGCCTGACAATCTGTTTTTTTATTTAATGTAAGTTTGTTTTTATCTATGGTAGGGAGTGCTGATATTTAAATTTGCATTAACTACTTATAATGAATAGAAGCACATAGTTAAAGCTTGATTTGTAGCAAATCAATTTTGGCAGACAGTAAAAAGTCAAAAAAGTTGTTTTTGTTTTCAAGTAGAAAGCTTCTGTTTAAAATAGTTGAAGATTTTCAGAGAAAAGAAATCATTAATAGGAGTAACCAAGACTAGTATAATGTTAGTAGTAGTTATGGTAGTTGCAGGAGATGCAGGGGAAAATGCCCCCAATTTTAATGTTATGAAAATATTGGGTCCAATTTTGACTTCCTCAGTAGAACTGTTCCATCATTCAGAGTTATTTATTTTCTTAATCTGTCAATATTTGTAGTAAAGGTTGAAGAATCACCAAGTTGTGAGGCCTAAAGTAACATTGAGAAATCATCCAATAACTCAATAAATATTGAGTATCTATCCATCTTTCATGCTAATAACAGAGTGATCCTTCAAGGTCGAATCTGATCTTTCCCTTCAGTAAATTTTTCACATATATTCATGACTTAAATAAAAAATTCAAACTTTCATTTATTTATAAATATTTCTTCAGAGGTAAGAGAGATAATGCAGTTTATTGAGAGTTTGTCCTGCATGAAAATGACCCAGGTTTGATCATTGGAACCAAATAGGTTGCTCTAGGCCAGACACGAGTAATGCCTGACTGCAAAGCCAGGACTAAGTTGAGAACCACATATGTGACCCAAGAAGCAAAACACACACACACATACACAACCACACACAATCATAGCACACACACACACATTTCTTCGCAGTACAAATTCTGTACTAATTGGTTTTCTATTACTAACAACTGTTTGACACTTTCTAACCTTTCTATTTTCTCCCAAGTTCCTCCTAACACTACTTGTGAGCTCTCCAGAGTGGTAGCTCCTTCTCAATACAGATCTCCATGTTCCATGATTTCAGCTTACTCTTCTTAAATAGCTTCTCTCTCCCTACCCTTGTCATCCACGTAACAGCCTATCCTTTCATCTACAATTAAGTTTCTCTCTCTCTATATATAAATTTATTCTAGTTTTAGGTCTTCGAGGGTGGCGCTGAAGAGTTTCAGTGAAATGGTATCACCCTGCCGAACCCCTTTTTGACATCAATGATCACTTCTTTGTAGAATGGTGAGATCCTGGTAGTGAATCCATAATACAGCTCACGAAGGATCTTGATGTATTGGGTTTGAACACCCTGTTTGGCTAGGGCTTCGATGACTGCTTCAGTCTCCACAGAATCAAAGGCTTTCTGTAAATCAATGAACATGAGACAGAGCGGCATCTTGAACTCCCTACAAACCTCAATGAGCTTGGTTACTGTGTGGATATGGCCGATTGTGCTGAATCATTTTTGGAAGTCAGCTTGCTCACATGGTTGTCCTTCATCTAGTGTTCTGCCAATCCTGTTCAGGATGACTCGATTGAAAAGCTTGTAGATGATGAACAAGAGGCAGATGGGGAAATATTCCCCAATGTCATGAATGTCTTCCTTCTTGAATTGTAGAACTGTCCTGCTGGTTTTCCATTGGGAGGGCACCTTGCATTCGGACAGGTAGCATGTGAAGAGCCGAGCTAGTGTATTGATGAGTACTGATGGCAGATTCTTCAGGTGTTTGGGTCTGACTTTGTCTGGGCCAAGTGCTGTTCCCTTCTTTATGGACGAAATGGCATGTCTGATTTCAGAAGGAAGAACGTTGGGAATGACATATCCATCCTGTGGAATTTGGTATGTGGGCAGGTGGATGTGGCTATCAAAGAGATCTGAGTAGAAGTCATAGATAATCTTCATTGCCTTTCTGGAAGATGTGATAGATCCATCAGGACGTTGGAGGGCAGTCATCTTGGTCTTATTGTTGGTGAAGGATAGGCTGGCGGTGTGAATGTTTTTCCCAGCTTCTGCTGCATCTTCCAGTATTTCTGCTCTTCTCTTTTTGAGGTCTTCCTTTATCGCTTCTCTGCACTGCTTTGCAAGCTTGGATGTTAGCATTTGGTTGCCTGAGGCTTGCACCTTACCACATTGATGAATGAGCTCTAGAGTTTCTGAAGATAGGCGTCCTGTCTTCAGAAACTTTTTTTACTTTTGTTGCATTAGAACATTGTGCGACAATTAGAATGGGAAGGAATGGGAGTGAAGATAAATGGTCGGCAACTACAGCACCTCTGCTTTGCTGATGACATCATTCTAATAAAGTATTCATCTTACACCAAACATTAGCCAAGCGGCACAAATGCTGGCTGACTTCAACCAAGATTGTGGAAAGATAGGTCTTCAGCTGAATCTCAACAAAACTATGTTCATGAAAAATGAACTAGTTCCAGAGGCTCCATTCACTCTCAATGGGAAAAAACATCTCTGAATGCAGCAGTTATGTGTACCTAGGTCGAGAAGTCAACATGATGAACGAACTAAAACCTGAGTTGCACAGGAGGAAGAGAGCAGCATGGAATACCTTCAAAAGCATAGAATAAATAGCTAAAAGGACAAAGAACCTCCAGCTGTGAGCACATCTCTTCGACTCTACCACTCTCCCTGCATTAACATACGCCTCAGAGACCTGGGCCCTATGAAAGTAGGAAGAAAATGCTATTCAGGTCTCCCCAGAGAGGAATCGAAAGAACTATGCTTGGAATATCACTCAAGTGAGAGATGGAATCAGGAGTTCGACTCCATTGCTATTCCAGAATCAGGGATGCTGTCTCGTTTGCCAAGGCATAGAAAATCTGATGGGCTGGACATGTAATGCGATTTGGAGACAACCGATGGACTAGAGCCATTACTGACTGGATCCCATGGGATGTCAAAAGATCATGTGGATGCCCACCTACAAGATGGTCAGACTTCTTTGTCAAGACCCTGAAGGAAAGGTTTGAGGCTCTTCATATTCCTAAAGTAACCAGATGCCTTTGGGCTACATTGGCACGTGATAGGTTCAAATGGAAATGTTACTGGTGCCTGCTCAAGCAAATCGATGAATAGCGCAATTCAAGTGATCAAGTGTTCAAGTTTCAGGTCTTCACCTGGTTGTGTTTAGAGCTTACTCCTGGTAGTGCTTCAGGGAACATATGTACTGCAGTGTATTGAGCCCAGGTTGACCGCATGCCAACAAGTTCCTTACTTGCTATACCATCTCCCCAGCTTTTCTCCATGAATTTTATCCAAAACTATTTCCATATTTTGGGCTTCCACATCACAGTAAAATTCACTATACTATGAAATAAGAACAGTGGTGGAAGTAATGGAAACTTTGCTGTAGGTAGTTTGTAATAACTTGGTATATTAATACTATACTACTATGACCATAATTACCTAAGCCATTATTTAAAAAAGTCACCATATTACAAATCATGTGGTCTTTATCTACCCCTAATTTCTTAGGTTTATAAAATCATGCAGTTTATGTTCAAGTTACAAACACATGAAGCAAGATGAATACTTTATCTGACAGATAGTTTATATAAAACCTTATATAATACAATTTTTATGTAGCTGACGTTAGGTTATTAAAACAGAGAGTTGAAGCAAGGAAGATGTGTGATATTAGAGATGGGAAGAGATGCTTTTTGATACCGGGACCAGTGACTACAAGGAGGCATTTTGGGCAAAGCCAACAGGTAACTGCATTTTACACAGTGCATTTCACTACTAGTCCTCAAATTTATTCTGATTCTGCTTTTCATCTCATCTAGAGCCCATTATAATTTCTGCCACTTGGAAACAAATAAATAGATGATATCTAGGACTTAAGAAGAAATTATTCTATGTACACTTAAATGTCAGAATAGGACGCTATAGTTCATCTCTGTCTCATAACGTTTGTGCTAGACACAGACCTCGTGTGGTTCATCATAGCTTTAAAGTGCAGCTACTTTCCTAAACAATAACACTGAAAGAATCGTTTTGTGTCTTGGAAGAATACCCTACAGTGGAAAATTGCTCTAAATTCATATCAGAGAGAAGGATCATAGAGTATTCATGCTAAAAATTTATTTATTAGCATCTTATTAATAGCATGAAAAGCAAAAAACTTTTTTTTTTTCTATTTCAGACACTTCTTTTCTCTATGGCATACTGTTATGCAATAATTCTTTCACTCCAAATAGTCTCCCTGCTTTGCACTTCCACAAATAAAGACTTTCCATCATGAGATCCTTTTCTTGTTTCCCTTTCTATATAGCACTGGTTGCTCCCATGATTTCAGTAAAAAAAGGAATCAACTGGTGATACTTGCATTATTGTTTACAATTTTCACAAACCTACAAATCATCAAAACTGGTCTGTGATGGCATTGCATACAATGGGTAAAATTCTTCTATTTTATTTGTTTTTAAATTCTCTTAATTAAACATATTGTTCACACTAATTCATGAACCATTTGGGAATAAATCAACTTTGTTTTCATTCCTGCCACAAAAAAACGTGTATTTTGAATAGGCTACAAAAAAATAGAATTTATATTTTCTTCTGATCATTAAAACTATTTTAAAGTTCAAAACTATGTAAACTCATATATGTTATTTTTAATTAAATAACAATTTTGAATTAAATAGTTACAAAGTTTTTTATGATTGAGTTTCAGTCTTACAATGTTTAGAATATTTTTTTTATTGTTGTGATTTGTTTTTTGAGTTATCCCAGGTGATGTTCCTGGCTTACTCCTGGCTTTGCACTCAGGAATCACTCCTGGCCATGTTTGGGGATCATACGGGATAACGGAGATTGAACCCATTTGACCATGTACAAGACAAAAGCACTCCCTGCTTTAGTATCACTCTAATTCACTATCTAAAAAAATTTTTTTTTTGCTATTTTGGGTCACACCCCACCATGCTCAGGGATTATTCCTGACTCTGCACTCAGAAATTACTCATGGTGGAACTCAGGGGACCATTTGAGATGCCAGGGATCAAAACTCCATTGGCCAGATGCAGGCAAAAGCCCTAACCATTGTACTATCACTCCTGGCCCCCACAATCTAAATTTTTAAATGTTATCAAATTGCAAGTAATTTATTCACTAAAAATAAAAATAAGTGGGGCCGAACTGATAGTCCAGCAGCTAGAGTGTTTGCCTGGAATGCAGCTGACCCAGGTTTGATCCCCAGCAACCCATATGATACCCCAAATACCGCCAGGAGTAATTCCTGAGTGCAGAGGCAGGAGTAACCCCTGAGCAGTAAAAAAATAAAGTAAAATAAAAATAAGTAAATAAACTACGACTGGTAAGAATTAAGGGAAAGCAGTTTTTGATGGATTATAAATTCAGCAATATTTTAATAAAACTTCTTGCTACTATGTTCAGAACAATCAAGTCTACTAGAAATTGTAAATAAACATAAAAGAGACAATGAATTTGTTTCTTTTATAAAAGACATAAAAAAGTCTTTTTTGTCAATTGAGGGAGAGATATTCTATGTGTCACTATTCAGCATTAGTAAACAGTTCTGAGTGGAGAATTTTATTTTTTTTAAATTAATATTTTATTGTACCACCGTGAGATACAGAATCACAAAGATGTTCATATCTGGGTTTCAGTCATACAGAGTACCAACACCCATCCCTCCACCAGTGCACATTTCCCACCACCAATGTCCCCGATTCCTCCCCTCTCCCCTAGCCTGCCTCTATGGCAGGTTCTTTATCTCTTTTTTCTTTCTCTTTCTCTCTCTCCTTCTCTTTTCCCTCTCTCTACACATTGTGGATTGGCGTATATACATTTAGAGGTTATCATGTATATGATCTTGCCCATTCAATGTTCATTTCTAGGCTGGTATTACCATTTGGATTATTATTAGCACACTGTTCACTGTTCCATTCTCTGTCTTACCTAACCTCTGACTCCAATATATTTGTGGTAGATTTGAGTGGAGCATTTTAAAAGGTTATGTGAAAGAGAGAAAAAAAATGATTTTGGTGAGACAGAGTCTCATACCAAGATTTCACTCATAATTTTTCATACATCTGTTGCTTCTAATCAAGCTTAATCAAAACCAGGAAGACAGACAGATCTGAGAGTAGAGCTGAAATATATACCTATATATACATGTTATATTATTATAGATTGCTTAAATATAATTTTAAAAACACACAAGTTAATGCATTTGAGGGTCTTATTCTAGAGAGCCTTATTTAATGATTTCCTTAGCCATTGACATCTAAAAGAGGTTCTGTTGTATTTTATCTGTAAAACTGCTACATAGATAAAATAGTTTCTTATATAGTCATGCTAGTATAAAATAACAGGAGATCCCAATGCAAATGCAATGTCTTAAATTTTTTTTCATATTTAATGAGCTGCTGCTATGCAGGTTTTTTCCTTAAGATAAAAGGGATATAAAAAATGACAGTCCAAAATAAGACTCTTCTCAATGAAATCTACAAGGAAGGAAATTTGGAAAAGTAAATAAACGCAATAATTAAAAAGCAAATGTACCTCTTGGGGCAGGACCCACAGACTCATCAATATTTCCTGAGAACCTTTTCTTATTTTGAACAAAAGCATATGCCAACAAACAAAACTAAGTCCAGTGGAAAAACAGACTTTCTCCAAAAAGTGCAAAAGCACAGAGCTAACTGTTATACATAAGTGAGGTGACATGGTTTATGAATGATAGTGTTCTGATATCTCACTAGGTGAATTATGTTTATTATAATTAATAGTTTCTCTTTAATCATTAGTTAAAAATTATCAATGATAATGTCATAAAAACAAGAAAAGAAAAATAATTTCCTAGTGATTCTTTATGCTTTGTTAATTCTAAATCTGACATAAGCTAATACATTCTTATGTATTCATAGAATACAAACCATACATACTAAGATCCTTCCTTTGAAAACATTATTAAAATTTCTACTAACCTCAGAGTCTTAAAGCTATCAGATTCTCCCATTTAAATGTAAGCAGACATATGATTTTAAAAGGTGAAAAATTCACACAAAATTTTTTTTTGAAAATAATCTAAGCTGCCCCAGTAGATGATTTTACACTGGGGAAGCCACAGTAACTTAAACAATCTCTATTCCAGTACATAGTTTTTTTTTCAAAATTACCTAAGTCTCACTATATCAAATTTTTTCAAAATTCTTACTTAAAAATCAATAGTGCAACCCTTATTTTATTTAACTTCTGTCCTCTTCCATGTGCTTTAAGCAATGTTCCCCCACGGTTATTGCTTGTTAGGAACTTCTATTCAGGTTTTCTATGATCTAGACTGAAAGAACACAAACATCCCAATGTCTGTTGATCTCAGGTTATCCTCAACCAAACTTCCTTCCCTCTCCTTCCCTCCCCTCCATCCTTTGATTTAGAAAAGTTGACTAACAGTGAAGGCTCACCTAATCACTCAACTACTGAGTTGCCTGAAGCAGAAGTTAACCAAGCAGTCAAAATCCTTGATGTTCATGCATAGTTCTGTGAACTTTCTTTTTCCTGATAAAAACTTAAATCTAAAGTCACTGTCAGGGGCTGGAGGCGATAGCCCAGCGGTAGGGCATTTGCCTTGCATGCGGCCGGCTCATGTCGGCCCGGATTCGATCCCTGGCATCCCATATGGTCTCCCGAGCACCGCCAGGAGTAATTCCTGAGTACAGAGCCAGGGAGAAACCCCTGAGCATTGCTGCGTGTGACCCAAAAAAGCAAAAAAAAAAAAAAAATCACTCTCAAAAGTAAAACTTCAGTTTATTATATTTTCCTGGACAGCACAAAGATACTCTGATTGAATCCAAAGTCTTTCTCTGAAGATCTCTGAACTCTTACAGAGTTGCAGTTCTATGGACTAGGGGAGACTGCTTTTCACTCAGTATTTCTCATTCAAATGCATAGGAATTATCAAATTCTAATAGCTAAGATTTGTTTTTCTCCTCTTGTCAATAATGTTAAGAATGAAAAAGCTACTGAATTTTGTTCCTGATTAATCATTAATCTATAGTCCTTGGCCTTTTGTTCTCTCCACATGTTAAAAATTATTGAGCACCTTGAAATGTACAACTCTATTTATTTTTGTTAATTTTCTAGGATTTGGAGACCACCGCTGGACTAGAGCCTTTACCGACTGGATCCCAGGAGATGTGAAAAGATCACGTGGCTGCCCACCTACAAGATGGTCAGACTTCTTCGTCAAGACCCTGAACGAACGGTTTGAGGCTCTTTGTATTCCTGAAGCAACCAGATGTCATTGGGCCACACTGGCATGTGATTGGGTCAAATGGAAATATTACTGGTGCCCGCGTGAGGAAATTGATGAATAACCGGATGTCAAGTGATCCAGTGATCAATTTTCTAGGCAGGTCACCACCAAAATTAATCAGTTACTCTTCATGCGGACTTCTCAGGTTCAAACCACTACTCAGCTACTTACTAGCTGGCAATAATTTGGGGAAGTTATTTATTCTAAATACTTTGATTCTTGTCTACAAAAAAAAATTTAAAAAAAGCTCCGCTTTATGGAAGTAATTGTGAGGGTAAAATGAAAAAGACCATATAAAATGCTTATATCGAGAGGTGATAATATATTGAGAATTCAAGAAAAATTAATACTATTAAATGCATAAAAGAAATCCTAGAAATGCAGGTAAAGTAATTGCTCCACAATGCAGCATCTAAATGAGTTTTAAAATGTCTAACAGTATTATATCAAGGAGGAAACTCAAGGGATTTAAAAGTCAGAGAATTACTAAATAATATCCAGCTGAGCAATTAATTTAACTCTGTGTTTTTCTCTACAAATTAATTATCATAGGTTAATGGCATTCTACCTTCTAGAGTTATAGCAGAATTTTACTGTCTCAAAAGCAGCACACCTTAATTCCTTTTTTAAATGTCTGATATTTTGCCAGTCATTATAGTTATTTTTGAAAATAAATTCTGCTATTCCAAAGTATGAGTAACCTAAAAAAAAATCTCTAAAACGAGTGTATATAATAGGTTCACACTTATAAACTCTGTAATATGATACAACTGATATGTAGAAACCTATAAAGGTAAAATTCTTGGTTCTTTTCTTGGATTTAAGTACCAAACAGTGTTAGTAGTGTCTGGGGACCCTACCTGGTGATTCTTTTTTTTTTTTACAATTACAACGTTATTCATGTTTGGAGGTTACGGTCACATAGTATTCCAGCACCCGCCCTCCACCAGTGCCCATTTCCCACCACCAATGTCCCCACACCTGGTGATTCTTGACAACTTAAGTGCATTAGTTGAATGCAAGGATCCTACCATGCAGTTCTGTTCAGACTGGGAGAAATACAGAACCATCAGATCCATTATAGAGATGTTTGGGGACTTCTAGGACAGAAATCTGTGGTATTGGGGCAGAGGCAAGATTTTGGTGCTAGGAATGAGTAGGATTAAGCTGACCCCTGTACTAGTTCACAAATCTCTGAGTACTTAATGAAAGACTTTTATCTTTTAGCATATGTAATATACTATAGAAACAACATCAACCTGCAAAAAATATAAACATGATCCTATATTACTTGAATCATTTATTCTTTCAATATGTTTCATATAAATATAGTATTTTTAATTCACTCTACAATGCTCTTTGAATTCTGGACACTTCCTCTCAGCTCCCCAGTCTCCTTTCTTGGTATGTGTGAACTTCCCTTTGTCTTCTGTTAGACAAGTCTATAAACAATTCAAAAGTATCACACTCGTTGTATTCACAGAACTTTTCTGTACACTACTTGCTTGGCCTGTTGTGACTTTCAGATGCTCCTTATGCCTCCTTCCGCTTTCTGTCCTTCCTTGTGTATAGAAACCTCTGCTGGGACCCCTTCAGCTATTCTCCTATGAGACCAACCACTTGCTTAGTCATCCACGGTGCCTGGAGATCATTCTCATAAACATTCGCACAACAGCAGCTTCTTATCTAATTATGGGGTGAATTTGTCTGCCTTCTTTGTGACTGTGAGCTTTTTGGGCAGAGTGGTGCTTTCACAGTGTTTATTAAAAGCTCTCTCAAATAGTAAGTTCTTAATAAATATTGTAGACTGAAGAAATAAAGTAGCAGTTTTAACATTTTTTTTTAAAAGGAAAGCCTGGATAAGAAGTTAAAGTATAGTGGGTAGGCTATTGCCTTAAATGAGACTGACAGGTGGATCACCCAAGCCTAATATGATTTCATGAGTCAAAAGTAAGCCCTGAGGATCTGAGACCCACAAAAATAAGTGAAATAAAGAAAAAGAGAGAAAGGAGAATTAAAGAAAAAAGCAATTAAGCAAGCAAGAAAAAGAAAGAGAAAGAAAAAATAGGAAGGAAGGAAGGAAGGAAGGAAGGAAGGAAGGAAGGAAGGAAGGAAGGAAGGAGGAAGGAAGGAAGGAAGGAGGAAGGAATGAAGGAAGGAAGGAAAGGAAGGAAGGAAGGAAGGAAGGAAGGAAGGAAGGAAGGAAGGAAGGAAGGAAGGAAGGAAGGAAGGAAGGAAGAAAAAGAAAAGAAAGAAAGAAAGAAAGAAAGAAAGAAAGAAAGAAAGAAAGAAAGAAAGAAAGAAAGAAAGAAAGAAAAAGAAAGAAAGAAAGAAAGAAAGAAAGAAAGAAAGAAAGAAAGAAAGAAAGAAAGAAAGAAAGAAAGAAAGAAAGAAAGAAAGAAAGAAAGAAAGAAAGAAAGAAAGAAAGAAAGAAAGAAAGAAAGAAAGAAAGAAAGAAAGAAGAGAGAGAGAAACTAGAATGATTTATTTATTTATTTATTTATTTTGCTTTTTGGTCACACTTGGCGATGCTCAGGGGTTACTCCTTGCTCTGCACTCAGGAATTACTGCTGGCGGTGCTTGGGGGAGCATATGGGATGCTGAGGATCGAGCCCGGGCAGGCATAGGCTGGCCGGCCGCGCAAGGCAAATGCTCTATCGGTTGGACTACCGGCTCCGGCCCTAGAATGAATTTTTTTTTTCCAAGTTGAACTTCTGTATTTTTTTAATATTTTATTATACCACCGTGAGATATACAATTCCAAAGATGTTCATGTTCGGGTCTCGGACATACAGTGTTCCAGCATCCATCCCTCCACCAGTGTTCATTTCCCACCACCAATGTCCCGATTCCTCCCCCTCCCTAGCCAGCCTCTATGGCAGATTCTTTATCTTTTTGCTCTCTTTCTCTTTCTTTCTCTCTCTCTCTCTCTCTCTTTATCTCTTCCTTCTTTTTACATATTGTGTATTGTAATACATACATTTAGAAGTTATTATGTGTATCTTTTTGCCTGTATTTAATGCTCAGTTCTAGGTTGGTATTAGCACTTTCGACAATTATTGGTATACTGTTCCTTTCTGTCTTACCTAACCTCTGACTCCCATACGTTTGTGGTTAATTTCCACCTTTGACAGACTTCCTGATCCATGTTTTGTCTGACCTTTGATATTGGTACCATGATATGTATGTGTGTGTGTGTGTGTGTGTGTGTGTGTGTGTGTATATATATATATATATATATATATTTATGTCATGCAAATAAGTGCAGTCATTCTAGGTGGTATTAGAAGAGTGATTATCAATTTCCATTTTCCTTTTCCAGTTTTGATTTATTTTTTTTAAAATTTTACTCACCGTTATTTACAATATTATCAAAGATAGGGTTTTATGCATACAACATTCAACAGGACACCCGCAAACTAACTGTTCAGATGCCCTCCACCATGGTCTCGGGGTACCCATCTAAACACCCCCCACAGCTGTCTCTCCATCACATAAGATCAGTTCTGTTGACAAATTCATAGATTCTGTGTTTTTGAGCAATTTTGTTATTCATTAATTATGCTTTCTTCTGTCCCACATATAAGAGAGATCACTAAAATTCTATCTTACTGTCATTCAGACTTCTATTTGTTTTTGTCTAAATTCAGGGAACCACTTGGGTTGATCCGTGGAGCCCCTTATACCCATGTCTCTTCCAGAGAAATTCCCAGGTGTGTTTTTCCCTGTTTCCTTTGTTGTGTAATATATGAGGGAAAGGATTGAGAGGATATAATAATTAAAAAATTACTATGCGGCTGTCAGAAAAGATGACATTATGAAATTTACCTGCAAATGGAGGGACATGGAGACTATCATGCTGAGTGAAATTAGTCAGAAGGAAAAGGACAGATATAGAATGACTGCATTCATTAATACGACATAAATAGATACCAGTGTTTTACTAAATGTGGGAAATGGTAATGGCAGATTAAGACTCACCATTGAATATACACAAAGAGACTTAAGTGATAAACTCTAAATACCTGCAGGGCTAGCCACAATGTGTAAAATAAGAGGCTGAGAGATGCAGAGACAGAGAGAGAGACAGAGAGAGAAAGAGGAAACTGGGGTACCTGCTATTAAGGCAGCATGGGGGTGGGCAGGAGGGGGTGGGGTACATTGGTGGTGGAAATGGGGCACTGGTGGAGGGATGGGTGCTGGTATACTGTATTACCAAGAACCAATTATGATCACCTTTGTAATTGTATGTTTCACTGTGGTATAATAAAAAATAAAAATAAATAAATAAATAAATTAAAAAAATTGGTATTATAGTATACCAGTATATACAATTTTTATTTTAAAGGTCATAACAAGGACAAGCTATTCTCAATAAGCTTTATTAGCTAATGTAATTTTTCAGCTCCTAAATTCTATTCCCAATAAACATTCATATTCTTTTTTTTTTTTTTTTTTTTGCTTTTTGGGTAACACCTGGCGATGCTCAGGGGTTACTCCTGGCTCTGCACTCAGGAATTACTCCTGGCGGTGCGCCGGGAACCATATGGGATGCTGGGGATCAAACCCGGTCGGCTGCATGCAAGGCAAACGCCCTACCTGCTGGACTATCGCTCCGGCCCAATATTCATATTCTTACACAAATATCAATCATAAAACAAAGATAATCATCTTTTTTAGTTGTCTATCCTCTCTTTTTCTCTTCATATATGTAGAAAATTCAGTAGTTCCTCTAATATCAAAGGAAAATATTTAGGCTCCTGGAATTGTATTTGAAAACTCTTTTCATTCATTGACTTAACATACAATTCAAGATTTATTCCACTTTGCTATAAATTTATATTTGAATTTTATAGTAAACCATAATATTCCCAAGCCTATACTTGTATACTTGTCAACCTTATTCTTAAAAATGCACTTTATCTGCATGAATAGTTTCTTCAGTCCCTATCTGAAACAGCTCAAATGTTACCATCTGCTTTTCCCAGTCTGGATGACTTATTCAATTACGTACACACACAAACACACACAAACACAGACACACACATACACACACATCTCCATCATTATACCTCACCATCACCCTAACACTTAGGATAATTCTTGTTTTCATCTTTATTTCTCTTTGTTGCTCTAGGATCTCCAACAAATGAATATTCTACATAATTTTTAGTTCCATGTCCCTACTTCGTAGAACAGTTTGGCAAAACAAATGTACAATGAATAAGTAGAAAATATATTCAAATCACTTACAGCAATTCCTTTGTATTTATGCATTTAATATTTATGATTTCTGCTCATGAGATTCCTCCCAAAGATGCCACATAAAATCTGCTAAATCCCAGAAAAATCTCTCTATATGGAGACTGTTACCTATGAAAACCCTTTAACCTGTTCAAGAGTTTACTCAATATTCTGATTTGTATCTTAACAGTTCACCACTTTTGTTTTAAATACTTTATTATAGTAATTTTAAGATGATTTTGAACCGTTGTGAAGTATACTGGGAAGTCTATGACTTTTTTTTGTAATTTAGGAAGATATAGAACAAGAAAAGTGATTTTTTTTCCTCACTACAGATCTAATCAGCATTGGTGCTCCAATAGGTCAAAATTGGTATTTTGCAAAATTGTTGCAAGCCTCACTAGACCACTGAGATGTTGAAGAAATAAGGTACATGATAAGATGCGTAAGAACACTACATTTGGGGCCGGAGCAATAGCACCACGGGTAGGGTGTTTGCCTTGCACGCTGCAGACCCTGGTTCGATCCCGGCATCCCATGTGGTCCCCTAGCACCGCCAGGAATAATTCCTGAGCAAAGAACAAGGAAGTAACCATTGAGTGTCACCAGGTGTGACCCAAAAAGCAAAAAACAAAAACAAAAAGTAAACTATATTCTACTTTTAAAAATTTTATTATACCATCATGAGATATATAATAACAAAGATGTTCATAATTGGGATTCCATCATACAGTGTTTCAGCACCCATCCCTACACCAATGCCCCATTCCCATAATACTACCTCCCACCCCACCCCCAGCCTGTCTCTATAACAGGCCCCTTTCTCTCTCTCTCTCTCTCTCTCTCCCTCCCTCCTCTCTCTCTCTCTCTCTATATATATATATATATATATATATATATATATATGTTTCTGTATTTCTCTCTCTTATCTTACACATTGTGGCTTGCCCTACAGATAATTATGGTTTAACATGTAAGTCTCTATATGTACATTCAATGGTGAGTTCTAGTCTGACATTACCATTACCACTTCCCATTCCCCAACAGTCCCCCAGTTTGTTACACCTAAATTGATCATTACAATGTATATATGGAACACTGAATTCTTGATCCTACATAGAGGTTAGCAGCATAAGATAGCATTGTAAAGTCCCTAAGAAATTCTTTACTATAACAATATGTTTATCTTTGTTTAGCTCAGCATTCCAAAATGCATTTGATGATGGAACTGTGAGTAGATTTAAAACCCACTGTGGTAAATCTAATATTGATCACAAAAATTTCAGCCTAGTGTTTAATCTGAATTACAGCACCATCCTGAGATCTGAGACAACTTGGGGCAAAGATTTTGTTTTGAAGGATCTACTTCAGTTTTCCTCAACTGGTGCCAAATGGCCCTGTTGCAGGACTCAAAAAATAACACATAAAATTAGAATGATAGCATAAGAATTATATTGTAGACCGGGAGATGCAGAGGAAGGAAACAGGATGGGAAAGTAACTAGAGTCAGAAAATGGTTGAAATGGTTGAAAAATGATTGTTTATACACTGAAAAAATAGTCTATGTATTTTCTTTATCATTTGTATGAACTATATATATATATATGTCTATATAGTTGTTATGAGGGCATATATATACATATATGTATATATAGGTATATATGTATATATGTATGTATATATATATATATATATATATATATGCCTTGCAACAAGCCAGACGACCCTCCACTCCATGAGGGTCACCATTTTCCACATCCGGACTTCCCTCTCGTCAGAACTTCACCAGCAGACGAGCCTATCACAGCCCGGCTCCCGGCTGCTTGTGACCGCGCAGTTCATCAATAAATGCTGGAGATCAGAGGTGACTACAAGAGTATGCCACCTGCACAGAGAACCTGGAAAGTTACCTGTGTCGTATTTGATATGCCAAATGCCAGTAACAATTATAGACCTCGTTCCCATGACCTAATATAATGGTTTGAGGCTCTTTATGTTCCTGGAGCAAGCAGATGCCCTTGGGCTATATTAGCATGAAACAGGATATATGGAGATGTTACTGGTGCCCGCTCGAGCAAATCAATGATGAACGGGAAGACAGTGATAGAGTGACAGTGATATATATATGTATATATACATATATATTTTTAATTTACTTTACCATGGTAATTAAAAAACATAAGCAAGTAGTTACATGATGATATATAAAATAATTGAGGGGGGGAAAATCACATTGTTTAATAATTTGTCCTACACTATTATGCTTTTTATTATAGCTTTATCCGCTATAATAAGGACTAAATAATAGTGAAGATAACTGGAAATGTTCCAAAATATAAGCACCATATCATCAGCTTAATAAGTAGTTATTTTAATAACATGAATCAATTTAAATGTAGAACTTATCTCATAAATTTATAAGCATTCAAGTATAGTTTTTTAGATAGTGTATACATACATGTACTCATGTGTACACATACAATCAAGAAGATAAAGCTAAAATTATTTTTTAAAAAATACTTTAAGAATAACCCAACTTTCAGACAAATAGAGACATAATGCTTTTCTTACTTTCATCTAAGTGACACCTTCATTAGACATGTGAGAGTCAGTCCACTGAAAGTAAATATAGAATAGTTACCATCCTTGAAAACTATCTGATAAAATGAGTTTTGAACAAATGGTACTTCTTTGTAAAACAGAATAATTTTGTAATGCAAAAAGAAAGCACTGCACAGCTAAAGAATCTTTTCTTTTATAAGCTTAGGACACGTAGAGATCTGTGACTTTTAATTACCAATAAGCACATTTTTTGAGATGAAGCTCAGCTTATTCTCCTGCAAATGCTCAAGAAGAAGCCTCAACTGGGCTACAATTTTATAAGTAGCAAAAAGATGGAAGCATCTGAGCACTTAGGATGTCACCTTAAAACAGACTGTCACACATATTTCTTCACACATTTGAAACCCAACTTATCAACCTTAACAAGTGTTGTTATCAAAAGAATTTTGGTGCCTTTGTTCTTTCCCTTTTGCAAGTAAATTACACTTTTAGGATTTATTAAGACAAGAAACAATTTTTGAATAGCAGGTCAAAACTCTCTACGGAAAAATTCTCATTACTTTCTAGCCTGAAGCAGTATTTACCACCCAATGTATCCATCTTTTTCCTGTTTCTTCTATATCTATATTTCCCGAATCTTGTTTCTGTGCCTAATGCTATAACATTGCAGCAGTTTGTTCAAAGCAAGACTCTTATTTTTGCTCTTAGCCGGTGCTATACAAACCCTGATCAATTATTGAAGTAGAAGCCCTGAAGTAACACAACCATTACTGCAGCAGGCGGATAAAAAATGGAATACTTTCAGCTGTAGTATATTTACTTTTGAGTTTCAGCAAAGAAACCAACAAGTTAAACTACCTTGTCTTTCAGTTTGCTCTATGTACTAATATTTCCTGCTTCCCTTCTAGTCTTATTCTTCAGTCGGCAAGTCCCAGAAAATTCCAGCTTCTGTTTGAAATTTTGGTAACCTTAGCATTTACATAAAAGCCCTATCACCAGGACAAGAGGATCTTAAATGAGATAATGCAGACATATCACTCCAACAGCCCCTTTTTTCTTATAAAGTTTAACCAAACTTTGTCTTCATATGGTAATAACACTGCAAAGCATCCACAATAATATTTAAAACAGCAAACACTATCATGGAGGAAAGTATAAATTAAAGCTTTAAGAAAAGTAAAATTAGATATAGAGGAAATTTCTCAGGAAGAACAACTACTGATCAATTTTACACATTATATTTTCCTATTTATTTTCTCTGTGGCTGACTCCATTATTCACAAAGAATTGCTCAAGTTGGTGTTATTTTATGTTTTAAATGCTCCCCTTATCTAATTATACAGAATAACTCTGATCAGGTTGCTAGTGAAGGCTCCAAGTATTCATCTTCTGATAATGCCAACTTGCATCTGCCGCCTCAATATAATGGTGCACTTTTTTAAAAAAAAAATTAAATGTCTGCTCTGAGTTTTAAGGACTAAATAATAGTGAAGATAACTGGAAATGTTCCAAAATTTTTATATGTACTGTGCAGCCGAAGCCAAAATTAGTAGTTGTACTCCAGAACTAATAATATTTGGTATTTCTTCTTATCATTGCCTGAAATTGGGGTAGAGTTCCATCAAGTTTGTAAAAAGTAGCTAAGGACAATATAAGAAATTGTTTTTAAAGTATTATATATATATGCAATACACTCTTAGCTTTTCTTTTTTTCAGCCAAGCAAATAAAAAGCAATCTGAATAACCTCTAAGCACCAAAGGTGAGCACATTATGAAAACACTTTCATGAATTCATAAGTATCTCATCAAAGCCACTTGAAGCACTTTGATATTTGAAAAGAAAGAAGTCATGACTATAAAGGCCATATGCATTTGGAAGCTTTTATAATTTAGGACAGTTTTATCTCAATGTCTTGTTATGAAGTGATGTTCATCTTTTCCTTCATATGCTCTTCATTTGTGAATAGGTCTATTAGATACAATAGAAGGCATAAAACAACTCAACTGAAATATATAATAGATTAGGATCTTATCAAACATATTTTAAAATATGAGGACATCTGAACCACTAGTGTTATGAAAGCAAGCTATATCTCACAATCCAGATAACCAAAGGAAGACTTTTTGTTATTTATTCCACAATGTTAGTAGTGTGAAAGCAACAATATCACATTATTGGTTCTCTTTTTTCCTTAATCATTTCATTTCAGAGAGGCAAAAATAATGTATTTGTATGCCTATACTGGGATATGCATTTCTGCTTTAATTATTATAGTGATTTAGCATGGGATTAATGGACGAGAGGGGTTTAATATTATTTATATGCTTGGCAGACGTAGACATGGCCCATTCACTGACTCAACCATCTGCTTTATTGTTTTCAGTATTTTGTTGCACACAATCCATGAAAGGTAGCTTGGGCGCTGAGAAACATAATTTGGATGAAAGTTAAAAGAACTCTATCTAGAAAAGAATACCTATGAAACTTCTTTATCCAACATGGCTGTAGATAGGGGGAAAGAGGCTTATAAAACATCAGGTGTAAAGCTGTGGTTTTACACTAAAGATAAAGTCATGTCCAACCGTTCGACTAACTATCAAAAAATCAATTTCATCTTTCTACTCCAAATGACAGTATTAGCCTTCTAAGTTAACCATACAGTTCAAACACTTTTCTTTTTGTACTCCATGTATGTGAGTGTGATTGTGTGCGATACTTGGAGATGTTCAAGGGTTATTTTAGGCTCTGCACTCAGGAATTACTCTAGGGATCAAACCTGGGTTGGCCACAGGCAAGGCAAGTTCTTTACCCTCTCAGCAAGAGATCTTAAAACATTCATATGGAGTGACTACAAAAAATTTAACATAATGAACAAATATATTACTAAAATATGTTTCCAAGAGCTGAAAATGCTCGCTACATGTACTAGGCATAAAAAAGACAATAACTCACATTTTTGAGTGAGTATATTGTTGACAAATTTCTTTTATGCACATGATTTTCATACCAAACTCTTCTGCAGGCATGATTGCTCATGGAAGTAAAGTAAATAAATGAATTTTGACCCAAAGTCCTATATCTAGTAAGGACAAGAAAAAGACATTAAGTTACAAACTCAAAACAAATGACTAAGGGTTCTAGGAGATTGTGTAACAGGTATGGCTGAATGATTCAAAGAAACAATTCTATTTATACAACTGAAAATGTATATCCCCCTCCATTTTGTCCAGCCTGGTGGCCGCCCAGGAGCTGCCCAGGGGCAACCAGCCATAGCATAGGGGCCTCGGATGCGTCTGGGGAAGCTGGAACTCCGCTTTCCCCAGGCTCAGCTGACCATGGGGCTCCCAGGAGGACAGATGGGTTTTGGGAGTGGGCCCATCACCTCTGGGGGTCCCGGAAGCAGCCGGATGAGACTCCGCCCACCACACTAGCCACCACCTTCGCTGCCCGAGCGCTGGGATACTATCTCATGACCAGATTAACAGAGTAAAACCAGTTTGAGCCCAGGTCGCGAGGCCGCTTGCAGCTGCACGGTCCATCAAAATAGTGGAAACAGTGATATCCTTTGATGCACTGCATTCTACGATGTGCAGGAAAGTTTGGCGGGAGGGAGAGATAGAGAGGAGAGAAAAGACATATAGAACCTGCTAATGGTTGAGGTGTGGGAGGGGGAGGGAGGTGGGGACATTGGTGATGGGAGATGGGTTTGGGTGGAGGGATGGGTGTTGGAACACTGTGGAACCAGAACTCTACATGAGCATCTTGCAATTGTATGTCTAAAAGTGGTGTAATAAAATTTGGGAAAAGAAAAAAAAAAGAAATTGTATAAAACTTAGAGCAGTATTTTACACAGTCTACTTCAAAACTATGAAGGCAAAGTCCATTAGGTTTCTTTCTTTTTTTTAAATGCAATGTCCCAAGAAACTAAAAAGGAGACTGCTTTCAATTGTAAAGTGATAGAAATTGTGAATCAAGTATTGCAACTTATGAAATACTTAAAATTTTAATACATTTGACTGTAGGTACAAATTTTCCTTGGGCCCCCTGGGATAAACCCAGAGACACGACAGAGCCTACCAAGCTACCCGTTGTGTATTTGATATGCCAAAAACAGTAACAATAATGGACCTCATTCCCAACAAATGGAGACATTACTGGAGTCCACTTGAGCAAATCAATGAAAAGCAGAAAGACAAGACAAGTGATGCAAGTGATATGTTTTCCTTAACAGTGCCTCTTAAGTATTTCATGTTTGTATACAAATTTATTTTGTCTACAAAGGCTTAATGAGAAAATATCAGCATGTAGAAAGATATAGGCATAATGAGAAAATAGCAGCATGTAGAAAGATATACGCATAAAATATTTTTTGGCAGACGCATTAAAAATGAATATTACACTAAATTATATGCACTTTATAGAACATGTAGGACTACTTTGAGTTTTTTAATTTATTGAATAGTCACAAGATATAAAATTACCAAGTTACTCAGGACTGAGTTCAATTGGAGAAAATTGAAGCACGTATATCTTTATCAGTGTCCACTGCCCTCCACTAATGTCCCTACTTTCCATATGGCCTTCCCCAGTCTACTTCTGTCTTTTTTAGTTTTGGGACCATATCTTGTGGTACCATGTTGGATGACAGGCCTAGCTAACTTGGGAACTTTGCTGTTTTACCCACTCACAGCTTACTCTACTTACATGTTCTTAAGCCAAGGTTCATTCTAATGAGATCTCTCTTCTATCTAAGCACTGATAGAGGATGTGGCAGTTACAGTAGTCGCCTTGACTCTGAATGAGTATCTTCTGACTTACTATTATACATCTACTAAGACTTCTGTGTTATCTAGATTGAGAACAGCTCCTCTTTATACCCACTGCACCCAGCATAGGACAGTGGAATTCACCAGGAGACTGCCACCCTGGCTACATCGAGACTATCCTTTAAGATTATAGGAAGGGGGCATAGCGATAGCACAGCGGGTAGGGTGTTTGCCTTGCACACGGCCCGCCCATGCCGGCCCAGGTTCGATCCCCAG
The DNA here is from genome assembly GCA_021461705.1 of Cryptotis parvus. Classification (NCBI taxonomy): domain Eukaryota; kingdom Metazoa; phylum Chordata; class Mammalia; order Eulipotyphla; family Soricidae; genus Cryptotis; species Cryptotis parvus. The sequence goes on along the minus strand of JAJIBD010001149.1, from coordinate 271,011 downwards.
CATCCCATATGGTCTCCAAAGCACCACTAGGAGTAATTCCCGAATGCAGAGCCAGGAAAAACCCCTGAGCATTGCTGAGTGTGACCAAAAAAAAAAAGCAAAGGAAAAAAATGATTATAGGAAGGATCATACTAGTTTGCCCCAACACAAGCCTCCTCCCATTCTTATTTACTGAAAGGCTGACCCTTTCAGTAAACAGAGATCAAGATACTCAGAATCACCCTGGTGCAGATAATAAATAAGAAGGATCTTGTGGGTACTATCTAGATTACATGAAGTCCATGAAATTAAGATGTATTATTTTATACCAGCCCTCTCTCTCTTACCTCTCTTTCTCTCTCTCTTTTTATTCTCTCTCTCTCCCAGTGTTTTACTTAAGAGATAATCTTGGAAGAAGGGATTAGTCCTTGGCATAATCCTTTATTTATACCTATAATAGGGTGTGGGACCACCTTCTACACTCTTCTACTATCTAGAAGCTGTTTAGGGTTCTTTGTTGGCAAGACCCTCCCTGTCAGCAGTTAGGTTTACTTTGGTGTTTATAAGGGGTCTGAATTGAGGCACTCACCCCTTCTTTTGGGTAGGACTCCTCTCGGGTGAGATCCTCTCTCTTTGGTGGGAGACTTGGGCTCTGTTGTATGGTCTAAATTCTGACCAGAGCTAGAGTTCTTTCATTATACTGGATTGTGGTGTTAGAGTCTTTGTACTAGTAAAAGCCTTTTTGGAACTGGCGCTGCTCTCGTGAGTTTTCATCCGTTCCCCTGGCGGCCTTCTGTTCTGACACTTTTGGGGACCCCAGTGGCTCCCAGACAGTGCCAGAGATTTTTCCTGGTACTGTGCACAGGAATCACTTCTGGGGATGCTTAGGGACCATATGGGTTTCCATGATAAAACCCAGACCAGTAGCATACAAAGAAAATACCCTACCTACTGTACTAATTCTCCAGTCCCTCTGAGACACTGCCATAAAATACAGTCAAATCCAGAGATGGTGACTGTTACTTATGACATAAAGCGCAATATAGCATTGGGTCTAAAAACCAGAGCAGAGTTCATAGGGCATTTACTCTTACCTGGCCATTGCCACTCATTGCTTAAACATTTGTGAGGGAAGAACTACAATCCACACAATTAGAAGACAATGCTACAATAAGTTTTATTGCAAGTATAAACATGCAGTAAACATCACAACGGAGAAAGTCAGGAAAATCTACACTCATAAATAACACTAAAAATTCTATAATTTACTGTCAAAATTAAAGGCATGAAAAGTAACAGAAAGTCCATTATGTGAAATGTGTTATTAGAGAGGATACTGTCAAAGAACAGCTCTTGGTAAGACCTTAAGAGAAACGGCTTGAATTAGTAGCTTGTTTTTTTTAGCTTCCAAAGTTTTTCATTCTTTCTTGGTAGTTCAGTGTAGTGTCAGGCAAAAAAAAACGTTAAGTCCAGCTCTGTCAGTAAGTAGTTTTGTAACTTGGTATGTTATTTGAACTTTCTGAGTCTTCATTTCCTCACTGTGTAAAGAGTAAAAATATTTAATCTGGGGAATTAGAAGATCAAATTTCTGGCCTCGCAGGATCTCACAATAATAATTATTTCTAAAAAACCAACTAAATAAGAAAAAAAACTTTTAATGAGACTAATAGTAAATGAGAAAAGAATTAAGTGTGTCATGATGTGAAGGTCATTCATAACATAAACTCCCCTGTGATATTCCTTTTCTAGGTTAAATACCTCAACGTTACTGTCATGCTGTTTTTGATAAAATAAAGAAAAAAAACTTAAAGCCATTCTAAAACAAGGAAGCATGAAAATAGATACACAAAAAATACTAAAATTAGGTTTTCAAAGAAATATTTATAATGTAATACAATGTTTTTTAACATGGAAATTTCAGAGAACAAGAGTTCATATGGGTGATTTGCAGGAAAAGATTTGTTTTTGTTTTACTTGTCACCATTCTTATTGGTGATAATTCTTGCCATTTGACAAATAGTAGACATAATAAGATTTTATTGGATATAAATGCATTATATGTGGAAACCAGTAATTTAAATACATACCAAACATAAAAGCATCACAAACATAAAAACATAAAAAATGCCTCCCACTGAACTACATATATAACTTATACTAATTTAGACGCATTAGAAGTGTTTTATTTTCTTATGTAAGTACCCAACAGTTCAAAGTCCCCAATAAGACTGAGTACTCCTAAGTTATTAGCTTATAAGCTCCAAAATTTTAATGCATATCTTATATCATTAGCAAAGAAGAACAGTCACAATAAAACTAGATTTGTTTTGGATTTCAAACTACCTTTCATTTGATAATCATTGCAAGTAAAGTGACAAGGAAGAACTCTGGGAATATTTATTGAATTGAAAAAGAAGAAATCTGACAAACAACATACTTAATTGTTTTCCATTTATCATCATCACCCTGTGACAGGATATAAAAACGATTGTCCTAAAATGAGGTGTTTTGTTGAGGATGAGGCTCTAGAGTATTAAAAATAAAGATTTATATTTGAACAAATAAAATTTTGCTGCAACAGAAATTGAAGAGTATTTGAAGAAATTCTCTGAACTATGGTAACTGATTATTCTTCATTTATAATGTCTATTTCAAGCTGTCTTGAACATACGGGCCAAGAAATTTTGAGTGAAGACAATATACAACTAGGGAGCTATACCAACTTTTAGCTTAACTACATGTGAAATGAATTTTTTAAAGTTGTCTAGGTAAACTGAATCTGACATATATTTAGCTGGCTTTCCTCTCTGTTGGTTCTATCTCTCAAAAATGTGAAAATATGAGATTCATAAGAAATAATAAAACCTCAAGATTGACTCATAAGTGTTCTTCTCCAACCATGGCTTCTGACCTATTGAACACATGCTGGAGAATGAATCTAATTTTGAATATTCATTATTATCATGTTTTAAAAAAAATACATTTTAATGTCACAAAGAAACAAAAGCTGTTCACGGGCCACAGCCTAGTCACTTAGGTTTACCATAGAGTGATGAAAATTCATCAAAATGTCAAGAGATCTGTATTTACCAAGTTTGATGAAGAAAATCTGACAAATACTATTTAAGATAAGTGACATTTTTCTAATTGTGTTCATATGGATGAGTGAAAATCAAGTGCCCTATTACTTTGATGAAATGCTAAATTGCTTAAAAATTCATATTTATACAATGGCCAGCATGCAAACCACATGTAACATTATGACTTTGAAACAAATGTATAGATTTTTTCCCTACTTAAGCTTTTAATATATAAAAAACAAAGTGCCAGTGAGTATTTGAAACTGAACTAACAAATTCAGTTTTATTCTCCCAACATTTCCTCACTAAAAGCAACACAAATAAGTATCAGGTTACAAAGTAATAAGTATTTCTAACGTGGAGAATATCTCAGATTTCCTATGTTGGTGGCAGCCCACCAAAGTAAAATATAAATCATTGTAGCAGGTAATTCACCTTAGGGATTAACGATGTAAACATTGAAAAATAAAAACAAGCCATAGACTATTTTCTCAGTACATACAGAATGTATTGTAATTCTGTGTATAATTCTGAAGGATGAAGTAACTGCAGGGCAAACAAAATATAAGAAATAACAGAAATAGTAAACTTAGAGGATAGAACAACTATGGGAAAACGATCACATCCTAACCTATGCTTTTCTTGTAGTTTTATATGCAAGTATGTTTCTATGCATGCTTGGTGGGGTAGCAAAGCAATTTAAAATCAAAGAATCATAGACCAAACTCATAAATGGTAATGAGGAGATAACCTCAAAGCTATGAAATGACACACACACAGTCTCAGCTGTTCTCTCATGCTTCTAGTTCTTCATAGTTGTAAAGTTTTTTTTTGTGTGTGTTTTTCTTGTGGGCCACATCTGGAGGTTCTCAGCGCTTATTCCCAGTTTGCTTGCTGCTCAGAATGTCACTCTCACCCTTCCTTGCTCAGGACCGCGATGTGGTGGGGACTGGGCACAGAAAGCCTCACTGTAAGCTATCTCCCTGGACAAATTATTAAAAAATGTTAAGAAAATTCCTTAAAATTGATGGAAACTCACTGATTGATGTACAATTACCTTCCCGTATATGTTTTAAAATTAGAAAATATACTGAAATGGCAAATACGTTTTGAAAAGAGCATGATGTTCATGACCTCGATGACCCCCATTTCAGGACATTTCACTCCTTCCTACAATGTTTACATTTTTGCACTCTGGGCAAGGTAGCCATTAAGCATAAGCCAATGCTCTTGGTAGATTCTCCCTCTGCCATCTGGTACAATATACTTGTCTAGCTTTAGCAAATGTCAAAGCTTTCAGAAGAAAGCTATTTATATGACCCCATTTATTATTCAGGCCCACTGTTCTTGGTAATCAACTCTTCATTTCAAAACCAAAAAAAAATGTCATATGTATCATAAATTTATCTCATCTGAATTTGATGACACTTTTTGGAGTACAAGGAAGCATAATTCAAATTTCACTGGAAAAAACAGGCAACAGTGGGTACAGTCCACCATCCTGTTTCCTTTCACATGAACAAATATCATTCCCAAAGCTGACAGTTTCTAATTGGTTAAGAAAGTCAATCATTTACAAAATATAAAATAGCCATTAAAAGATAAAGAATTAGTTTTTGTCATTGCAAAATGCTGTTTACTCATAGAGTATAAAAGCTTCACCAAAACCATTCTACCATTATTGGGAGTCACATTTCACCTATGAATTCCTTTGCCTCTCTTCTGGTATTATGTAAACGCATCAGGATGAATAGAAAGAAAGTAAAGAAACAATCAGTGATGCCAGTCGTCTAGGTCTCAGGTCTTTTTTTTCTATCCATATTAATGCTGTTTTTTAGATTTTCCAATTAGACAATTGAATGCCTTGATTGAGGAAGTTTTAAAATTAATGTGAACCTCACAGTTCTAGCTAAATAAAAATGTTTGATTGTGTATTGACCGCTATTTACTAAGAGTGACATTTCTGTAATAGTTTCAGCATTAGTCTTCTAATTAGTAGTTAGTCCCTAACTGCAATTCTAGGTTAAATGATTACTATTTTAATATATTTTCCATTTCCTTTACACTTTAGTAAGTATGAGAGATTTAGAGCAGGGAACCTAGACTTTAGTCACTTCCATTTTTTAAAATTGTCTAAAAAATATTTCTAGAAATAATTAACTTCTCTTTGCTAATAAGGGATCTATTATCTATTATCTAAATCAATGAAGCAACAATATTGCTTTAAATCACGAAGACTATTCTAAGTGCTTTATTCAGTGAAACATAAACAAGGGCACCAGCACCTGAGAAAGTCCAAACCTGTGTTGACCAAGAGTACTGAGAGACCCATTGGAACCAGATCACTGACACAAAAGGCAAAATGCAGGAGACAGGTGAAAAATGACTAAGCTAACAAAAATAGTTATGTAAAAAGGAAATAATCTATAAAATCAGCAAGAAAGGAAACAAAATTGGAGCCAGAGCAGCAATTGTACAGTGGGTGGGATGCTTGCCTTGCACACGTGGCATATTCAAATTTGATCCTGGTAGCAGATATGGTCATTGAGGTCTGCTTGGTTTGATTCCTGAGTACAAAGCCAGGAGCAGGCCCTGAGAAATGCTAGACATGTCCCCCTCCCCCAAATAAGCAGTGCACCAGATGTAGTGGATTATGATTAAACTTTTACCTACTTTTAAAAGGTATCAGTAAGTCCCTTGAAATTCTATGAAGATGAGAACTATAATGGAAGTCTTTGTCTAGCTCAAGCCATATTGTTTTTCCCCTTTTTTAATGTCCAAGCTATTCTCCGTATATATACATTCACTGTAAGATGATGAAAATTTAATTTTCTGTCCATTATTCTTGGACAAGGAGGAGCAATGTGATCACATTAAGTCTAAAGAACCCCACTCTCCATAAGACTTTTGCAAGAAATTGCAGAAAATAGGTAATTCCATGATGATTGCTTGAGCACTGAATGAAACCAACAAGGTAAATTCTCTAAGGGGAAAAATAACTTTCGAGTAGATATGGCTCCAGGTGGTAGGACATGTGTCTAGCAGCTGGAAGACCCCAAGCTCAATCTCCACCATCACATGGTATTGTCTAGAAGTTCCCAAACTTCTGTGCTCAACTAGAATACCTCCCTGGGTGAATAAGCAGAAAGCACCGTTCAATTGCGCTTGAGACTATTAGAAACCCTAGGATCCATACAGTTCCCTATAAATAAGTGTCACTGTCTACTGTGAGAACGTCTGGTGTAGTGCACAGCACCACAAGCTCCACTGGCTGTGACCCTGTGAACCTATACTTCTGCATACATTACCCCAACTCTGGAGGTACCAACTCAGTGCTGCAACTGTGTACCCCTATAAAAAATAAAGCTTGTTTAATTTCCTTCTCTGTGTACATAACTTTGGTTTCTGTATTTTTCACTTGCAGATTCAAAAGCTGTATACTTTCCAATTATGAATAATGTATCCAGGCATATACACATGTGCATGCTTATATTTTGTATAAACTTGAACATCTTGACTTGGGCGCCATAGCTCTTTGCCTCTTTTCTATGCATATATAATCTTGCTTTTTTAAGACATTATTCTTCACTGGGAAGATTGAGTCAGACCCTGAGATTCAGTCAAGCAATCCCAGGAACGAGTACTAGTCATGAGAGACAGCTAAATGGGATGCTGCTTCTGTCTGCAGGGAGGCCCATGTTTGATTCTGCACATCACCTGGTCCCCAAATACTGCCAAGGGTAACTCCCCAGCCCGAACGAAGCCAATAATCATATCTAAGCACTGCCAAGTGTGGCACAAAATAGAGACCTTGCTCTGTAATGCAATGCTACACGAGATCCATCATCTCTCTCCCAAGCCAATATACTGCTATTCTGCTGTACAATGCAGAATTCTATTTTTATTTGAATTCTTATTACATCAACCTTTTAAACCTTAACACTGAACTCTGCACTGCACTAACCCTCTATTCTCTTAAGAATACACAACCACTCAATATCAGAAATGCAAACCCCCCCACATCTTTTTTCCTGAGAGATTTCCCCAGACCTCCCTCCCTAGTTTCACCTTTAACACTTAATTCTGATCTTTCCGCATGCCATACCATGTTCTTAATTCTTCCGTGAATTCCTCTCCTCTTTTAACTCAGACAGATGTTAAGGTTTGCCTGACTTCTTATTACTTTTCAATTATTATTTTTTTTAGTTTGTAGACAAGTGACTCACATTATACCTCTGCTCAGACTTCATGGTCCTAGCCCTGGGCTAGTAAATAATGTTTTTCATAGTCTCTGGAGCAGCAGGAGTGAAGGTACAAATCCGTAGCATCAACTGACACCATGATGTGAAAACTCACTGCGGCCGTTTTCCAGCTAATGTGGTTCTGGAAACAAACTGTTAGGAAGATATAAGTAGGATTCGCTTTTTAGCCAGCTGCAGTCCACCCAGGTTCTCATCCTCCCTATTTCTGGAAGAAAGTATTGCTATAGTCAAGTAGTTCTAACCAGGTTGTAAGTTTTCTCTTAGAAACCTTGAAGTTTTTGTTATTATTACTCACACAGTTTTAATTATCCTTCATTGGTCCATCTGTCACTCTAGCTATCATAAAGGGGATAAAGATGAGACAGAAGAGAGGTTTATATTTGGTGTTATAAAAACACAGTTATAATAACATGTATTGCAATAGATTTCTAAAAATGAAAGATAATAAGAAATGCTTACATTTTATTGATTAATAAATAGCAGGTTTTGCTCTATTAAAAATGACAGTTGAAGCCCATTTATGTTTCTGCTGGATTCAGTGTAATCTATATAGAGTGTTTCTGACATAGCCTTTTCCTCCTCTTTTTGAAATGCTGGATTCCCAGTAAGTTATATATTTAGCTACCCACCTGTTATTTATTATTTTTGTTTACAGAAAACCATAAGTGCACAGAACACATAAAAAGTCCCTATAAAGATGAGTTTTATAATCCAATTAGGAATACAATACCTTGGGCAACAGTCAAAATGTGCAAAGAGATGAAAATATTTTTATAGAGCAGATTGGAAAGGAATTTTATAAAGAATTAGAAAATGAACATACATATATAGTTAGATGTGAATAGAATACAGAAACAGGAATTTTCACTTAAAATATAAATATATATTTATAAATTAATGCCAGAAGAGAAAAATAAGTGAGTCCAATAAGAAAAGATTGCTGGGATATAAACAAAAAAAGTGAAGCAGAACAATGGATTTAAGAACTCTAAAAAATATAGAAATACAGAATAAAACCATGACTGGAATGAACATTATAGTGTAAAGAAGATAGGCCCACATATATACAGGATGAAATTTATCGGTTAGTAAAGGTAACAACAAAAAATGTCATATTTACAATTGTGATTTAAACAAGATGATATTTATGAAGAGACTCTATGTACCTGTTCACTTAAATTGTGTCAATAGTTTCAAAGTTCAATACTCAGTAAATTTTAGCTACATTGATATATTTGTTAAGTAATGAAAGAGCATTGATTTTATTAAGATACTATACAAGGGACTTGAGTACAAAAATATGTATTGACATCCAGTTAAGCACAAAGACTGTTATAATGTTTTTGTTATTGTTGTTTTCTCACTCAAAATAATTTTGTATGGGTGAATTTATTCTCTTTTTGATTAAGAAAACTATTATTCTGAAAAAAAAGAAAAAAGGACTTTTTTGTTATGATGAATTTAAGTAAAAGACATCTAAGAATAAAGAAAAATTTCTTAATTTTGTGTTCACTTAAAATTGTTCCTTTATTGGGGCTAGTGCAATAGTACAGTAGGTAAGCCACTTGCCTTTCATGCAGCTAAACCTGGTTCAAATGCTAACAGCTTGTGTGGTTCCCCAGCATGTAAAGTAATTCCTGAAGTGCAGAGCTAGGAATAACCCTTTAGCATTACTGGGTGTGGTCCCAAAAAAAACAAACCAAAAAATAAGTTTTTTTTATCTCGAATGATGATTATGATTCATCCATCCATCCATTTATCCACGCTTGAATACCAATGTATTCCTCTAATTGTGATTTATATAGAACTTTTCTAGACAATGAATGACAAGAAAGTGCAAACTCCATGTCCTTTAAAGTGCCTATGGTGGGGGTCAGGGCAATAGTTCAGCAGGGAGGGTGTTTACCTTGCATGTGGCCAGCCTGGGTTTGATCCCCAGCATCCCATATGTTCCCCGGAGCACCACCAAAGGTAATTCCTGAATGCAGAGCCAGGAGTAACCCCTGAGCATCTCTGGGTGTGACCCAAAAAGCAAATAAAAAAGAAAAAAAAATGAAATGCCTATGTTGGTGTGATGGCAGATAGTGGAATATTTACCAATGTGATGTAATGTTCTGAAAATGAAGTCAGAAAACAAAGAGTGAGGGGAAAAGACAGGCAGTGGGGAAAAGAGAGAGAGAGACAGACAGAGACAGAACTTTAGTTTAAATGAAGTGCTGAAACAATCAGGAAAAACTTATTTGAGGCATTACCATTTAAACAGGTACGTGTAGCACATACATTCTAATTATGTAAAATAAATTTGACAAGGGAAGCAAGAATCTGAAGGTACTTAAAATATCAGTAACATTAACACCTTATACTTGAAAAAAACTATTATAATATGAATAATGAATAGAATGGTCAACTTAGAAAGTGACTAATATAGGCTAGAAATAATGGTGGGATTCTGGCTACAAATTGAGTGTGATGAATTAGAGTATATTATATTAATGGTGAATTTACGCACTTGATAACAGAAATAGTTTTAGAATGACTTGCTATATATTAAAGTCATAAACAAACATTCAGACTTCAATTCAAATGTTAATTGCTATAGGAGCCTACATAAACATTACATTTTTTTTCTACTATTAGATTCTAATGGGGCACATGAAGTTCCAGAGTTTGTATTCCTTCTGTACAGCCTAGAACTTGGCACTGGACATAATATTAGTATTTTAAAAGTTCCCAAACTTTATTGTGATTTGAAATTGCCTGAGAGTTTGGTCAGAATGAAGACTGACTCCCATGGCCTGGAATTCTAGGCTTACAACAAATTCTAGAAGAAGCTGTAGCTGCTTTGAGGATCACATTCCAGTAGCAAAGGTTCTCAAGAATTATCTGAGTCACTAAAGGAGGGAAATTTGGCTAGAATCATCATTTAAAATATCCTAAGTGGATCAGCTCAAGTTGAAAATTATTTTATGCTAATAAATTGCTAATATACTTTTTGGGGGATGCATTCTATTATTCATTTACTTCATCCCATATTTATTTAACTTATTTCATAGGGGTTTTAGCATGATTATGTAGATAAAAAGACAGCAAGCCTACTGGATTAAAAGCACTGAAGAGGGGCTAGAGCGATAGCACAGTAGGTAGGGCTGTCGCCTTGCATGCAGCCAGAGCCAAGTTCGATCCCCAGCATCACAAGTGGTCCCCAGGATCACATATGAGAAGCGCCAGGAGTAATTCCTGAGTGCAGAGCAAGGGAATAACACCTGAGAATCCCAGGTGTGACCCAAAAAAGCAAAAGAAAAATAAATAAATAAAGAAATAGATAAATAGATAGACAGACAGACAGACAGACAGACAGACAGATAGATAAAACTGAAAAAATAAAAGTGCTGGACAGAGTAGGTTGCACTGTAGTAAACCATTATTTACTAGTGATCTTTTCTTATTTGTGTTGTGTGAGAGATATTAGCATTAGTCTGTACCAGTTTTGTTTGTTTTGTTTTAGGTCTACACCCAACATATTCACAGCTAACTTCTGACTTTGCCCCTAGGATCACTTCTGGGGGGCTGGGGCATAAGCAGAGACCAGGAACTACCCATTAGTCACATACAAATCAAGGGCCTTGTCCACTATTTTCTCTCTAGCCCTATAGTCTGTAACTATTTTCAACCAGTAGAAATCACAAAAGAACACAAGAGAACAGTATTGTTGTTGCTGTTTTTCTCTCCTATACAGTTTGCGATTTGGAGACGACCGCTGGGCTAGAGCCATTACCAATTGGATCCCATGGGATGTCAAAAGATCACATGGTTGCCCACCTACATGATGGTCAGACTTCTTCGCCAAGACCCTGAACGAATGGTTTGAGGCTCTTCATATTCCTGAAGCAACCAGATGCCATTGGGCTACACTGGCACATGATAGGGCCAAATGGAAATGTTACTGGTGCCCGCTCGAGCAAATCGATGAATAATGGGATGTCAAGTGATCAAGTGATCAAGTGATACAGAGTTACCTGTGGTAATTTTATACTTTAATAACTTGTCCTATTCCTTGGCAATGCAGTAAGTATTCTGACATGTATATAATTTTTAAACAATCATCCCAGAAATCCTTAACTTCAGCTGTTTGAAAGTCAAAATAAAATAAATAGAATAAAAATATTAAAAATAAAAAAAATATCACTTCACTTGTCACTTGTATCACTTGTCTTCCCATTGTTTATCAATTTACTCAAGCACGCGCCAGTAACATCTCCATATGCCCTGTAGCAAGCAAGTTTAGCCCAAAGGCATCTGCTCGCTCCAGGAACAAGAAGAGCCTCAAATCATTCCTTCTGGTCATGGGAATGAGGTCTATAATTGTTACTGGTTTTTGGCATATCAAATACAACACAGGTCACTTGCTAGGCTCTGCCATGTAGGTGGTACAATCTCATTAGTAGGCTCTTGTGAATTTACTGATGAACCTGAACAGGGAGAGATCAGATTTTACTTGGGTAGAGCTCTGAGGAGCTGTGGAGTCAGAATGCTGAAAATGACTGACTTCATGGTGTGGGGCTTCCTCTGGCTTTTGATAGGCTCACTGGGATGATAAGCCATGACTAGAACCTGCCTAGAACTGTATACTGTGTATAAATGTGAAAAGATCCTGGGAAGGACTTGGTCCTAATTTCCAGTATTATCTAAGACTGTCATACGGCCACAGAGCGGCTGCACACCAGCACAGCTGTGGGTCTGGAGTGTCTCTCTTCTGGGATTGCTGGCTGTGGTGACTGGGAGCTCGCAGCCACGCCCGCCAACATAGAGGTGGAGGGAATGGGAGGAGGAGCCCAAATCCCGTTCCAAGTCCTGCCAGTGTGGCTCCTCCTGCACATGTGAGCGAACCCTTGGAGCTATGTTGGACTTGGCCAGAGGCTGGCTGAGCCATTGACCGGAAAAAAGAAAATAAATAAAAATATACAAAAAAAAGTGACAATTAGAATGGGAAGGAATGGGAGTGAAGATAGACGGTCGGCAAGTACACCACCTCCGCTCGCTGATGACATCGTTCTAATAACACCAAACATTAGCCAAGCTGCACAAATGCTGGCTGACTTTGACCGAGAATGTAGAAAGATAGGTCTACAGCTGAATCTGAAGAAAACTATTTTCATGAAAATGAACTAGTTCCAGAGGCCCCATTCACTCTCAATGGAACAAACATCTCTGAATGCAGCAGTTATGTGTACCTAGGTTGAGAAGTCAACATGATGAATGACCTAAAACCTGAGCTGTGCAGGAGGAAGAGAGCAGCATGGAATGCCTTCAAAAGCATAGAAGAAATAGCTAAAATGACAAAGAACCTCCAGCTCCAGGCACATCTCTTCAACTCCACCATTCCCCCTGCATTAACATACGACTCAGAGACATGGGCCCTACAAAAGCAGGGTGAGAATGCTATTGGGTCTCCCAAAGAGGAATTGAAAGAGCTGTGCCTCACTCACTCAAGTGAGAAAAGGAATACGGAGCTCCGACTGACCTCTATCACTGTTCCAGAGTCAGGAATGCTGTCTCATTTGCCAAGGCATTGAAAATCAGATGGGCTGGACATGTAATGCGATTTGGAGACAATCGCTGGACTAGAGCCAATACCAGCTGAATCCCACGGGATGTCAAAAGATCATGTGGCCGCCCACCTACAAGATGATCAAACTTCTTCGTCAAGACCCTGAACGAACAGTTTGAGGCTCTCCCGTATTTCTGAAGCAACCAGATGCCATTGGGCTACACTGGCACATGATAGGGTCAAATGGAAATGTTACTGGCGCCCACTCGAGCAAACTGATGAGTAACGGGATGTCAAGTGATCAAGTGATACAAAAAATATGTAAAAATAATGTAAATAGAATAAAAATAGAATAAAAAATTCACATATGTATACTCATATATAGGTACATATATTTAAATAAGAAAGAAAAATTGATATAATGATGGCTTTCTTAAAGGATGCACATCTCCTTTTTTTATTATTATTGCCAGTAATCAGGAATTCCCCAGCTAGATTCAAGAGCATGCCATTTTCCTCCCTTTTTACCTAGCTCTAATTCAAAAACATGTCTCTGAATCTTCCCTGCCTATTTTATCTATAGTCAGAATGAGTTTTGTGTTATTTTACAATTTGTATCTTTATATGAGTAATCAAATAATGATTTATTTTGTTTACTATGCTCATATATTGTTATATACCTCCCCATTATTTCATTGTACATTCCCCCATTGGAAATGGCTGCTGGAAAACAAAACTTAAGTGACTAGCTACATGAATCATATCCCTGTTTTATTTATTGCTTTATATTTAAGAAACATTTTCTAAATGATTCGTTCAAGTCTTTAGTTTTCTCCTCTGACTAACCATGCACACACTTATATTTGTGTATTCATTTTACTCTAACCTTCACTGTCGCAGAGTATCTGCCAAAGTACACAGTATGTATATCCATCTGTCCATTTATCCATCCAGTCATTCATAATTTTTCCACTCATTCAATCACTTAAACATTGAGTTATTAAACTTTCACTATCTGTGCATGACTTTGATAAGAATGAGAAAAAAATAATAAATAAGACAGATAAATTCATATGCACAGAAAGATTACAACCCAGTGATGATTATAACGGATAGGTCAATATATGTAATTGTTAAATATATTTAATATAAATAGAACAACTTTGACTACATCTAAAAATATTTCTCATAAGATATGTTTTATAGAAATATACAGAATCCATTGAAAGCTAAAAACTAGCAGTTCTAACCATGATATTTATGAGAATATAGACTTCTTAAATACTGAAGTAATGTTAGGGAGTGTTTTAACACATTAAAACTTTTAAAATTATAAGATATTTGCAGTAATAACCTATGTGACACTAGTGCTTCTAATAATAAACATTCTTGTAATTGCTAAGATGAGAAATTTGTTTATTGGATATGCTAAGTACAATGACTAGTTTATAGCACTTATATAGATACTACATTTGATTATATAACAACCTCAGTGTGTTCTTTAATGTTGTTGATGACTGCTGCTAAAACCAAAATCTATCTGACAGCTACTATAGTGTTGATCATCAGTATCATGTAGGGATTAAAAAAGCAAGCGTGGGGGCGGAACAATAGCCCAGCAGGTAGGGCGTTGCCTTGCATGCAGCCGGCCTGTGCTGGCCCTGATTGGATCCCGGCATCCCATATGGTTCCCCGAGCACCGCCAGGAGTAATTCCTGAGTGCAGAGCCAGGAGTAACCCCTGAGCATTGCCGGGTGTGACCCAAAAAGCAAAAAAAAAAAAAAAAAAAAAAAGCAAACGTGGCTATTACCTTCTTTGAAAGCTTGCTTGGGCTTCTTAAAAGGCATATTTCTTATGTATAAATACACAGACACATAAAAATGATGGCTTATTCATAGCAAAATGGTGTTGAAAATTTAATTTGGGGGGCTGAAGAATAAGTTCAGCTGGTAGGATACAACCTAGATTTGATCCCTTGTACCATAAAAAGGCCCTTCAAACCTCGTTAGGAGTGACGACTAAGCATGGCTGTATGTCCCTTTCAAAATAACTTGTTCTATTTTAATTTTTAGGGACTCACATCGGTTCTCAGTAGACTTTGGTGTCCATCCCTGTGATGCCCAGAAACTAAGACAATGGTTTAATGCATGGGCATAAGGATGTAATATTTTTCTGACTCTGTGGTGGCAATGGTTATGCAGGTCATCTGGACAGCACTCAGCGGCATCCATAGCAATATAAGAAGTACTCAGAGTGCCTCTAGGGCTGAACACGGAGATGCTCAGGAACCAAGTGGCGCTAGTTCAGCTGGGCAAGATATGTGCCTTACAAAAGGCATATGAAAAAATGCTCATCATCACTAATGATCAGAGAGATGCAAATCAAAACAACAATGAGATATCACCTCACACCACAGAGAATGGCCCATATCCAAAAGGGTAAAAGCAACAAGCGCTGGCATGGATGTGGGGAAAGGGGCCGCTCATACATTGTTGGTGGGAATGTCGACTTGTACAACCTTTCTGGAAAACAATATGGACATTCCTCCAAAGACTAGAAATTGAGGCTCCCCTTTGACTCAGCCATACCACTCCTGGGAATATACCCTGGGAAGCCAAAAACACACAGCGGAAAAAAACCGCACTTTTATTTTAATAGCAGCACTATTCACAATAGCCAGAACCTGAAAACAACCAGTATGCCCGAAAACTGATGACTGGATAAAAAACAATGGAATACTATGCAGCTGTCAGGAAAAAATGAAATTATGAAGTTTGCCTATAAATGGATGGACATGGAAAGAATCATGTTGAGTGAAATTAGTCAGAAGGAAAGAGAGACATAGAATGACTGCATTTATTTGCATGACATAAATATACCAGGTGATCTTACCAAAAGTGGAAATTACCACAAGCGCATGAGAGTCAGAGGTTAGGTAAGATAGAGAAGGGAACATGTGTGAATAAATGTCAAAAAGGTCTGATACCAACATAGAACTGAGCATTAAATACAGACAAAAAAATTCAAATGATGGCTTCTAAGTTATGCGTAGTGCAACCCATAATGTGTAGGAGAAGGAAGAGAGAGAGAGGGAGAGAGAGAGGAGATAAAGAACCTGCCATTTAGGCAGGATGTGGGGGGGAGGGAATTGGGGACATGGGTGGTGGGTAATGGGCACTGGTGGAGGCGGGGTGCTGGAACACTGTGACCGAAACCTCCAAACTTGAACAACATTGTAATTGTATATCTCACGGTGGTATAATAAAATGCTAAAAAAAAGATATGTGCCTTAATCTCTGCACTACTTCTCTGGCCCCAATGTACTTATTTATGTGTTATATATAAGAAGTTATTTAAAGCAAATCAATATCAATTTTGTCTATTAATAGACTTATCAAACTGTTTTAGCTGAGACTAACACGTGAAATAAATTGCATTGTAATGCCATTCATCATATTGGACAATTTCCCTGAGTTATACAATGTCTCTAAATCCCAAGTATGCATTTTGGAGGTCATTATATTCTAATTGTTAAATCTGAAAAAAAATGCCTTATAATCAATATCTAATTCAATCAAGTTGCTATAAAAGGCATCAAGTGTACCTATACCTGTTTGTAAGAGACCTTAAGGCATTTTTTTGAAGACATATCCTAGAGACTTTTTCCTCTCTTAAAGACCAGGAAGTTTAGCTTATTTTTGATGCATCCTATTAAGAAAATGCTTTTAAATGATTTATTCCAATCCTCTGCCAAAAACTCTCTCCATATTCTGATCCCTTAGCATATCTCTATAGAATAATGTGCCTATGAACTTCTCCAAGACTTTGAGTCTTTGCTACTTTAAAGTTGTGTCAAAGTTATTCCCATACCCTGTTCAGAGAAATGACTGTTTCTGATAAGAGTTAATTGTAAAGGTGAGTTATTTGGAAACTCTTCACTAGCTTTAAATGTCATCTAGCATTTTTGGATGAGAAATGCAATTTTTAATTAAAAATAAAATAAAATTCACGTATGTTAAAGTATTATAAAAGACTGGTTTCTTCCTTAGCAGAATGTAGTCTCTGGCAGAAATATGGCTTCAGGTGTGGGTGTAGGGTGGAACCACACTTGGACGAAACAGGATTTTATCTTCCTGGGGTGGGCTGCCAGGAAATTTCTGCAAATAGCAATGTCATAAAGCACGGTTTAAAGACCATGTGCTTTCTAGAGGAGCAACTGGGAGAAAAATAACAAAATTACAAGGATGCTAAATGTAAAAAAAAAAAAACAAGTCTTCTCTTCCACCTGAAGTTTTGCAAAATAAGAACGAATTTTAAAAATGTGTCTTGGACTATACATTTTAAATGAAGAGCACAACAGCAGGAATCTTCAATGCTCGAAGTGTGCTAGCTTGTTGAACTCTCTACTATCTGGGCACTAAGATATAAAGGTTAATTAAAGAAAATGACAAGTTTTCTGCTTGCTTAACGTGGCTAAGGAAGACACATTAGCAAAGTCACATACAAAGCTGAACAGCAATTAGAGAGAATAAAAAAACAGACACACAAAATGGAACCTTTGGCAAACCTAAAGATAGACTCTACCTCAGCATCTGTCGTTATGTTACAAACATCTAAAAACCTTACGTTTCTGATTTTGCTTCTTGTTCCACCAGCCTGCCCTCACAGGCGTTCACACACATACTCCCCTTGCCTCCACATTCCCCTATAGCATTGGTTCTGAGGAGAAATTGAAGTGTAAAAAGTTACTGTGAATGAAGATCATCTAAGGTGACACAGAAGAAGGACCCTGTCGGAGAAACTAAGAGCAATACGAAAAGATAAAGAAAATCAGGTTTCAGGGAAAACAGAGTTAGCCTGTCCATTTAGAGGCTGAGCTATATGGGGCGAGGGACATTTGATTTTATATCCAAAACACTCCTGGCATCATTACCTTGCTTTTATTCTAGCAAACAAGTCAATAATCCTCTGGGGATCCGTGGGAGTGAGTCATACTTCAAACTCTGTAGCTCAATGAACTTTGTATTTGTTTGTAGTCTGTCTTCCAAAGGATCCTACCCAGGCTGTTTTTCTTTTTCCTTTTCTCTTCCATCATGTCAGTACTTTTTTTTTACTCTCCTGAGTCATTTTTAACATACAGTTAGGAATTTTTCCAGCAACTTGAAAATTCTCTACTCTTTTCCTGCCATTTAAATACAAGATGATAGTAAATCTCTGCTCAGGGAAGAACATCCTGACTTAATCAGTGCAACCATGGTAAAAAGTATGATAGACAGAACTCAAACACTAGGAGGATAGTCTTCCATTTTCATCTACCGTTCTTTGCTTCAAAAGTGGTAGATTTACTGTATTTACATGAGGGCATCATAAATACATTTGTATATATTTAGTATTACTAATTTGTTAACTATGACAATTTAGCACAGAAACCCTTTTTGTTGGAAACTGAATTTCTCATGTAATAATTAGCTGTGGAATATTACCCCAAACAGGTGTCTGTAGCCTGTCAAAGTCAGAACAGGTGATTTAGAATTAGCGTATTAAAAGAACTGTGAATTAGCGAAGCAAAAAACGTGTTAATTTCTTGTTCCATCTGTTAATATGAATTCACTGCCAAATATTTTACTTTGTAGAACTGTGCTGGGATTGGCAAGAATATACACTATAAAAAAAGTTTAAAGGCCTGAATGTTTAAAAATCATGACATACGTTACTGCAAAAATAACTTCTACATTTTGTGCATGCTTTTTTCTTTTCTATCTCTGAAAAAAATAACTGCAGAGATTGCCATATAATATAGAAAGTTAACTAAAGAAAACATACGATCAAATGTTAGACCTTTAAAACAAAAATTGGAAGAACATGTTATTCAAGAATGTTTGATTATAAATGAAGACCAATTCTTTAGTACTACTTCCACAATGTATCTGAAAATTGCTCTGAATTGCTGAAAGATATAGAGAAAACTATCTGCTGCTACTATGCAGCTCACATTCAATATCCCTTTATACAGAGATACCAGTAGGGATGGAGATCAGGTTTCTACCTCAATACTGAATCCTTTAACAGATTAAAAGATTGTAGTAAGAGCATTTTAGGTCACTAAACCACAATCTCTAAATAATGCCCAAATGCATTTATTAGTTTAGTTTTATTTCTTCCCCAAATTTTTCATTGCATAATTAAAATAAAAGTACCTATACCATAATCTCCATATGAATCTTTGTAATGGTGAATACAGTTGGTATTGGTAGAGGGTGGAAATAGGAAAAGACAAAGTTTCATAACAAAATGAAAACAATTCTTAAAGTGTATCTCCATTCTAATACTTAAGAAGCTTGACTGATAGCTCGACATGTTTATTAGAAAATCTTTAAGAGAATCTAGGGCTGATGAACCCCTGAACCAGATTGCCAACTTTCTTTTTTTTCTCTGCAGGCAGATCCATGAGAAAAGAAGAGATGTGAAGAGACTTGAAATTCGTGAACTCAGACATATGCTAAAAGTACAGTTAACTTGAGTTACTTTTTTTCCATACTGCTGAATTGGGTCCTGAATGAGGCAGTTTTGTGACTTAAACAGATTTCACTAATTTTCCTTCCGTGCACATTTAAAAAACAAACCATACTCTCCCATATTGCTGTTTGGGTTTTAACAGAGCTAAGGCATGCACACCAATTACTATAAGCACTTTAAGTAAAGCTTAAAGATATGCAGCATGTTCTTAACTGCAAATGATATGATAGGTAGTGTCTTTCCTTTTATGTCACATCCAAGAGATTAATACTCTCATGAATCATCCATAATGACTGGAATAAATTGGGGAACTGAATGAAATTTTTTCAAATTATTTATATCATGAACTCACAAGAATATGAATGGTGGGTTATGCAAATACAAACCCTGCTTTACAAAAGTTAAGTACAAAAAGGGAGGGGGAGGATTACGTTTCAGCTCTAAAATTGCATTTCTTTGAATCCGATACACTTTGGCCTTATTTCTTCTCTAGTGAGTGATCCGCTTAACAGCATATGGAACACAAAGGGAAACTTTTATTGTTTCCAATACTTTAATGTAAAAAACAACACAATAGTGATCTTCTGAATAACCTCGAGTTAACATGCCAAATACTCTAGAATGGTGATGCCTATATTATATAAAGGTCATAGTAATAGTTAAGGAAAATAAAAATACACTTTAAATATACCAATGAAATCTCCCATTTAAAATAAATAGCATAAGTTATTTCTATGAGCATAAGTTTTATAATTCTTTCTAAGCATGATCTCAGACAATAATATTTTCCCATCATACTTAAGAAATATAGTGTTTTGTGTAGGAATCATTGATGAAATATTTCCAAAATTCTATGTCATCAGCCTAAAATTTATGTAAAGCTATACAATGCATAAACCACTTTCTGTAGTTTTTAAATTATACAGTACATTAAAGTTTTAGTTGACTTATCTGAAAGACATTTTTGGTATGTTAATAAAAATGCAAGGAGAAGAACCTGTCAGAAAGTAAATAAAGTATGTAAATTAAATAAAAGGTAAGGCAGCTACACTTTTTATATAAATAACTGTGTTAACAGAGGTTTATGCATATTATAATATATTCAGATGCATAGCTTTTTGCAAAAATAAATTCATTGCTCCTCTCCAAGAATGGATTAAAACAATTTATTTTATAAAATTTGGATAGATAGGATAAGAAATGTAATAGCCATCCATGGAAAATAAATATAAAAATTATTCAAGCTCCATCTACTTTATGTTAGTAATGAGATGCACTTCATTCAAATTCCTTTCAATTGAAACTGTGCTGAGGAAGCAAAAACATGATTCTGTAGGAAATGATTTCTAATCTTCATGATAACATACCAATATAATACAATTATTTACAATTGACTAAGAGTTAATTTCAATAGTATAACATCTTTCTTGCAAAAATGTCAGCTTTTATTGATGAAACAAACTAAGAATAAAACATTTTTACTTGTAGTATTACAGTGTTGTTTTTCATTCTGTTAACCAAAACAACACAGTAATACTGTAAACAAAAAATATAACATCAGACTGCTGGTGTTTGCATGATTTTATCAAGAACTATAAGCAATGGAATAAAGTGCATGCTGTAATTTTTTGGAAATATCTTATTACTTTAGACCCCTATCTTGCTATACTCAAAATAAGGATTATTATTATCATTATTATTATTATTATCCACATTAGGATAATTGTGCTAATTATCTATTATAACACAGGAACACATAAAATTAATAATTATAGGTGATTTATTACACAAATTGAAAGTATAGTAGCACCAATAATAATTAATGCACAAATACATCATCTATCTATATGCATACAAATATACTAGTTCATATATAATGCGTATAAGTATTTTGTAAATGGAGACTAAATGTCTCTAGGTATTTTTTGGTTGTCATAATCAAGTAGAGAGTGTTATTGGTATCTTTTGGGTAAGATCCAGGAGAGTACTAAACATCACAAAATACAAAGGACAACATTCTACAATTATTTTCTAGCACAAAATATCAATAGTGCCTAGGTGAGAAAACTTAGCACAGAATGTTATAAATTTTGTTGTTACCACCTTACTTCTTTAAGCAGAGAAAAATCAAGTGTTTGAAGCAACTAAACATCTTTAACCACCAGACTGGTTAAACTATACTACCACTATCACAGTGAAACAGAATTTACTCTTCCTACTCACAGAATTCATGCATTTGTTTGGTCTTGTCCTGGACGTTATCCTAAAGCAGTATGACACTCTTATAATACTTAAAGTTTACTTAAAGTTTCAAGAAAAATTTTCAAGTTATGTTAAATTATTTGTCCAACATTCACCTTGGCATAGGCTCATTTAAAACTGAGTTTTATTGTCTTTCACACATAGATATAACCATGATATGAAAGTAGTATTGGATTTCTTCTGTTCTATACTGGTGAATCACCCTTCACTCTCTAATTAATTAGAGTACTCTAGTAATCACTGGGTTTTATTTCATCTCTGTCCATAAATTTCAGAAATATTTTCTTTAAGTTTCATGCACATTTGGTCAATATAACAAGGTATCTTCTTATCTTAAGGTAATTGAATTTGATTACTTTGGTACATATTTAAGGAATTCACAGTATGTCCAATAATGTAATTGAGATTATTCCAATAGTTTTTAATGTCGAAATAGAGAACAGGTGTCTGCAAAAAAATATTTTTCAAAAGTAAAGTAAAACCTTGGTTAAAAAATCTGATCTACCATATATTCCACAAACTGCTTTTTTTAATGAAATAAATTATTTATAAGGCACACAATACACTTATTTATAAAATATATTAAAGAATATGGTATCAACTAGTTTTATTTGATTGGCATAATTTTGGCACTCTGTGTTATTTATATATTTTAAATTACCCTTAATTTGTTTATAACAGTTGCGCCAATTTCATTTGTATAGAAAGACCATTTTTTCCCTAACACACTGTTATTCTACTTGCCTCACATTAAAGATTTGTTTTCTCAAAAAGTCTACTAACATACTTAAGACTTTATAAAAGAAAACTGATTTTTTCAAGCCTGATATATCTAAGCTATTTTCCTTTTATAATTTTATCACTAGTATTCGCAAGTTTGATCTTGGAAGTACATTTTTTTAAAGTATAAAAGTGCCAAATTTGACCAGCTTGGATCTACCAAAAAAGACAAACTCTGTATGGTTTGAATAAGACTTAAAAGACTTGGGACCGAGGCGATAGTCCAGTGGGTAGGGCAAATGCCTTGCACAAGGCCGACCCAGGTTTGATCCCCAGCATCCTATATGGTCCCCAAAGTACTGCCAGGAGTAATTCCTGAGTGCAGAGCCAGGAGTAACCCCTGAGTATTGCTGGATGTGACACAAAAAGCCAAAAAAAAAGATTTTATAGTCACAAAGTTGAATGAACAATGCCTTAAGACTGGCCATACATTTGAGGTAATCTACTTTAAAAAGCAAAATGGGGAACAGGAGAGAGTTCAGGAGCTAGACACAAAGCATGCCCCAGGACCCAAGTTCAAACCTCAGCACCACATGGTCCCACAGACAAAACTATTTATAGACTTGGAACCCCCAAACCCTGTTGAGGATCTGATCAGTTGCAAGTTCTCAGGCACTAGTGTTGAATCACCTGACCTGTTGACCAAGTATCTGGAGAGTGACCCTTCTCTTTAGGAGGGAGTCTTGTTTGGAAGTGTCATTCTTTCTACTCCACCCACAAGTTAAATACATTAGCATAGAAAATTGTATCGTTCTATAACTATGCATCTTTACCCTGTAATTCATATTTATAGCAATATAGCAACTGCATTATAGTTATACTCATGGATATAAGGTAGTATATTTATCCTACCAATTATCAAATAAGGATTAGAATATAAAACCACAAGAGTTACATTGTGGTAAGCTCCTAATTTATTCAGTGAAATATTTCTTTTTTGATAAAGGGGTCATTTTTGTGAAAGAACAGAAATGTTTCCTAAGTTCAAGTTAAAATAATAGGTATGTACATTTGTTAGTTCAGCTTTCATTGGAAAGAGGTTGATTTCCACTACTTGGGAGAATTTAGAGTCATCTACAAACTGAGGAATGCCTGATTTCTTTCCTCTTCCAAGCAATTTCTGTCATAAATCATAAAATAGAATTCCTTCCCACCTTCCATATTATCTGTGCCACTAAGTTAAATAAGTATTTTTCACCAGAAATGCAGATTTTTCAGCCCAGAATTTCACACCACATTGGACTGAAATTTTGAAAAAAGAATATAAAGTGTCAGAATTATTTTTAGTCAAAGCTAGAAGTATTATTTATACCTTGCTATAGTTTTTTATGAGAAAGTTTAACAAAAAAGTTTAATTTGGGGAAAAGTGAAAACTGAACATCAGTTGCAGTAAATGACATTTTTAGCAATGTTTGTGAGGGTAAGGGTGGTGGTCATGATATTTTAAATGTAGACTGACAAGGAATAAGAAAGAGACTAATCGACATAGAAGGGACTCTACAAAAACACTTGAGTTCTCTATCATAGGTGATCATTTCAAAGTCCAAATAGAACACCATACTCAGTGTACTTGTAGCAAAATATCTGTAGCTAATAAGAGTAAAAACACATTTAAGATCTTTCTTGTATAGTAACTATTGGACTCTAAAACTAAATACAGTCCAATTTTAGAAACTTAGTTCTGAAATTTTTATTATATAACCATTCAGTCATCACATGTTTAGATTGACCAACTAGAATGATATTCAACATTTAAGGCTTTTAACAATCATTCTCATAAAAAATGTAATTCAGGGGCCGTAGCGATAGTCCAGCGGGTAGGGCGTTTGCACCTTGCAGGCGGCCAGCCCGGGCCAGCCAGGGTTTGATTCCCGGCATCCCATATGGTCCTCCGAGCACCGCCAGGAGGTAATTCCTGAGTGCAGAGCCAGGAGAAACCCTGAGCAATGCCAGGTGTGACCCAAAAAAGCAAAAAAAAAAAAAAAGAAATTAAACTTGCAAAAGAGAAGCGTAAGGTATTGGCAAGTGAGTTGATAATATACATAGAAAATGCTAATAATTCCACCAAAAATTTGCTATATTATTAAGAAACATATAAAGTTGCAGGATAAAATAATTCAATATATATTAATCCATTGCATTTTAATTAAAAATGAGTTAGGAAAAAGTGGAGTAAATCATATTTGTAACTGCATCAAAAAAGATACTATGCAAAAAGATCTATGCACTGAGATCATAACACACATTAATATAATTAGAAGGTACAAATAAATGGGAAGATATCACATGTTTTTGCATTGGAAAAGACTATCCCTAATGTATCCTACTAAAATTATTCATAGATTCTATACCTTTCTTATCATGATTCCAAGGGCAAGAGCAGAACAATAGCACTAACAGTAGACAATAGCCTAACATGTGTGGGGTCCTCAATCTGACCTCTGGGACTATGTGGTCTACTGAGATCTGACAGGTACAGTTACTTCTGGGCTCCACTGTTAGGATGGTCCCTGTGTCTCCTCAGCACCTGAGTGCTATCCCCAGCACTATTCCATCAGGCTATAAAATCATAGGGAACATTGCAAAGGATGGCTCTTGGTCCCTAAACACCACTCTAGCTCCTGTTAAGGAAAGAACATTTTCTAAATCAAAGGAATAAACAATTGTATAATGTATGCAGAATCACAAAACATCCCAAATAACAGAAAACATTCTGTAAGAAAAGAAGAAAAACAGTGGTATCATAGTCTGTGACTTCAAATATATCAGAAAGCATAGGAAATAAAAGTGTATGGTACTGAATGAGAAAAAGAGAGAGAGAGAGAGAGAGAGAGAGAGAGAGAGAGGCTATACATTGGAAAATAGTGGGTTAGGTATTTATTTGGGGAAATGGTGGGTTAGATATTGGAACACTGAAAAACTGAAACCCAATCATGAACAGTTTTGTAATACTCCATCACACATTGATTCAATTAAAACAAACGTGTATGGTACTGACCAAGGACAAGATCAAAGCAAAGGGCTGGCACTCACGCCTCACATGTTGAAAGCAAAAGTTCTTTTCCAGCCAGCACGTGACCCTGCAAGCATAACTAGGAATCATTTTGGTGATCCCCAGCTCTGCTGGACCTAATCTGCTCCACACAGTTAAAACTAAAGATTTAATATCAGGTCAAGCGCAACCCCTCTGAGTCCCACCAGGAGTGGCTCCTGGGCCACCTGGGACACATGTATCCCATCCACACTACACGCTACACACTCACACACATACATAAAAACAAAACACTAGTTTTTAACATTAGAAGAGTAGCAGGTACACAGATAGATCTATGGAATAGAATAAAGGGCCCAGAAATCAATCTACAGAGACTTGTCATTTAACCTAAAACTGAGAAGTAATGTGCACATAATGAATAAAGAAAAGCCTCTTCAACAAACGGTTCAGGGAAACTGGGTAGACATGTTAAAAGTAGGAGAAGGAAGAGGGAGGAAAAAGAACAACAATGACTAAGACAATGGTGATGAGACACTTAGAAACTAGGTTACTACTTAATACCACACACCAAAGTTGACTTAAGACTTAGTTATTAGGGGCCGGGGCGATAGCCCAGCCGGGTAGGGCGTTTGCCTTACCGCGCGGCCGGCCTAAGCCGGCCAGGGTTCGATCCCCGGCATCCCATATGGTCCCCTGAGCACTGCCAGGAGTAATTCCTGAGTGCAGAGCCAGGAGTAACCCCCTGAGCATCGCCAGGTGCGACCCAAAAAGCAAATAATAATAATAATAATAATAATAAAAAGAGTTATTAGGCACCAAATCATGAAATTCATAGAAAATAATTTAGGTATTATAGAGCAACTTCTCAACATCTAAGCTGTATTTGAAGCTTAATTTAATTGGTAAGGAAAACAAAAAGCAAGAATAAACTAATGGAACTATATAAAATTAAAGAGCTTTAACATAGTAAAAACAATTTTTTCACAAAAAAAAACAGCCTAACATCTGGGTAGAGACATTTGTACATTATATATATGAAAAGGGTGTATATATGAAATATATAAAGAACTCATACAAAAACAGTCTGACAAGCAACCTAACTCAACGATTAGAATAACCAAAAGATATGAATAGTGATTTCTCCAAAGAAGACATACAGATGGGCATAGCCATATGTGAAAATGCTCAACTTATTAAGAAAATGCAGGTGAAAACCACAATGGGATTTCACCTCACACAGAAAGAATGACTTATATAATAAAGAGTGGAAACAAGTGCTGGCAAATATGTGGAGATCACGGAAGCCTGGTTTCTGGTAAGAATGCAAATATGCGCAGCCTCTGTGGATAAAAACATTACTTTTAGAAATAAAATCCAAAATGCCCAAAAATACTATTGATGTAGATTTATTTAAATTATATAATTACACTAATTCATTTGCACCCTCTTGTCGTAATAACATTATTCATAATAGACAAAACATGGCATCAACTTAGATACCCACAGACCGATGACTGAGTAAAAGAAACCATAGCATAAATACTCAATAGAATATTATATTGTCATTGCAGAAGGTAACGTCATACATTTTGGAATAAAATGAATGGAACTTGAACATATTATCCTAAGTTTAGTAAGTCTGTAAATGAAAGACAGTTAACAAATGGTTTCATAATGTACAGAATATAGCTAACTTAAAAACAAAACTAATTACTAGAATCAGTAAAATATATGGTAATGATGAAAAATAAAAGGTGGGATGCTTGTAAAGAACAGGTAGAGAGGTATTTTTGATGATGGGATGGGCATGCAGTGTGTTAAGTTATAGAGTATAAAACCACTATTTTGTAGCGTTAATAAGGAAAAATACAATAAAAAGGAACTTTATATTTCCATCTGTCTATATGTGTGTTTATATACAAGCTACAATTTATTTGTAGTATTACAACCCTGCTTTCCACAATCGGCATAAATAAGCATTCACTGTATCACTGTCTTCCCGTTCATCATCGATTTGCTTGAGCGGACACCAGTAACTTCTCCATATGGCGTGTCTCATGCAAGTAGAGCCCAAGGGCACCTACTTGCTCCAGGAACATAAAGAGCCTCAAACCATTCCATCAGGTCATGGGAATGAGGTCTATAATTGTTACTGGTATTTGGCATATCAAATACGACACGGGTAGCTTGCCAGGCTCTGCCGTGTGGGTAGCATACTCTTGTAGTCATCTCTAAATCCAGCATTTATTGAAGAACCACGCAACCACTTTGCGGCTGTGCGAGCCAGGCTGTGATAGGCTGGTCTGCTGGGTGGAGTTCTGACGAGGGGAAGTCGGATGTGGAAAATGGAGGCCCTCATGGAGTGTGTGGGGGGGATCATCTGACTTGTTGCGAGGCTCTGCTGGGGTGGCGGGCCAGGGCTAGAACCTGCCATCCCTCCCAGGCACCTCTTGAGCAGCTGGGCACAGGGAGAGCCAGTAGCAGCTCTGCCGCATGTCTGTGAGTCTTACTGTAAATAAGCATTACAGTTTCAATTATGAACCAGTCCTGATTCTAATAATATCTTATGTTCTAAAGTCTAAGCACAATGATAAGTTAAAGTGTTAATGGTAAGAGTAAGAATAGGTGTATCTTAATCATCTATAAAGTGGTCACAATTACCTACTGAGATAATACACAGATAAAATCTACAAAAAATAATAAATTTACTACTGATTTTGATGACTTTAAGGAAATTAATTTTTTTACTATTTTGCCACTTTTAGGAAATTATGAATAGGCATTCCAGGCAAATGGACTCAATTATGTTATCTTAAGATTATTATTATGGAGATATTTAACAATTCTGCTTTGGTTATCTAATAAATTATCAAATACAGTCACATTTCTACTCATTGGCTACTAGATCCAGCATTTTAGGAAGACTGCATCGAGTTTGCTTTTAACCGAATTCAGCCATTTTAAATTTGATTTTTTAAGAATAGTAGCCACTAGGAAAAAAAACAGGCATGGCTGTAAAAAATAAATAAAATCAAAGACATTTTCTTAGAGTTCGTGTTGAGGAATTAACTCCCTCATATACACCTTGTTAGAATTTGTAGATTTCAACTTAATTCTTTTGGCAGTACATTGGGATAGTGGCTTCATCAGTTCTCTTGGAAATTTCTCATAGATACTGGCCTTGTAATTCCATATATACAGTAGCTGGAAATTACAGTTTTCCTTTACTTTTGGAGTATCATGAGTCCTAATCACCATATTACAAAGGGATAAGATCCACCTTCTTTACAAAACATAGGTTTTAGCAATCAGCTCCTTTCTATTCTTCTCGTGAACAACAATGACAAAACTCAGAAGCAAGCAGAGTCTCAGATGCAAAGGGCCAAGATCCCTGAGTGATAGATGGATACGGGACAGAACTGCCTATTCAGAGCCCGATGCTTCACGTTGTGCCTAGAAAGGGTCTCAGTGTTCTAGCAAAGGGTCAAATTTTCTCTTTTGATTAAGCCATAATAAAATTTGTATATATTTGTTCTAAATCAATGAGACACAAACTCAAAATTAAGATATTATATAAGTACCTAGTGAACATTTAGAGATTTAAATTTTTTTTACAAAATGTTATACAATATAGTAGCACCTGCTGATACGTGTTAACTAAACTGTTAGATAGGACAGTTTATCACCTACTTCTGTTTCACAGAACTAACCAAATAACAAAATCAAGAATCATACCACACCCACTTCTATCTTTTACACCATAGAATGAAAATTCCTAGTCTCCCCACCCCCGTAGGTACTATGTTAGTAACATTCATGCAAAAAAGTTTCCATATTTCCACCTCCAACTACACAATATCTGTCTCTAAGAAAATTCCTTTGGTGAATCAAGGATAGTACAGCAGGACAGTGTTGATTGCCTAGCACAGGTGAGCCTGAGTACAATCTCCAGCACCACATAGGGCTCATGGGGCTTCCCAAAACCCACCAGAAGTGATCCTTGAGTAAAGAGCCAGGAAGAAGCCCTGAACACTGCTGGGTAGGCAGTGCAAAAACAAAAATGACATTCTTCGTGGGTTTCTTATGTAGTATTTAATAATTTTGCCTTCATAATCACATTCATCTTACCAATTGCCACAAAACAAAACTGCTATCAGCTGCTTTGTTAAAGTGTTTCAAAGACTTTTATATTATATGAGGAAAAAAAACTACTTTTTTAGGTTGAATTTTCCCCCAAATAAGTACAGCTCTTCCTCCTATCCCCACAATTACTCAAACAAATATCCTTTGCACAATAGTTGTTTCCAAAGTCTTCAACAAATTTCCTTTAAATAAATAAACCACTTCATGTAAACTAATTCGCTACAAAATAATTATAGTTCAGCATTGCATATACAAAGATGACTTATTTAAATTTGCATTTGCTTAAATGTAATAAAAGTAAAGTAAGGAAATAAAATTTAGTTCTAAATTATTATTTGGGGGCCGGAGCGATAGCCCAGCGGGTAGGGCATTTGCCTTGCACACAGCCGGCCTGTGCCGGCCTGGGTTCGCTCCCGGCATCCCATATAGTCCCCCGAGCACTGCCAGGAGTAATTCCTGAGTGCAAAGCCAGGAGTAACCCCTGAGTGTCACCGGGTGTGACCCGAAAAGCAAAAAAAAAAAAAAAACAACTAAATTATTATTTGGGTGGGCAGAGGTCATCTCCCAGTTGATATGATAAGCTACTCTTGGGCTGTAAAGATAGAACCCCTGCTTCAATGGTGCTAGTGGCCACCAGGGATGCGTCTGTGATGATGTCTTAAATCCTTCCATCTTAAACTACCATCTTAAAAATGCTCAGCTCGGGGCCGGAGCGATAGTCCAGCGGGTAGGGCGTTTGCCTTGCACGTAGTCGGCCCATGCCGCCCGGGTTCGATCCCCAGCATCCCATATGGTCCCCCGAGCACCTCCAGGAGTAATTCCTGAGCACAGAGCCAGGAGAAACCCCTGGGCATTGCCGGGTGTGACCCAAAAAAGCAAAAAAAAAAAATGCTTAGCTCTTACTTCTTATTACTTATCCTTAATCTCACTCTTGCTCTTGCAATAAAAACAAAGAGGGGCCAGTGCTGGAAATGTGAACATGGCAGTGCGACAATGTTAAAAGACTAGGATCATTAAATCTATGAGAAGTGTATTCCAAAATTCTCTTTTGTGGGAGGAAGCATAATTTAGGTCCATACTTGGAGAAGCCGTGGGCCTACTCCCAGCTCTGTGCTAAGGGTTTACGCTTAGCATTGTTCAGGGCACAAAAACAGGGTTGGTCACATGTAAGGAAGCGCATTGACCCCTAAGCTATCCTTCCTGACCCTCCAAAATGATTCTTGACACGTGTTGACCATGTTGACTCTGAGCAAGTTGTTTAACACTTTTAGCAACTGATTACACATCTGAGAAATGAGGACAAAAATTCTGGTGTCTAGATAGATAGTCACGACGCCAAATAAGTCAATAAATAAATGTCAACTAGCACATTTTCTGGACGACAAATCACTTTTAAAATAATTTTTAAATTTAATTATATGATTATTCGAGTTACCATGTATTATATATATATATATGTATAAATATATATATATATAACTGTCTTATATGTGGTGAAATTAAGGTCACACATGCAGATTTTGCTGACATACTTTTCTGATTAAACTTTCACCTAGAAGTGGGAGGAGACTGCCTTAATAAGAACACTTGGTGTGGATTTTCTGAAGTGAGATTCAAATAGGTTTAATGAGTTTAAGTTTGAAAAGTACCAATATGTCTTGGAAAATAATTATTAGGGGTTTTCTTTATGGCACTAATTTTCAATTCACATGAATGAGGCTTAGTGAAGCTGTCATAATCATCTTGTAATGACACAAGTGGGATTCTCAGAGATGATGTTATAATGATAAGGTAAAACAAAGTGCTGTCAATACCACGGTATGCTAAGAGGATAATAAAGAGTTTCAGTACTTTAAGATGCTAACTAGAGATTACATTTATTTGCAAGGGAGTCTCAACATTACCTTTTTATTAATTCTTCCATGTGGAAATTCATAGTCTAAATCAAAGAATCAACATTTGTATAGAAATATGTCCACTGTGGATAAAGTACCTGAGAATAGAATGTAGTATAGAGCCAGAAGAAATAGAGAACGAGGCAACTTGTCTTTTGGGATTATTTATTTATCTACTTATTTTCAGCAAATTGTCACCAGCTGTATGTCAAGAAAATAAAACACTGTTTAAGGAGAGTGATACCTAGGACTGACAAATATTATAGTAGGTTGGTACTTTCCTTGCACATGGTGAACCCGCTTTGGTCTCGTGTGCTGTCTTCTGAGACCTCAAGCCATGTCTGCATGATCCCTGTGTTCAGAGCCAGCAGTATGCCCGAACACTACTGAATGTAGTAAAAAACAAAACAACAAAAAATTGATCTCTGTAAATGTGAGCACAAAATGATCTAAGAATTAAAGAAAACAAAGGCCAGAACAAAATTAGAAACAAGATGAACAAGATGTGATGAAACAAAAATCTGTTAAATATAAAATGAATAAATATCTATGAGTCATCATTTTGTTTGTGACTAAGAATAGTTTTTGAAGTCTCAGTTTTCTCAACTGAAAAACGAATAAAGAAAAATGCTTGTGCTAAGTAAGGTTGCCTCATTGAAATTAAATGAGAACTGCATCCAAAACATATGGTCTGGTATGTGCCATCTAAATAGTCCTCAATAACTCTGTGGCATGATATGTTCCCTTACATTTATTACTATAAGTTAATTGCATGGATATAAGATTCTATTCTGAATATTTGCATCCTTTCAGGACTCGTTTTTCAGTCGTCATGGTTTAGAAAACATGATAGCAAAAAATTTCTCTTTCCTACTAGTCTTATAACTAAGGCTATGATGGTTTTGCCCAGCTTGCTTCTCACACTCATCATTAGAAGTCTGAAATAGATAAGTGTACCCACTCGAGAAACAATCAATATTGATACTTAGAGATCTTCTGAGTTTTTTTCTCTTATACCTATAGTAAATAAAGAATAATAAAGAAAGCATGATCAGACCACAGGAAAAAAATCAGGATAACAGTATAGTAAGAATTACCATCAATGAAGGTTGCAACACGATACTGGAGATTGGGGAAATGTCAACCATATTCCACTTCTGAATACTATAGTGTCCATGGGACTGCTCAAGTCCAATGTACTATTGACGGTATGTGGACTTGTGATCTCTAGTCCAACATGATGGCTTCAATTCTGCAATCTATCCACTTAGTGTTAAATCTATTTAGCATTTTTGAAGGGCTTTTTTTTTCTTTTGGCTTTTAGGGTATACTTCTTGTTCTCTCTCTATCCAGGGATCACTCCGGCAGTGCAGGAGAAAACATGCAGTGATATAGGTCAAACCAGGCTCAGCTACAAATAAAACAAGTGCTTTAACCTCATTACTATCTCTCTGCTGCCTCTCTTTAAAAATAACTGTCTTTACATGAGCTAAATCCCTTGTTTATTATTGCTCATATGTCAGAGTAACTGTTGTTGTTACAGTAATTTCAATGAAGTTTAAACATATGTGTCTGCTATATATGAACTACGCCACCTCTCCTTTTCTTTTGTCACTCCAGCTATTCCAGTTGTAACATGATTATCCAAAGGGAAAAACAAAAAAAGACAAACCAGCATATAGACTAAGAAAAAGAAATGGAATGATCTATATTTTTACCTTACACAACATAAGGTTCTATAGTTTCTACTCGGTTTGTGATGAAGTCTAATTCCTATTTCAAAACTTCTAGGAACTATCTTGATCTGACTGGAGTTTTTATGAAAACACCATTAGGGCTGAAGTTAATAGAAGCAGCTTGAATTTTATTTTCATTGAAAATATAGTTCTAAACACTCATTCATCTTCTATATCAACAAGTGATATGCTTATGAAAGCTGTTTTCCTTCTTGTAACTACAGGTGCCATATGCATGGAAAAAGGAGAAGTGCCCTTTGTTTCTTGTGAATTGCATGCTGCCCACAACAACTACATAATGGAAACAGAACAACTTCACCCTCACCAGAAGGGCTCTTTGATCTACAAATAAGAACAGGGATAGAGGTGGCTCCTTTAAGAACTGGAATTCCTTTGATTTGAAGAAGAAGGAAGTGTTCTCTGCTTGAGGACCCTCAGATAAGTCATAAGTTATTCTAAAGGGGCTTAAAAGTGGTTATTAGAAGCACAAAGGGTGAATATAGATAAAGGACTTATTTTCTCTGTAACCAGTCCTAGGATAGGCTAGAGGAGTATAAAGGCAGGGAGCCACATTCCTTCACTTTCAAACTTGTTGAAATGTCTATAAGGTGGTATTTGTTTGGAAATCTCTTCCCAGTCTTTGTTCCCAGAAGCCAATATTCATTTTCCTATGCCTACATACTAGCTACTTTAGATAAATACTACTACTGCAACAAATCCTTAAGTGCCAGGCCTTACCAGATGGTTACATGGAATTAAAAAATATATGCAAAAATAAATTCTATCTAAAGTAAAACTGGGTAAGTATGTAGTCTCAGTAATCCCCAAACGTGTTTCTATTGTTAGATCCTGCCAAGACCCCAACTATGTAAGCCCTGGGGCCTTGATAAACAAGTCACGCTCAAGATCACCTTGATTCCCCAACCACGCATATCTATCCTGGTCATCTGCATAGTATAGTTTTACTATCTGTGGAGGATAGGACATCCTCAAGGTTGGTTAAGCACATGACTGGAGCAGGACAGACCACTCCTCTTGTCTTTATTTAAGTTGCATGACCTTTTTAGGATGAAGTATTTCTCTTGACTTTCTTTACCTTTTTTGGATGAACTGTTTGAAATATGCTTTTCTTTAAGTCTATTGGCTATATGGATTTGTGCGGGCTGTGACACAAGTAATGGCCTTGAAAGGCCTATATAATCCTTTCTTGCCCTCTCCCGGGTCGAACGTTCTCACTAGGACCTGCATGTCTCAGTGAAGCAATCCTTCCCAACTAACTGGAATAAACCCTGTTTGTTATTGCATTATGAGTGTGGTTCTTTGCCATCCAAGCGGGAAGCAGACAAACAGAGCGAGGGCTCCAACACTATTGTAGTCATGCTACAAATACTGTTCATACAAACCAATCTTTGTTCCTAACATCTTTCCTTTAAATCATTAGAACCTCTTAAGTTTGTGATATCCTGCCTATTTATTAAGAACTGGCCAAAGTCTCCTTCCTTCATGATTTTTCTCTAGATAATTACATGAAGTAATTATACATATGCTTGAAATCCTATTGCCTGTACTCTCTCCTATAATCAATTTTTTTTAGAAACATCTCTCTTCTCAGCTGAATTTAAATTCTTTGACTTAAGTGGTCACTTTAGAATTCTATCTGCTTCTGAGATCACAGGGCAGGGAAAGATAAGAAAGAGCCTGAATTAGGAGAGGGAAGGACAGGAGTCTGTATTTGGGAAGGAACTGAAGAAAAATACAAGTTAAGGAATCTAAGTCAAGTCTATTTTTAAATTTCTTTTAGGAAAAACAAAACCATTTCTCTCAATATTCCCTTCATTCCCCAATAAAA
This sequence comes from Cryptotis parvus, assembly GCA_021461705.1. Taxonomy (NCBI): domain Eukaryota; kingdom Metazoa; phylum Chordata; class Mammalia; order Eulipotyphla; family Soricidae; genus Cryptotis; species Cryptotis parvus. The sequence goes on along the minus strand of JAJIBD010001149.1, from coordinate 235,966 downwards.
TGTTTTATCTTTTATGAAAGATAAGATTGTGTCATGGAATTAGACTGGCTATATTTGAGTCAAATTCTATTTGATATTTATTGTTTGGCTTTAGGGAATTTACTAATTTCTCTGTGCCTCAACTTTACCCAAATATCAAGTGGGATTAATGGAAATAATTATTTTGCTATTGCTTCTTGGGGCTATTTGGGTTCCCCAACAGTATAGGAATCTATAGGGTTTCCTGGTTATACTTGGGGCCAATGACCATACCCTCCAGCCAATGAACAAAGAACCATGAGAACAGTTTAGAAAATCCAAAGCTTTATTTCTTCCAACTTCACTCCCACATCAACTGCCATACACACTCTGCCACATCACACCAGATGACAGACTCACACACGTGACCCCCAAGCAGCAGGAAATTAAAATCTGTACAGAGACTGAGGGCAGGGCATAGCAAAAGTTAGAAACCAGTGCAAAAACCCCAGTGCAAAAATTCCAGGGGCATGCCCCTGCCTTCCAAGACTTGTTCAGATGTTAATATAGAGTGCTGCTCTTCACTATCCTACTATTTCTACTTTTCTTGTATAAATGCAGAAAGAGACACAAGCAAAAATAACTACACCTGAGATTAAAGGGTGATCTTTCATGGAGAGATCGTGTCATATGATTCAAACTATGCTCCCCTAGTCAGACCCCCATTTCCATTCCCTCAGGATCCTCACTCCAACAACAGCCTTGCTCTGCTTCAAAGCAAGTCTTAAGTGCTCAGCTATAAGGCAACTCACAGCTTATTTAGGTCATAACAAAGCTGTTTCTGACTTGGCTCTAACTTTAGGTCAGAGCAGGGTTTATTCTAAACATCATCCCATTTAGTTGCCAGGATGGACTCTTTTCTTGGTACCATTCTGTCCCTCATAGAGGACCTCTGAAGTGGTAAGATCAATCTAAATGGTACTGAGATTTATAGTTGGAAAATATTACGGAAACCTAGGAATAAATAAATTAGAGCTAAAATAAATCACCACTGTGCTGTCCAGCCATCTTTTTTGTGTTTATAGAAGAAACAAATCCCTTAGCCTAAACATATGCATAAGGCTTATAGGAAGGAGAAAAACAATCCCGTAGCAGGTATGGTGTAATCTACAATCACTCATATTATTAAATATATCTATACTGATATAAATATTAATATCTATGTATATATAAATAGTTAAGAACAATGCCCACAATATAGCAAGTGCTCGTAAGGGATTTCTTATTTTCTTATATTGATTTTCTTCTCATTACCCTAGCATTAAACTAAATTTAACTCTGATCTTTCGAAATAGAGATGTTGCTATTGGAAATAGTCCCCTGAATAGAACTGGATTCTGAATAGAGTTAGCACGCCAAGCCTTTGTCTTGATGGAGGGTACTGGCTACTCAGTTATTAGTTAAGTGCACCACCCTAGGCTGCTTCAGAACAGTAATTAATATATTTGAACTGTATTTTACAAATGATTAATGCAGTAAATATGTATGTCTCCATCCACAGTGCACACTTATTGCTGGGAAATGTTTGTTTCTTAGAAACTATAGTTCCCAATCCTCTACCTTGCTTTTAAATGGTGAGTCATGTTCTTGCCAATGAGAAAGAACAGTGTCAGTTCTAGTTCAGTCATGTCCCTCTTTTTCTTCACTCCATTTTCACTTTTCTGATGCAGATGTTCACAGTGACCTTAGAAACCACATATTAAAGCTGCTGGGCTCATCATAGAGAAAGGCTCTTCACATCCCTGATTTACTACTTGCAGAACAACAGTCTACAATTAGCAATGCCCAGCTAAACTTCAGAGTGAGAAATAAAATCACATTTTGTCTGATGAATTATCTCATTTTGTGTTTATCTTAGCAACTAGTATTATCCTAATATGTTGTTTCAACAGTTTACTGAAGGAAGCATACCCATATCATCAAAAAGTTACCCCATAAAATATCAAGGTTTCAGAAGCCCTGAATTAATACATGTGGCAATATTTTCCTGTATACTTTGTGCTTGTATTCAGAAACAATTTGTTTAGGCTTGTATAATAGCTGCTAGTGCTTCTGAACTCATTCAGAAACTTTAATATTCCGTGATACACTGTCTGTGATAGCTTTGACAAACTGCCTTTAAATCTCTCAATGTGTTATACAAATTCATGTATAGAGGAATGAAAACTTTGGAGTTGATGATCATTTATCCTCTCAACAAACACCAAAGGAGTATTTATCTCCACTGTGCATGTGTGCGCATGTGTGCACATGTGCTAATATCTGTTGCCAAATAATATCAAATTTAATCTGAATATGAATGGTCATCATCAACGCAACTTCCTAAAAAGTTACGTTTAACAACACATGTATTACTTTATATATGACACTTAAGATAGAACTCTATCTGAGACACTTTACAATACTTTCATCAGATGTTTTGGCATTATGGGTCATTAAATGTGATCTTTGATACACTCAGGTAACTAAAAATACCCAATTTGGGGATAATTTGTCCTCTTCCATAATACATGTAATTCAAAATCTAGTTAGTGTAAGTGTAAGTGGATTTGGTGAAAGTAGCCTTCGCCATGGTAATCCCTCCACCAAGAATTATCTCAAACAGAGAGTATAAAATGAGATAGCAGGGGGAACTCGACTCGGCCCGGGCCCAGCTGACTATGGGGAACCTGGGAGGGCAGATGGGTTTTGGGAGTGGGCCCATCACCTCTGGGGGGTCCCGGAAGCAGCCAGATGAGACTCACCCACCACACTAGCCACCATTTTCGCTGTCCGGACGCTGGGATACTACCTCATGACCAGATTAACAATGCAAAACCAGTTCGAGCCCAGCCACCATTTTCGCTGTTCGGACGCTGGGAAACTGCCTCACAACCAGATTAACAGAGCAAAACCAGTTCGAGCCCAGGTAGGCGGCTCCCAGAAGCGGGAATCACTGGGAATTCGTCCAGATGGAGTCAGGGGTCAGCCATTTGCCCCTACATTTTGTCAAGCCTCGTGGCCCTGCCGAGGAGCTGCACTGGGGCCACCAGCCATAGCATGAAGAGCCTCACAAGCAGCTGGGGAAGCTGGAACTCAGCTCGCCCCAGGCCCAGCTGACTATGGGGCCCCCGGGAGGGCAGATGGGTTTTAGGAGGGGGCCCGTCACCTCTGGGGGTCCTGGAAGCAGCCGGATGAGAATCGCCCACCACACTAGCCACCATTTTTGCTGTCCGGACACTGGAAAACTGCCTCACGACCAGATTAACAGAGCAAAACCAGTTCGAGCCCAGGTCGCGACGGCTGCTTGTGGCGCGTGGTCCATTAAAATAGTGGAAACAGTGATGTCTTTTAATGCACTGCATTCCACTATGTGCAGGAAAGTTTGGCAGGAGGGAGAGATAAAGAGGAGAGAAATGACATACAGAACCTGCCAAGTAGTTGAGGTGTGGGAGGGGGAGGGAGGTGGGGACATTGGTGATGGGAGATGGGTTTGGGTGGAGGGATGGGTGTTGGAACACTGTAGAACCAAAACTCTACATGAGCATCTTTCAATTGTATGTCTAAAATGGTGTAATAAAATTTGGGCGGGGGTGGAAATAATAAAATAAAATTGAAAAAAAAGAACATATAAGAGAAATCCAAAAAAAATGAGATAGCAGAGGCCTTACAATCTATATATTTCAACAGTTGTAAATCCAACTAACTGAAAACAATTTGATTTGCTATGAGGATCAAATAATATGCAAATACATCCTATTAGGTGCTGTGGAGATTATGTGTAACATAGAATGATTCAAGACACAATAAATATTACTGCTTTTGTTGATAATGAGTACAAGCCCTCATGAAGAGCCCAGGGTTACTCAGTAGTAGTGTGTTTGCAGTGCAGATGAGCATGGATCTCTGACACTGCCCCTCATGATGGGTTCAATCCTGACATTCTCACTATTTGGGATCTCAAGCCCACAAGAGTTTGTGAGTTCCAAAATGGAAGTGTGCAAGTCCTAGCAAGCAAGATGAACAAATGTTTGACCCTATCATCATCAAAACAACAAAGCATATTACTTTTTTTTTCTTTTTCACTGATTGTTTATGAGGTCATGAGGCTTATTGGGATCCCAGAGTGCCCTCGTGGTGAATAAAACAGCTTCAAAATACTAATCCCTAATGCATAAAAAAGTGACAGTGACAAACAAAAGACTTCAGGCACTGGAGCTTCAAAAGCATTCATTTTCTAATAACTTTAAAAATGAGATTCTTAGATAATTAATTTAATTTGTGCATTTATGTTTATGTATGATAGCTAAGTGAAATCTAAATGCAAAACAAAGGGTTTAAGAGAAACACTGATTAAAATCAGTAATTCTGGTATTCTTGAATTAATATTTGGGCTTAGTATGGTTATCACTTAAAACTAATAGGGTCAATATCTATTTCTAAAAACAATCAACAATAGGTCCTAAATTATAGTTGTGTTTCCTAGCCCTGCAAAAATTAATGGTCTTGTAAAATTCCTATTATAAGAATATATATTTCAAATACTGAAAACTCTGCTATAAATTATTTTGCATAAATAATTATATTTTAGAAATCAATAAGACTATTTTAAGTTTTGAACTAAAAAAAGATTTTTTAAAAAGTTGCTTTGGGAGTAATTTATGAAAAAAAATCACCCTTCTTTCTCTGATCATAATTTTTAAAGAGACTGTCTTTTCTATTAAATTTTTTAATTTAATTTTACAGGCTGTTACTCTATAAATAGAACGATCCATTTTAAATAGACAAGGTGAAGTATATAAATGACATTATTAGTGTTGCTCCTAACAAGTTTTGAACTATGCATATTTACACATAAATAAAACCAAACCAAAAAAGATACCAATATAAGAGCAAATGAATAATAGAAGTAGCATACCTTATATTTTCTTAGCTTAAGATATAAATGTATCAAAATAATTGAGTAATATTGACATGTTTCTGCATTATATTTTGAAAAATATACAGGTAAATAATTTTTGTAAAAATATTAAATTATCTAAACTATTCTGATTTTGCACTATTCTAAGAATCGGCCAAAATTTTACTGTTATCCCAGATATCTAAAGGTACAGGTAAAGTGATAAATTATCTCAGAGTCAAACTGTGAAAAGAGGATTTGTAGGGGATACAAATACCAAATGCTATTTACACACTCCATGAGGGCCTCCATTTTCCACATCCGGACTTCTCTCTCGTCAGACCTCCACCCAGCAGCAGTCTTTCTTAAATCCGGCTCAGGTATGCCGGTCCAGAGACTCGCAGACATGGGGCAGAGCTGCTACTGGCTCTCCCTGTGACCAGCCGCTCACGAGGCGCCCGGGAGGGATGGTGGGTTCTAGCCCTGGCCCACCATCCCAGCAGAGCCTCGCAACAAGCCAGACGACCCCCCGACTCCATGAGGGCCTCCATTTTCCACATCCGGACTTCTCTCTTGTCAGACCTCCACCCAGCAGACCAGCCTATCAGTGTCCGGCTCACCACGGCCGCTTGAGGCAGCGCGGTTCAACAATAAATGCTGGACTTAGAGATGCCTACAAGAGTATGTTACCTGCACGGCAGAGCCTGGCAAGCTACCCGTGTTGTATTTGATATATATGCCAAATACCAGTAACAATTATAGACCTCATTCGGAATGGATTGAGGCTCTTTATGTTCCTGGAGCAAGCAGATGCCTTGGGCTCTACTAGCATGAGACAGGACATATGGAGATGTTACTGGGGCCCGCTCAAGCAAATCGATGATGAACGGGAAGACAGTGATACAGTGATATTTACACACATAGTTATTAATTTGAGAGAAGTGGAATATAGACATTAATTAGCAGAATCAAAAAATGATTATTTATTTGAGAAGAGGTAATTTCTTTCCAAAAAATGCGTTGAGCCTTCCCAGTTTATAAACAAAACAAAACTAAACAGGGATTGGGATCATGGAAGGTGTTCATATATTGAAAAATGAAGTGTTAATTGAATAAAAAAGTTCAACCTATGTTTATCTATCCAATTGAATGTACTAGCCATTTTGTCCAGTATCCAAGAACAACTATTTTTCTGGGACCGAGAGAGGCTGTGGGGAATGCATGGAATGGTAAGTTTGAGGCTATAGCTGTAGTGTTCCTGACTTACTTCTGGCTGGCTCTGCACTCGGGATCACTCCTAGTGGGACTTGGGAATGGTATTTGTTGCTGGATATTGAATCTGGGTTAGCTGTGTGCAAGGCAATCTCCCTGTCTTCTGACTATCACTCCTGTCCCCCAAAAAAAAAATTTCTTAAACTTTTTACAAAATGTAGACATAGGTAAGGCCTTGTACACGACCAATAGAGATTCCAGACCCTGTACCACATATGGTCCCCTAGATCTCTCCAGTAGTGATTTCTAAGCACGAGACAAGAGTTAGCCCTGAGCATTGCCATGTGTGCTCAACAACCAATTTTTTTAATTACTCTTTAGTGAGTAATTTAAAAATTACCTCAGCAGAGCCTCACAAGAAGCCAGAGGAACCCCATTTTCCACATTCGGACTCCCCTCGTCTCAGAGGGAAGAGCCCAGCAGAAGACCTGATCATAGCCCAGCTCATCAGTGACACCCACCCTTCAGCAGTCTTTTTTCAAGCCCAGCCCAGGTATGCTGATCCAGAGACTCACACACCGGGCAGAGCTGCTACTTGCTCTGCCTGTGCCCAGCTGATCATGAGGCATCCGGGAGGAATGACAGGTTCTAGCCCTAGCCCACCACCCCAGCAAAGCCTCGCAATAAGCCAGAGGAACCCTCAAACCATGAAGGCCACCATTTTTCCACATTCGGACTCCCCTCTCCTCAGAGCTCCACCCAGCAGAAGAGCTGATCACAGCCTGGCTCATCAGTGACCCACCCTGCAGCAGTCTTTTTCAAGCCCAGCCCAGGTATGCTGATCCAGAGACTCACACATGGGGCAGAGCTGCTACTTGCTCTTCCTGTGCCCAGCTGATCACGAGGCATCTGGGAGGGATGGTGGGTTCTAGCCTGGCCTGCCACCCCAGCAGAGCCTCGCAAGAAGCTAGAGGAACCCCCACACCATGAAGGTCACCATTTTCCACATCCGGACTCCCCTCTCCTCAGAGCTCCACCCAGCAGAAGAGCTGATCACAGCCTGGCTCACACGGCCGCTTTGAGGCTGCATGGTCCATCAATAAATGCTCGAGTTTTGAGGTGACTATAAGAGAATCCCACCCGAATGGCAGAGCCTGGCAAGCTACCTGTGTCATATTTGACATGCCAAATACCAGTAACAATTATAGACCTCATTCCCGTGACTTGATGGAATGACTTGAGGCTCTTTATGTTCCTGGAGCAGGCAGAGGCCCTTGGGCCATCTCACATGTGACAGGACGTATTGAGATGTCATTGGTGCCCGCTCGAGTAATCGATGATATATGGGAAGACAGTGATACAGTGATACTCTTTAGTGAGTCTCTCTCTAGCTTCTAGCTTCTTAAATTGTGGGTAGTATCCCAATATGGAGTAGATTAACTTAAAACTTTTCCTTGCTTATTTTTTAGTCATATCCATGGTGCTTAAGGCTTACTTTTGACTCTGATCCTGGTTGTTCTGGGGGATGGTATGCGATCTAGGCATCGAACCCAGGTCTGCACACAGGTATGCTCTACAAGCAAGTGCTCTTCCTACTATACAATTGCTCCAGCCCACCTGGAGAAGAGGAAGTTAAAAACTATATTTTAAGATAAATATTAGAATAAGTTTATAGAGTTTAATTATAGAATAATATATTTTAATATATCTTAAGATATATTTTAAGATAAATGTTAGAATAAGTCTAATTTGCATCCTAATCCTGAATGTGGCTTACCCCTACTTGGGTTGCATAAAAATTTCTGGCTGAAAAGGATTGGCAAGTGGAAACGTTTAAGAAGCCCTGGTCTAACCATATAGGGACACTGATTAAATGGGGAGATAGAGAGGGCAAGTGTTTAAACCGAATTGATTTTAATTCAAATCAATTTATTCTAATTAAACATTTAACTGCCTACATAACTGCTGAGAGTTAACCTGTGTCAATTCCTGACAGAAGAATCAAGAAAGAAGAAATGAGGCCCCTATCCTTTTCCTGGTTTGCTAGTGGGATTCTCTGTAGACAATCTATCAGATTATAATAAATTGCAGTGTTTCAGAAATTAGGGGAGAAATGTTAGGTAGTGATGGTTAATTCTGTGCATCTACTAGACTGGCCACAGGAAGCCATGATTAAACACTGTTTGAGGGTGTATCCACAAGGGTGTTTCAGATTAGCAAATGAATTTAGTAAAGGAGACTGATACCCCAGTGTGAATGGATATCAGTCAAATTGTTGAATATCTCGTCTCCTCCACTACTGTGATACTGGTGTTTACATCATTGCTCCTCAGTTCAAAGGCCTTTGAAATTGAATTGAATCAGATATCACTAGCTATCCTGAGACTCATATATTTAGTCTCAGTACAAACATATCCCTCAAATTCTTATCTCACCCTGCTTATATATATGAATATGTATTATATATACATATATACATGCATACATATGTATATATACATACAATTAAATATGATACATTGCTTTATATATTATATAATATTATGTATACCATGTATAGATTTACATATTTTGGGAGTATGTGTCTTACCAAGAGGTGCTCAAGGATTAGTTCTGACTTTGCTCAAAAATAACTCCTGACAGTGATTATGGTACTACGTGTTGCTGAGGACCAAACAAGAGTCACTTAAGTATAACCCCTGTACTATCTCTCTGGACTTCTTTACTAGATTTTTGTAAGAGAATTTAATTTAGTCAGTCATTTTGTTTTATTTTTTTTTAATTTTTAAAAAATTATTTTATTATACCACCTTTAGATATACAATTACAAGATGTTCATGTTTGAGTTTTGGTTCTACAGTGTTCTAACACCCATCCCCTCCACCTGTGCCCATCTCCCATCACCAATGTCCCCACCTCCCTCCCCCTCCCCCAGCCTGCCTCCATGGCAGGTTCTGTATCTCTGTTCTCTCTTTCTATTTCTCTCCTTCTTGCTTCCCTTTCTTACTCATTGTGGATTGTAATATTCTAGGGCATGATTGGTTCCACTAGTTTGATGGACCACATGGTCATAGCGACCGTGTGACTTGGGGAGAGTCAGATGCCAGCTCTCCCTGTTGTGTCTGAGTTTCTGGATACTATGGCGGTTATTTTAAATGTTTTTAACAGAAACTATAAAACTAAGTGGAAAATATCTTAAACTTCCCCTATTGCATTGATAAGCCATTTTTTACTCACAGTTATTTTTTGGGGGAGTAGACTTTGGACATTCCATTGTGATCATTTCACTACCATTTCAGACTTTCAAACACTATTGAATATCCCCTCTCTGATAATCTAATTGGCAACTTTATAACACTTTGCTTCTTCCTTCTTATCATTCAAGGCATCACCAAAAAATAAGTAATATTCTTTGATAATGATAAAATATAACTAATGTTCTTCTGTACCTCTCGTAGTGCTATTATCCAGTTATTTTAATCATCTTTCCAGTCACCTCTAAGTTTTCCTGGCATACAATCTCTTTTGTCTCTTCACTCCTAGGTACAAGGGACATCTATTTTAAAATTATTTGAATTTTATAATGACACACAGCAGTCTTCCTTCACATTTTCAAAGACTTTCCACATTGTGTATCTATAATTATAGGCTTACATTTTGTAATTATATAAAAGTCATAAAGTGAAACCAAAATGCTTAATAAGCCACAACACATATCTTAGGCCTAATTTATTTGATACACATAATGTATAAAACTGAGGGGAAATGTATAATTAAAAGTCAAGAGGGCTCATGCAAAATAAAGCCAGATTTCAACACCACCCCAGCCGCCAAAGTAGATGTGCCAGTTTTGCCTCATCTTCCTGCATGAGTTTTGCTGAAAAGTAGTAACTATTTTTTTTTAGTTGTATAAACAAACTGGACTTTTATTGTTCTATTGTTAGCAATGCTGAAAACATACCCTTTGCCTTCTTTATATTACAATCCATTAAAAATGTGAGTCTGTGGTTCCTACTTTCTGATTTCTAAACCTGTCTTTTGATTTACTTCCCATTACTCATTGATTGGATCCTCTATTGTACTACAGTTCAATCAAAACCTTGTGTCTCTTGGTATAAACAGTTAACAGATGATAGTACGGCACTGTGTGGCCTGAACCCACCATGTAGTTTGCTATCTGCATTGTGCTTGCCACTTGGTATTGCAGATTCACCATTTAATTGATTACTCAAAATTTGGCAAAATTTGTGAAACTAGGGGACCCATATTTTTATGCACCAAGTGAGTATCTAATAATCTATTTATATAGGTGCTCATTCAAATAATCTTATAAATATCCACTTCAAAGAAGCACATTATCTTGATATTTATTGGTGCCATGTGGTTGACAGAAAGTAGCTGGGTTTAAGGTGCTGTGAAAAAAATTATTTCATTTTATTTTCTTTTTTTATCTTCTTTCAAGTGTGTAAAAACTACTATGCCAGAACTAAAGGAATTAATGCAGTATTAACTTTTAATGGTAAACTTATTAAGTTTTGTTTTGTTAAGCAGACTCAATATTTAATGCTTCTTTTCTTGTCTTTTGTATAAACTCCTCAGAGTAAGTAAGAACCCCCAAGGCCTATATGTTAAAATTCCTGGGCACATCTGGGTGAGATACGAGGGCAGAAGCTCTGAATTTCTGCCGTCCATGTCCTTTCCAACCACGGTTTGCAGCCCAGTAAACTATGTTGCTATTGTGTGTACTGTCTCCAACAAAGATTTAAAATTCATCAAACAGACAAAGTGTATATTTAATACTCACATGAGGGAATACAGAATGTCTTTCAATACATCAAACTCCTAAACCTTTTACATCCTTCATTTTTAAGCTACATGGATTTTGATTTGTACAATTTTAAAAAATATTCTGAAGCCTAGTCAATCTAACAGTAAAAAGCACTGTTGCACAGTAAGAAATCAAGAAATACAATTCAGCAAAGCTGGTATAGTTGGTCCCCAGGGAAGCTTTTTTCCAATTCGGTTTGTCATAGCCCAGATCCATCATGTCACGCTAGCCTAACTTACTACTACTGTCTTTCATCCCCCGCCCCCTTTTGGCACACTCCAACTATTTTCTGTTAAACTAGTGCTGTCACAAGAAAACATATAAAAATGCTCTTTTGCAAACACGCTGTTTGGTTCTCTCCTGAACTCTCCAGAGCTACGGATTTCTTTCACTGTCTTCATCAGGGGTGAATGTTGACAGATCAGTGAACCTTACTGGTGGTACTGACAGACTTGATGCTGCTTGTACAAGGTGGGGGAAATCACACACAAAGATAACATTTTTAAGATAAAAATATAAAAGGTTTCTGTGCCTTGCATCTAGAAGGTCCCTGATTCAACAACAAAGGCTTATGTTCAAAGATGATTAGCTTTAAGGCATTTCAGAGATTTCTGATAGTTGCAGCAGTTGGGTGTCTTGCTACGGGTGAAATATCTATTCCCCTGAGAACAAAGGCAGAGGCAATGCTCTTCTGCTGAGATGGCACCTTTAATAATTCCATGTATTTATCAGCATTTGTGTCAAGATCTTAGAAATTTTGCCCTTCAGGTGAAGCTAAGAGTAGATGGAGTGGCTAGGATCTTAAACAATCTTCTAAGGTATCTGCAGAGAATAAAAGATGTGTCCCAAGGTACTTCACAGGATGAGAAGAAAATATTATTTGGTTGAAAATGAACACAGCAAAAGAAAATGAATGACTTGGACATTTCTCAAAGAACATCTAAATTGCTGTTAGGTTGGTTATAAATTCCCAGGTTCAGCTTTTGATCAAAAATTGCATAGCACATTTTTATTTCCACATTTGAATCAAGTGGGTCCACAGAATCCTGTATTATAAAAAGTTATACATGAAAAATAGGTAAAGTTGTTTTTTTGTCAAATAAAATCAACAGGCTCTGTATGTGCTGTTGCCATGGATTTTTCCTGCATAACTCTTCTGCATATTGTGTACGTGACTTTAAGGAAGAATGCCCTTGCTTCAGTTAGAAGGTGCAGGATGCACACAGGACTTAACTGGATATGCATACATATGAGCCTGTGACCCCAAATACAACACCTTCCATTGTCATCAGAGGAAGAGTTTTGGAATGTTGGATCATGTGGCACATTTCCCCATATGTACTTATACTGGGTCTGGTTCATAACGCTTCTCATCAATGCAAAGAGCATTCATGCAGTGTATGCCAGGATATAAAATTTCTAGAACCATTGGGGAATGCCAGACACTTGGAAAAAGAATCTTTCAAACAATGACATTTGGAAGTTTGAAAATCTTAACATCAAATGTACAGAAACAGAATATTAAGTAGCCTCCTATTTGTAGAAGGGACGACCTCCAAGGCCTGTGCTTATTCTAGGGGTGGACTCTCTAAAAGAAAAAAGGGAAAAATCTTAACAATGATTTCAACTAGATCAGAAATCTAAGATTGCCAATCCTATTGTTCTCTGTTTTGCAACTGAACTTTCAGTGAAAGATCTTGGCATCACTTATACTCATGTTGAAAAGCTAATATTCTAAAGTGTGATTTCAAGTTGCAGTGAAATTTAGAAGAAAAAAGTTGATATTGAGGGAATGGAAAAAGCATGTCATAAATCACTGAAAGGTAACATAAATATATTAAGGATAATCTCTCCAATATTTGGGGGCACTTTTCTACTAAAGTCAAAAGCATGCTCTGGGGCCAGAGAAAAAGTACAGTAGAGGGTTGTTACACTGCAGGCAGTTTGATCCTGGGCACCACATATATTCCATGCTAGGAGTGATCCCTGAGCACTCATCCAGAAATAAGCATGATCATCAGTGTGTATGTCCCCAAAACAACAAAAGCAAAAGAAACCCCCACGAACTTCTAATGACTAACACATTTTATAATGCCATTAGACAATTTTAATTTCTATTAGAGTAGAAATAGCATATGTACTTCATATAGTAATATGGAGTGAATTACTACCTATTTTGGTAATGGGACCTGACCTAATATTAGGTAAACTGACCTAATATTCGGTAAATTTAGTGACCTACTCTAGATCTAATGACCAAGCCTGTCTGATAATTAAATATTTTTCACTCATAAAAGTTTCCACAGACATAAATATATATTCAACACAATATACACATGCAAAAACTGATGGGTTCCTGCATGTCTATTTCCATTTTACTAAACATTTTATTCCTACATAGCTGTTGATAGTTACATTGCTGCCCCTATTCTCTTCTCAGCAACATGCAATTTTTCTGTTAGAGAGACAACCAAGGGAGCATAAATTTACTTGTCTAGGAACCATTACTTGCATATATAAATATATATATATGTATATATATTTATATATATGGGATACTCACATGTTTCTGCACACAATATAAAGGTGATTTCACATTCTAATTAAACTATGCTCAGAATAAATCGAGAATACAACAAAGATCAGATTAAAGTGACATTCAAAATCTTTAAACAGTCTCTTTTATGTCACGTTGCCCTCAATTACGTGTGAACTGGATGAAAGAAGACAAATATGACCAAAAGACGGAAGGCAAATGGGAGTTTTTTGAGAAAGAATGCTCTAGACAGGGATTCAGAAAATCAGGGTTCAGGCTTCCCCACTTTCATAGTTTTCTAGATGTGTAGAGATGAAGATGTTCAAAAATGAAAGATTATTATCAGGATTTGGGGTCACAGTTAGTGGTGTTCTGGGCTGAATCTTGTGCTGTTCTCAGGCATCATTGCTGGCTCTGTGCATAAGGGACCAACGTGGTATTGGGGATCAAACCAGAGCAGCTGCATGGAAAGCAAGAGACCTAACCCCTCCAATATTATCCAGGTTCCTGAAGCTCTAAATGATACATATACTAATACCTCTTCCCCAAAAAGCTCATCATGTGGATTAATTGTTGTAGTGTATGTGATAATACTTCAAAAAACTCAAATCTACCCTAAAAACATAAGCAAGGAGGATTAAATCACATCATAGAATATTCTTCACAAAAGTTATGGAATATTTACAGACATTTTCTTTCTTTCATAATTCAGTGCATCATGAATTTTCATTTCAAATTTCAGGAGATTTTAAAGTTTTTGCTAAAGTCAACATTTAAAAATATTGTATGGATGTAAAATTATTTTATCTACACTTTAAGGGTATATAATGGCTTGATGTTTCAGTTTTCATGCATAACTTAAGTCTTGTTCAAACACACTAAAGATAGTTTTATTAGGACTGGCAAGAATGATACCAACATATTCGTGGATTTATTCCATATGCATGGAATATGTAGATCTCACTCTAAATATAGCCTTTCAGAGTCTGAAATGCCTGTGCTTTGGAATCTGAAGTACAATAAATGGATTCTACATTAACTTGGAAATTCAGTTTCTCAATTTAGAACTATACATCATATACTCAGAAAATATCAGAGATTTTCTACTTTAAATGATAACCAAGGGGTAAAGAAATAGTACAGCAGGGAGGGTTCTTGCCTTGCATGCAGCTGACACAGATTGATCCCTGATACCCCATCTGGTTCCCCAAGCGCACCAGGAATGATCCCAAGTGCAGAGCCAGGAGTGAGCTCGGAGCACCAGTAAGTATGGCCCGTAAAACAAAAAACAAACAAATATTATCAAAGATAACTCTGAAAAATGTTCAAAATGCCTTCGTATATCAAGAAAAAAATGCATTTTTATTTTCATCCATATAATTTTCTTATCAACCCATTTATCCAAGAAAATTAATCCATGCAATTTTATATGTAAAGCAGTATTTTTTAAAGTATCCACAAAAAATAAGTGTGGTTTCACTAACTCAGACATTCAGGTAATTTGTAGTTAATACAGAGTTTGCACTGATCAACTGAGTGCTTATTATGTGACCATAACCAATCCTTGTGCTTATTGTTTTCATTTCCATTTCATTCAAATATGTAACTTATAGGGGCTAGAGCAATAGTCCAGTGGGAGTGCGTTCACCTTGCATGCAGCCGACCCAGGTTCTATGCTCGGCATCCCATATGGTCCTCGCACATGGCCAGAATTCCTGAGTGCAGAGCCAGGAGTAACCCCTGAGCACCACCAGGTGGAGCCTTAAAGGCAAATACATATATATACATATACATACATATATATATACATATATATACATATACATACATATATATACATATATGTATGTATATGTATATATATATATATATAGCTTAAAAGGCAAATATATATATATGTGTGTATAATATATATGTATAAAATAGTATATTGAAAAAATATTAAATTGCTTCCAAAGATGTCTAATTTTCTTGGTTTTCACATGTATAAGTTATATCCCCGAATGCAGACCAGGGCAGACCTCTATACCATGCAGAATGAGAGACTGGATCAAACTTATTTTTTTTTCAACAAAAATAAGATGATACATGTATATTTATTTCATTTCATCTGCACATCTTCAGATGTCAAGAAGAGCTTGTCAGTGGGCAAGTCACTTGCCTTTCTTGTTTGTACCTGATCCAAGTTTGTTCTTCAGCACGACACGATGTCCTTCAAGCCCTGCCAGAGAGATCCCTGACCACAGAACAGGGAGGAAACCCTGAGTACAATCAGGGGTGTCTCCAAAACAAACTTTTTTGAAAAAAAGATCTTATCAGAAAACGATGCTGTCATTAATACCGTATATATTAATATATATTTCTATTTAAAATTTCAATTGATCTTCAGATATATGTTTGATAAATCTATATTTATTTTTTATAAATTATTTTAATAATTTTTGCTATGTTCAATCCAAGTGTAAAAGTATTTCTAAGAGAAGAAAAGAATGAAATAAGAACAAGAGACAATTGGAACATGAATTCACTGAAATTCATCCATTTTAAGCTGAACATTTATTTTGCTTGCCTCAAGGAACCTTAAAGGGAAGGAAAAACATCTTCAGTTCATTTAGGAAGATTCAGGATCACCTCTAATAAACCTCCTTATATTATTTGCTCCAACAGTTTAAGATGAGTGTTTTCATTTCATATTATGAGTTTTAGTTAAGGGTTATCTCACTGTTGTAATTTGGTTAGTTCATTTTTTCTGGAGTACAAAGCTTTGTGCCAAGGTCTTGTGCTGAATTGTTTTACCCTTCTGGGTTGGCTCTGACAGCTCTATCAACTTTCTGATAACCAAGAGCAACTTTTACCAGCTTCCTTTAATTTGCTTCTATTTTTTCAATTGTCTTTTAGCCAATAACCTGAAAATTTGTCACAAATTTTTATGTTTGATATAGACAAACTATATCAAGAGTCTGACTGGAATATATATATATATATATATATATATATATATGAATGTATCATTCATATAATTATAAAATAAACATATAATAATAAAATACAAATAATGCATAATTTGGGGGCCACATATGACAGTGCTTCAGGCTAACTCCTTGCTCTGTGCTCAGCAATCACTACTAGCAGAGTTCATAGTAAATGGTGTGCTGGGAATTGAATTCTGGTCAGGCATGTGAAAGGCAAGAGCCTTAACCACTGTACTATCTCCCTGTCCAGACTAATTCTCTACAATCTGGTAAATTTATTTCTACATTTGGTGAATATTTGAGTCTTTGTTCCATAGTCCTTTTGTTGTGGAAATAGCTTTTTAAGTATAGATGATTGGAGTGTGTTTATGTTCTTAAAATAAAAAGGAAACTAGGGGAATAGCTTCAGTATGAAATCAAGAATGTGGGGCTGGAGTGATAGCCCAGCAGGTAAGGTGTTTGCCTTGCATGAGGTCAGCCCATGCTGGCCCAGGTTCGATCCCTGGCATCTCATATGGTCCCCCAAGCACTGCCAGGAGTAATTCCTGAGTGCAGAGCCAGGAGAAACCCCTGAGCATTGCCGGGTGTGACCCAAAAAAGCAAAAAAAAAAAAAAAAAAAAGAATGTGCCACATTTCAAGTCAACAATGATGTATAAAGCAAACATTTGTAAAATAGCCAAGTGAGAAGAAAGGATGGGCATTAGAATTTCTGAAATTATTCAAGGAAAGCTACAGTTGCAGTTGCTTCCATGAATGAGATAAGTTCTCGGAAATGGAAATTAGCAAGAAAAAAGAAAAGATCGATGACTGAATATGGGCACATAGTCACAATTATGATGCAAGTAGAATAACAGAATAACTAACGAAAGTCAAACAGAAGGACAGAAGAGAAAGAGTGTAAAAAGCTATCTTATTATCAGCTCACAATAACCAGTTGACCAGTTTTCTAATACAGAAGAAAGGAATAGCTGTCCATAGTTCTTAGCAAAAAGCTTAACATTCATATAGATAAGAGCAAACTGCTCTAGCTATTTAGCCTAAAAAAGCACAGTATTGTCAATCTGGGCACCTTATTTAAATTATCATTTGCCAGAAATGATGACAGTATTAGTTAAAATAATCCAAAAACCAAAAATATTTTGAGCATGCAAATACAATATAATAAAATATGAAAGCAAAGTACATTTTTGATGTTTTTTTTAAGCATCTGAATTGAATTTTTTTCCTTTTAAAAAAGTTTAACTACCAGTGAATCACCTCTATTTTAAACATGGCATTTATATTTTTAAGATATGGGGAAGGAGTTTTTTTACTGGTCCTTTAGAGTTTTACTTTCTCATCTTGGCAGCTTTAAACTAAATAGTGTACATCGAGGAAAGTGGTGAGAACAGAGCAGTGTGAAATTATTGATCTCATGCCTTGTGAAGTTTCACAAGTCC
Source organism: Cryptotis parvus (assembly GCA_021461705.1). Classification (NCBI taxonomy): domain Eukaryota; kingdom Metazoa; phylum Chordata; class Mammalia; order Eulipotyphla; family Soricidae; genus Cryptotis; species Cryptotis parvus. Next base: position 218,081 of record JAJIBD010001149.1, on the reverse strand, counting down.
TTGCAAAATTTACAACTTTGCCATAGGGCAAATTTTGATCATTTTAGACAAGGATTGAATATTTTGCCTTGAAAAATGTTAGCAGAAAACCTCCTAAGGGGGTGTGTGAGGGGGGGAACACAAAACGTCAAATCATCTGGGCATAGAAGTCGTCAACTTTATGTGGTGAGTGGCAATCTGTACTTTATGCTTAGGTTTCATGGAAAATAATGACAAATCTAGAATCAATACCCCTGAATGTCAGCTCCCAACAAGAACTGAATGTCTACACTAGATTGTATTAAAGGGCTGGCTACAGTATAATAACAAGGGAGATCAGCAGGGGGCAGCAGTGGATGACATGAAAAGTAATGAAAGAGGGGGTCGAGACGGGAAATTGCCAAAGTTCTCAGTAAAGCAAAGTACAAAGAACACTGGCTTCGAAGACAGATAGACCTGGGTCCTAATTTCAACCCTATCGCTTATGAGCAATGTGAAATCTAGCAAGTTATTAACCATTCTAAATTCTAGTGTCTCATGTTTAAAATTAGAGAATTAATATTACTCAAAGATGTTGAATAATGGCAGGCAGATGTAGGTTTTGTAAAGAACATTTCTACGATTATTTTAAAGCAAAAGTTATTCTTCTATAGGAGGACAGGTTCTAATTCTTTATATATTTCAAAGGGAAAACAAAATTTACAAATATGATAAATAGTATGCTTCCTAAAATCAGTACTTACTTATAAGTGTAAATAGACTGGAAATATAATTTTTAAAAACATCACTTTAACAGGTTTGTAAACTAATAAGGAAACTAATTTAGTCCTAAAAAGAACTAAATTAAAGAAATCTTACATAATATCTGGGATCAACTAAAAAGAATCTAGCAAAATCTCATCTACCACATGTGATTTTGTCAGAGCAAAGAAGGAGTTACATACTCTTATAAATAATGGATTTGTAAATAACTTAAAATATTTTTAGCTAATACTTTTACATAATTCAGCAATCAAAAAGTGTAAAAGGGTATTGAAAGCTTTCTTTATCTCAATAGTTGGACTCTTCAAAACAGAAACTACAATATTTAGAGTCAATCTATTGAAATTATGAGTCACACCTATTTGGTCTTTGTTCCTATATTTTACACATTGATTTCCTAATGCCCCAGAAATTTCCTAAGCTTTGAAACTATAAAGTTATCTTTTGTTATGCTAATAAAATGACTTTTGAGAAGGCTAGAATTTTCAGTCCCACCTCTGATCTTGGAGCTAAAAAGGCTAGAGCTGAACCAATTGCTAAATGTCAATGATTTAATCAACCCTGACTCAATAATGCAGCCATCCCCCAAAAAGATAAATCAAAAGACAGTGTTAAGAGAGTCTCCGAGTTGTTGAACACATGTAAGCTCAGACTGTGTGGTATAGTCACAGAGCTTGAAAGCTCGACATTCCGTGTTCTCTGTGCATCTCTCCCATCTGGTAATCCTGTTTTATATTCTTTCATAATAAATCAGTTATCTGGTAAGTAAAGTGTTTCACTGAGTTTTTGGGGACAATATGACAAATTAGCTGAACAAAGAGAACATATAGGAATCTTGGGTTTAGTGTCAGTTGGTTATAAGCACAAGTTCTAAGCTGTTCTTTTGCTACCTACTAATTATATGTCCTCAGATAATAGACCTATATTCTCTGAGTTTTATTTTTCTTAATCTATAAAATAATTATAATAATTTCAATAAGAGAGGTCTAAAGGTTAACCCAGTGAGCATACGTAAATCCTTAAAATCCTGTGAAAGGAAACCACAATATAAATTTACTCTTTCTAATTGCAAATATGCCTACAAATATTTTTTCTTCAGCAAAATAATAAAAGGCTATATTACACTCTATCTTTCATTGAAAAACAAAGTGCATGTACCCTATTACAAGTGTTCAATATTCATCTTTTGATAGAGCAAAAGGGGAGTGTTAAGGATATATTTAAATTTCAAAATGATCATTGTTCCCTTGTCAAAACCACTCATCAAGTCCTTGATCAAATCCTGAAAGCACAATTTCTTAGATTTAGCTTTCATATCCTTCTTGGCAATAATATATTGAAGGAAAACTTCATTATCAACAATGCTTTGGGGATGAATGGAAACCCTCCTCAGTAGATCCAATCTCGCTCTTTCTCCAGAGAAAATATATTTTAGCCTTCTGCTATGCTTAGGTCTATCTCCATCCATTCTCATTTTTTATCTTCCCAGTAGCAGCACTTCCTAAGCTTTACACTGAACCCAGAGGGTCACCTACTTCACAATCTGCTGTCTAAAAACAGGACAGTCACCATGTATAAAAGGTACTGCACCATTAGACAGCTGAAAGCAGATTTGTTAATAAAAAGACACAGTTACAATCATTAAAACACACCAAAAAATACCCTGATTTTTTAATCTAAAAGGAATCAATGGAAGAATTAACAAAGGTGTTCAATGTCCAATAATGCCCTTAAAAGTCAAACATAGTTAAGCCTTTGTAAAATGGAATTAGAATGAAAAGCATTGGAGAAATTTTAAAACTGAAAATTCTAGAAGAAAAATGAGAGTGCTCTGTGAGCTAAATGTGATAACTTACTGCTTAAAAAAAGATATTTAAATGTAAACTATTTCACAAGGTTTATACCAGAATGAATAAAGATTATGTTCTCAATTTGTCTTCTCGCTATGTCCAAAATCTTTGACTTGTCCCATTTCTATTGTGAATAGAACATCACTCTTTCTTACTGTACAAAAAAGGAGGGATCACTGAAAAATTTGATGTATTAAAAGCAGAAATCAGTGTGAACTCAGATGCCCTATGTTTGGTAATCAGTTCTAAAGTGACGAGTGAAGGTGTTTACCAGCTCCCAGAGAAAGTAGAATGGTGAGAAATACTGACATTAACAATTGCTTCAAAGAAATCAGGCTTGAGAATAATCTCCCCAAACAGGTCTAAGCCACAGTCTTCAATGAAGATATGACTTGTTTTTACAAATGTCTCCAGATTCCAGCTCACATACTGATTTGCAAGGCAATGCTGTGAAATATTCAGAGAAACTCCCGAATCACTGGCAGTTCCCATCATTGAAAGCAGTACTTGAAAATCTTTTCTTTAAGTACAACTACTTGAGACTGAGAAGGGTCTCACATGATGAATTAAAATCCACCAAATTGGCACTTCAGCTGAATGAATAAGAGGAAAAAATTCTAGAAGTATGGACTGTCCATAAAAAAGACACTGCTTCTTTCTTCCCTGGAAATAATAACATCTTTTACATGCCACTTCTCTCTGAGGAGCTTTAAAGACTTTATCTAATTAATCCTCCCAGCTACCCAGAGAGGTAGATAGGGAGGCAGGTATTATCATCTGAATTTGGCAGTTGTGGAAATTAAAGTGTCCTGATTAAGGAATTTAGGTAAGAGTCAGAATTTTTACTGCAATGAGTGGACTCTAAATTCTCTGTTGTTCAAGTAAAAAGAAAGCCTAGGGATGCTTATTAAATCTGCCTTCATTTGATCCCCATACATGGAGCTTGGCAAAAGTCTTTAGTAGTAGAGGTAAAGAACAAACTATCTCAAAATATGATTGCAGTTTAGTATTATTGACTGCTGGAACCAGTGGGAAAGGTTTATTTTTATTCAATTATTAATTAGAAGATTTCTTGCTTTTTAAATTGCTTTGGTGGTCAATTTAGCATATTTAAAAAAGTTGATGCATTGTGAATATCAGAAGAGCAATAATTGCGGGGTAATGAAATTCAACATTAGATAATAGGAAAAAAAACCTGCCCGGGACGTGGTATTTAGACATTTGGGGAAGGAAAACAGAAAATAGATAATACCCAGAACAGAGTCTAAAAGAGGGGCCTAATCTAGCAGGAATTATGTTAAGTTCCCAATGTTAGTTTTTCATTTCTTGGTTAGAAAAAAAACAAATGGGGGGAATGCGCAGCTACCTCCCTGGTCAATTACAATGACCCCACCTTTCCTTTCATGTTATAATGTGGGGTGACTTGTGACCAGAACTTACCAGGGAAACACATGGGGTCTGTCATAGACCAGCTATACAAGGAGTCTTTGATCTTCAAGAAGTGCAAGAAAGAGCCCCCTAATTTGCTGAATTTCCTCAGGTATTCCTGGGCTATCCGGTTCAGCAAGAGCAAAGAGGTGGCCACACATGAGTGAGAGCAGTGGACTGAGTAAGTGGCAGGCAGGGAGAAGATAACAACCTTCTTCCTTGATAATATTATGGAGGTACTGAATATATGACCCAGCAATACCACTTTTGGGAATATACACTGGGCATCCAAAACACACAGCAGAAAAGCCATCTGTATTTCTATGTTCATTGCAGCATTATTCACAATAGCCAGAATCTGGAGACAAACCAAGCACCTAAGAACAGATGACCACACATGGGTATACTACATGCCTGTTAGGAGAAATGAAGCTGGAGATTCACTTATAAATTGATGGACATAGGGAGTTATCATGCTGCGTGAAAAGAGTCAGAAGCAGAGGAACAGATATAAAATGATTGCACTCATTTGTGGGATATTTTAAAATAGTATGAGACAAAATACCCAGGGACAGTAGAAACAGGCAAGCAGGAATGGTTTATGATTGGAAGCCTACCTCAAGTGCTGGGGGAGAAGGGAGTTGGGATGGAGAAGCAACTACTATGACAAAGAGAGTTGGAAATGATCACTCTGGATAAAAACAGCGTTCTGAAAATAGGTGAAGGAATGAAAATGATAACTTCTCAGTATCTGTATTACAAACCAAAATGCCCAATGGAGTGTGTGAGAAAGAAAGAGAGAAAGAGAGAGGGGGAGATGGAGAGAGAAAGAAAGAAAGAAAGAAAGAAAGAAAGAAAGAAAGAAAGAAAGAAAGAAAGAAAGAAAGAAAGAAAGAAAGAAAGAAAGAAAGAAAGAAAGAAAGAAAGAAAGAAAGAAAGAAAGAAAGAAAGAAAGAAAGAAAGAAAGGAAGGAAGGAAGGAAGGAAGGAAGGAAGGAAGGAAGGAAGGAAAGGGAAGGAAGGAAGGAAGGAAGGAAGGAAGGAAGGAAGGAAGGAAGGAAGGAAGGAAGGAAGGAAGGAAGGAAGGAAGGAAGGAAGGAAGGAAGGAAGGAAGGAAGGAAGGGAGAAAGAGAGAGAGAAAGAAAGAAAGAAAGAAAGAAAGAAAGAAAGAAAGAAAGAAAGAAAGAAAGAAAGAAAGAAAGAAAGAAAGAAAGAAAGAAAGAAAGAAAGAAAGAAAGAAAAGAAAGAAAGAAAGAAAGAAAGAAAGAAAGAAAGAGAGAGGGGGGGGGGGGAAAGAGAGAGAAAGAAAGAGAGAGATAGAAAGAAAGAAAGAAAGAAAGAAAGAAAGAAAGAGAGAGAGAGGAGAGAGAAAGAGAGAGAGAGAAAGAAAGAAAGAGAGAGAGAAAGGCAGGTGCCTACCATAGAGACAGGCTGGGGTGGGAAGGTGCGAGTGAATAAAGGACACCGGTAGTAGAAAATGTGTACTGGTGAAGGAATGGGTGTTGGAACATTGTATGACTGAAACCAGATCATGAACAGTTCTGTAACTATGTATCTTGATGAAGAACAAAATCCTACTCTGATATCATTTTATCTCAGCACTTCCACTCCAAATGAGTTATAATTTCTATACCATCTAGTATAGAAATGATGGGGTTCTATGTAGATGGGTTATCACTAATGCTACAAAGAGGTAGGTGGTGTTTTTAAATTATTTCTATGGCATTACTGATGATGGAATTACAGACCTGCTACTATCCACCGGTGTAAAAATCCCAAGATAACAAATGCAAGGTCTGAGATGCCTGAGAAGGGGGCTTTGTCTTTAAAAATCCCTGAAGTGGTAAAATGTTCAATTATTAGTCATCTATGCAGTGTGACTTATGTCGTGATTTCCTCCATTAGTCTAACTGGCAGGAAAAGGATCCTTTGTACACTGGTCGCATGTTGGGAAGCAGAATATGAAGAAATTATTGCCCACTTCCCCGAAAGAATAACTGAGATGAAAATGATCACTGTATCCATAATGCATCACAAGTGCTTATGGTCAGTTTTGAGGCTTTCCAATAAACAGACAAATCTAATAAATAGAGGTGGTACTGTCTATGAGTTTGTGTTACTAGCTCACTTCTGGAAGGTTTTTTAGAGAAATGAGTAAATATATTTATAGCTAAAGATTTAAATGTTTTACCTGCCCCAACACCCAGAGATTCTTCCTGTGTGGCAAGAGCTTGCATAATTCTAAGGAATGGGAGATATATCTAAATCTTGGTTCAAGTTCTTGAATTTATTTTTGAAAAAGTAAACAAGCCATGCATTCAAGTTACATGTATCCAATAAACAACAAATGATATGTTATGAAACTGCTCACTTTTTCTTATTGAGTATACATGAAATGAAAAACAAACGACTTCATTTCTTGTTATTTGAAAAGTGAAAGCCAAGAATGAATTCATTTCCACCCTAAGTTTCCTAGGCATACTAAGAAAGAAAAAAGCAGACACTAACCGCCACCTTCGCTATCCGAGCGCTGCGATGCTACCGCAAGACCAGATTAACAGAGCAAAACCAGTTCGAGGCCCAGGTAGGCAGCTCTCAGAAGCGGGAATCACTGGGAATTCGTCAGATGGAGTCAGGGTCGGCCCTTCCCCCTCCATTTTGTTGAGCCTGGTGGCCCCGCCCAGGAGCTGCCCTGGGGGGACCAGCCATAGCATGCAGTTTCAAACGCGGCTGGGGAAGCTGGAACTCCGCCTACCCAGGCTCAGCTGACCATGGGGCTCCCAGGAGGACAGATGGGTTTTGGGAGTGGGTTCATCACCTCTGGGGGGTCCCGGAAGCAGCCGGATGAGACTTGCCCACCACACTAGCCGCCACCTTTGCGTCCAGATGCTGACCATGAGGTCCCTAAGTCCATCAAACTAGTGGAGAGAGTTATGTCCTTTGATGTACTGCATTCTACCATGTGTAGGAAAGTTTGGCGGGAGGGAGAGATAGAGAGGAGAGAAAAGACATACAGAACCCGCCAAGTAGTTGAGGTGTGGGAGGGGGAGGGAGGTGGGGACACTGGTGATGGGAGATGGGTTTAGGTAGAGGGATGGGTGTTGGAACACTGTAGAACCAAAACTCTACATGAGCATCTTGCAATTTTATGTCTAAAAGTGGTGTAATAAAATTTGGGAAAAGAAAAAAAATAAAAATAAAAAAAGAAAGAAAAAGCAAAGGAAGTTATAGAATAGTCCAATGCAGCATTGCAGCCAACCCCAGATCAAAATATAAACCACAATACCTACAAAACAACACACAAAACAACACACAAAACAACAAAAAATGTAAAAAGAACACAAAAGATACATGAGGCATCCAAACAAGAATGGTAAAGTGGCAAGACTAAGCCTCCAAGTGATGAACTTACAAGTTCTGCTTGTTTCTACCACGCACCTAACACTTAGCAAATGTTTCCCCAAGATACACAATTTTACCAAGCAAAGAACAAACACAATTTTATGCATTGCTATGTAAGAAACTGTCAAGCATTGAAATAAATTGTATAAAGTAGTAATATCTGTGGCCCCTGATTTCCGGAGGTGTGAAATATAATTAGAAAGCTAGTGCATGGGCATATGAAAATGTGCATGAAAATGCCAAGTAGTAAACAAAAAGTACCTAATAAAAAGTATCTAATAAGCAGGATTACTAACATTAACAATGCAGACAGTAAAGCTGCCGTTCAGATTCAGGATTAAGTATTAGCTATGTAGTCCCAGGAAGCAACCTGCCTGAGGGTTCAAAATTCTGTTTTGACATAGGCATGCCATAAAATAGGGCAAGCTAACTAATCCTGCTGCATATTCTGTTTCTCATTTTTCACTCGAAAACAGACCAAAGTATAGAGTTGGTGGGTTGGCTGTGAAAAGTAGAAATTATAATGTGAAATAATCCAACGGTGCGGTGAGCCCTCATTCCAGTGTTTGCTGGAAGGGATAAATAATACGATTAGTAATGGTGGGCTGAATAAATAGTCTTCAGAAATAGAACTTATGCTTACTGAACTCTTTTGGTCTGAAACTATCCTGCCAAGTTATTTTATTTCATCTTCACATCATCCCTTTATGGTCGAAAGTACTACAAATATTTGAAGGTGAGAAATACTCATTTTAAATACAAGATACAGGGAATAGTTCATAGGAGGACTTATTGCAACTAATACATAGGATTTGTAGAAAAGAAAGTCAGTGTGATGGCATGTAGGATGGGGAATGTAAGCATCGAGCTAACAAGCACACATGTAAATGGTGGTTATTAAGGACTTTCCATCAATTTAGAGAAGCTATGTCTTACTACCAAAAGAGAATGTCTCACAAGAATTGGTACATTCGAAAAGGGCAGAAGGGCTGGGCTAAAAATAAAGTATCTGACGGAAGTATAGGCATGAAAAGTGCCTTAGAGTGTCTGGGACTGACCTATCTGTCCCTCACATATGGTCACATGAGTTGGAAGTTTATGGGAAATATACGCACTGTACTTGGAAAAATACAGTAATAAAGAGGCCTGTTTTCACCTATATAAACTTAAAATACTGGAAAAATGAATTCCACTCTTCAAATAACTATTTATGTATATTTGAACAGTTAGCAAACTATTGCTTTTGAAGTAGCTGCTTAGTGGACAGAATGATAATACATTGGTCAGGACATTTGCCTTGCACATGGCTGACCCAGGTTCAGTCCTCTGAGTACCACCGGAGTAATTCCTGAGTGCAGAGCCATGACTAACTCCAGAAGATCACAAGATGTGCCACCGCAAAACAAATACTAAAAAAAGGTAATGGTTTAAAGATATCTCACCATTGCCAATATCAGTAATATGTGATGTAGACATTGAATTAATATGATGTCTCATCCACTTGCTAAGAGGATTAATAGTCCATTAACGAAGTGATCATCCAAGAGGTCCCAAGAATCTTCTTCTTGCTCTAAAAGTTGAAGTCAGTAGCTATTTGTTGTCTAAGATTTAAAAGTAGCTGCCTAAACTTTGATATTTCCCCAAGTTTTCAATCCTACTCCCCAGAGCTTCAGTCTTCCAGTGTGTGGGTGGTTTCTGCTTTTGTTTGTGGGTGGCTATTCTATTGTTCAGAAACATTTCTTCTGTGTTTCATCTTAATTCAGGAATTTTACCAAGAGTGGCGGCTTGCTTCATTATGACATTTTTCAGTCAGACATACTTAGATTCCTAAAGCCAGTTAGGCAAGGTGTCCTGGGGAAAATTGCAATTTATTATTGTCATTATGAAATTCTGAAATTAAGACCACCTTGCAAAACAACTGAATTATAATCGTGGTATGTAGTCTTGTTACCCAATCAATTGACTAGTACCAGTAAGCAGCTATTAGACTGTGCTGTGCAAGTATAACGTCCTCCTTCTAATGTGATGGAATTAATTCATACAACCTGATAACAAGGCTATTACAATGCGAACAATGGTTTAGAAGTGGCTTGCCTGGAATAGCCAGGCACCATTGAACATTTCAGATCAAAGGTCTATTGAATACAAAGAACAAATAGAATCAATTTCTTGAACTGAGTCTGCATTTCCAAACTTGCAACATTATACCACAGAATGTAACTTAATGAAATACAGATGAGAAGACCAGAGAAAAGCTAGTTCTAACGCAACAATGAAAATTAATATACTACTTTCCACTTTTTTCTGTATGGAAACAAATGTTATTAAAGACAGCTTTTTACTACTGAAATTCCGGATTTGGGAACTAACCAGAACTTAGATAACTCAGTTGCAGATAATAAGGAGGCACATTTTCTTTACCTAGTCTATAGAGCTGCGTATTTCAAAATTATTTTAAAGAGCCTAGTACTTAATGAAGTAAATTGTTCATTCTATTGCCATAGGTAACAGAATGGCACAGAATAGTTTACTTAACATTGGTAATTAAAGAATGAATGATGACCAAAATAAAATGAAATGTAATTAAATGAAAAAGGCTTTACATTCCTGAAAAGTTCATTTATAAGAAAAATTTCTTAGCAACATGTCAATATAAGCATAGGTGGAATTCCAGAAAAGAAGTACAAATGTATATTAGTTAAAAATCTTTGAACTACCATGAGTCAGCTAAGAGTTCTTGGAATAACCAAGAAATAAATTAATAATACATTCGGGGTAATTATTAACATAGACAATTTGTAAGAACAAGATATTGAACTGTGTAGTAATGACTAGCATTTTAAAAAAGCTAAAAAGTATTTAAAGTAACAAAGACTAGAAGAGATATTTAAAATTAAAATGAATTTAAAGTATAAATTTAAAATAACTTTAATTTTATAATTGTTACAAATAAAATTGTAGCCTATATTATGAAATGTTTAATCTTTTTAAAATATATCATACACTATGCTACTTAAGGATATGTATCATGAATTTTTATTTATAATACTTTTCACCGACGGGGCAGAGCTACGGCCGGCTCTCCCCATGCCCAGCTGATCACGAGGCAACCGGGAGGGAAGGCAGGTTCTAGCCCTGGCGCGCCATCCCAGCTAGAGCCTCGCAAGAAGCCAGAGGAACCCCCACACCATGAGGACTGCCATTTTCCACATCAGGACTCCCCAGTTTGTCAGAGCTCCACCCAGCAAAAGAGTTGATCACAAGCCCAGCTCGCACTGCCACTTTGCTGCCACGTGGTTCATCAGTAAATGCACGAGATGAAACACAACTACAAGAGTATACCACCCACATGGCAGAGCCTGGCAAGCTACCCGTGTCATATTTTGATATGTCAAATACCAGTATCAATTATAGACGTCATTCCCATGACCTGATGGAATGGTTTGAGGCTCTTTATGTTCCTAGAGCAAGAAGATGCCCTTGGGCTACACTAGCGTGTGACAGAACGTATGGAGATATTACTGGTGTCTGCTCGAGCAAATCGATGGACAACGGAAGACAAATGATACAAGTGAATACCTTTCACATAATTACAGTTGCCACTTTTATATGTCATTATTAATAAATAGATCTATGTGACCATTGTATACTATAAAATAAAGTAATTACTAGTAATTGTTACCAAATGACAATATTCAGTTATTCAGAAATATGTAATAGAATATATTAGTTTGTTTTATTCATATCTATCATTTGTTTACTAAACCAAAACATACTAATTAATTGATTTCACTTCTGGATATCAACAAAATGTGAGTGTATTTTCATTTTAAGTGGAAATATTTTAAAATAATTCTAGGTTTCTAATTAGAAATAGTGATGATGCATACAAAGTGGTATTAATAACTTTAACCTACTCTTTATCCTAGAAAAACCCATTGAGAAAACACATGAACAAGGGAATGGTATGCAGCTAAAACTGGATAGGATGCTGCTAGCATTCAATAAGCCAAATTTCTCTTTAAAATAAACTTGGAGGAGGCAGTGATATTACAGTGGGCAAGGCTTTGTTGAATGCTGCCAACCCAAGTTCAATCCCTGGTGCACCGTATAGTCCCTTGAACATCACCAGGAGTCATACCTGAGTGCAAAGCCACAAGTAAGCCCTGAGCACTGTTTGGTATTATCCCCAAACAAAAATAAAACAAAGCAAAATAAATTCGGATTGAAAGAAATAGTACAGGGGGTAAGACAGTTGCTTTCTAAGTGGCCAACCATGGATGGATTCCTGGCACAGCATACAGTCCTCCAAGCTTCACCAGAACTGTTCATTTAGCACTTAGCCAGGACTAAGCCCTGGCCCCAATACTCTCTCCACCAAAAATTAAATAAATAAACAAACAAATAAATAAATAACTTTTTGCATTTGTATTACTTAACATCTCTGAACTCTCTTCAACTTTCAGTGTACATTTTCCCTCTTGTCTCTTGTCTTACCATTGTTCATAGATTTGCTTGAGTGGGCACCAGTAATGTCTCCATTCATTGGGAATGAGGTCCATTATATTCACTGTTTTTGGCATATCAAATACACCACGGGTAGCCTGCCAAGCTCTGTCATGGCTCTGCGTTCATCCCAGGGACCCAGTCTTTTTCTATGTCAGACCATCAACCATCCAGGGCCCACAGGGCAGAGCCCTGGGTGTAAACAAGCCTGTCTCCTGTCTGACTGATGCAGCTGGGCACCACAGCCACACCTGAAATACCTCAAGGGGCAGGGATTTTGCCTCTTAGGGGTCTTTATTTAGGTTTATGGGACTGATTGCATCCAGCAGTGCTCTGGCCTACTCCTGCTTTATGCACCTTGTGTTGCCGCCTTGTGTTGCTGGGCTGACCATGTGTTGCCAGGGATGAATCCGTACCTCCAAAACGCCAAGAATTCACTCAACCTTTTGAGTTTCTCCTCTTTCTTTAGGAATTGACTCATGGTAGAGTTTGAGTGATATTATTTTAGTAACCTTATATAAATTGCACTGGGGGTACAATATGAGGTAACTGGAATCAAATTGGTGTTAGCTATATGCAAAGCAAGTACCTTCCAATGGTTCTCTCTCTGGCCCCATATTTTAAAGATGATTGAAATATATCTACCTAGGAATGACAGAATGCAGCAAGATTTTTCCTTTTCTTTGCAATTTTCTTTTAATCCACATGATCAGACTTGAACTAATTTAGCCCTAAAATGCCAATTTATTCCACTTTACTTTAAATCCAAATATTTCCTCTTAGCATTTAATGTTATTTCACATTAATATTACTATTTTATAGGCCATTCAATGAATCATATTTTTAAAGTCTAGGATGTATAATTTGTCTTTTTATAACTCCGTATACAAAAAGCTACTACCTGACATGTTTCACATTTGCTTTAATCAATACTGCTTTATACAAAGTACAAATAATCTTTCACTTTACAAAAAAATCTTTTCCTATTCCAAATCACAGCCATACACATAACCATTTGCCATTCTTTTCTAACACAGAACTCATTTTGTCAGGGTTTTTTTAGACATTCTTGGGAATTTCAATCAGTTTAATTGTTTGACAGAATTTTCCTGCCTTTTTTCAGAAGGTGAAAATTTTTCAACTGCCAGCAACGTATCTGCGAATATTTCCCAGGAGTGGCAGCTAATTGCAACTTGGTTTACAGGGACTGTTGTTTGAGGGCCTTTTGTTTGTTAGCTTTATACCAATATGTTCTACATTAAACAAGTGATGCCTTTAAAGCAAAAAAAAGAAAAAAAAACTACACTGTAAAATTACTTTGCCATGATAGCTACATACACACAGTTGAATTGCAATCATTTTTCACTGACATTAGTTGGTACTTTTACTAAATTAAAGTAGTTTTTACTTGCTGTAACAAATTTGGAGCATTAAAAATGAGGTTTATGCCTCATTCTGAAGATATAGATGACTCTTTTCCAAGCAAAATGTAGCAAAAAATCACTACTGAACAATTTATGTTAACAGTCATATCTCTTCAACTATCTAATCTAATATTATCTCTTTACTAAAACCTCAAGGAAATGTAATTATAAAATCTGATAATGTTTTTTCATATACCAAATATTTATAGCCTCCAAAATAGATATATTTCAGAAATAAAAGCACTCTACAATATGTTTCCCTTTCTGAGCATTTCCTAATGGTTCAAAAGTGGTAGCCTCATTACTAAATTATTTACTTCTTATTCTTAGAATTGCTTATAAATATCAATGACTGCAGTGAACAATTATTTAGTGATGTCAAACATACATTATTTGACAGTTAAACAAAGTAAGGATGGCCAGGTTATATAAAATTATAGTAGGTAAGACATTTGTCTTGCATGCTGTCAACTTAGGTTTGTCCCTAACAGCACATAGGGTCCCCTGAGCACCTCCAGGGCTGATCTCTGAGCATGAGACCCAGGAGAAAGTCCTGACCACCTCATGGAAGGGCAAGAGGGAAGGGAAGAGAAAGAGAAGGGAATGGAGGCATTCATAGCTTGGCTGATGAAAATAATGCTTCTAAGCTTACCTCATTTTTCTTAACCTCAGAAAGAAATTATTTTAACCTTGATTCATTTGACCTTACCTTGAATAACTTATCCATCAGACAAGGGCAAAAATAATTGTTGATGGAATTTTTTATTTCTGTAATACTTGGAATTAATTTCATATTTTAATTTTAAAGTAATTTTAATTTTCAAAATAGATATGGACTGACATGCAGGGTGTCATATGTTACTGAATAACTTGAACTTGAGTTTCATAAACACAGAGTTTTCAAAAGAACTGGTTGTTCATTTAAAGAAGCCATTAAGTTACTATCAATTTTAAATGTGCAAAAAGTTATGTTAGATCTTCTGTGCCCGAATTAGTTTGATAAAATTTTACTCTTTTTAAATAATCACTACCAACCACTTTTTAGGTGGAGCAAATTGATCACTTGATCACTTGAATCCCGTTATTCATTGATTTGCTCGAGCAGGCGCCAGTAACATTTCCATTGGACCCTATCACGTGCCAATGTAGCCCAATGGCAACTATGGAGGTATTCAGGTTAGAAAATACTTATCTAAATATTAAATATGCCAGGTACACACCCGGCAGAGCAGAAACCAGCTTTCCCTGTTGTGCGTGGCGCCGCGTGCGCAATTTACCTCCAAATTACTATAAATATTCTATCCACCCCTCTGAGAGAGCCCCACAAAGTAATGAGAATATAGCACCCGCATGGCAGAGCCTGGCAAGCTGTCCGATGCATGTTCAATATGCCAAATCCAGTAACAGAAATGTTTATTTTCCTGACCCGAAAGAGCCCTTAATACGGCAGCAGGAGCAAATTACATCAGGTAATTTGGGTGTTTAATAGGGTAGGGAATTTGTTAGTCTCTATTACCAGAAGAGATGTCCCTCTCTGCTGTAGTCTTACATATAAAAGGATTATATAACTGTACTCTGTTAGGTCTGTGACTTACTGTAAGTTCCTGAAGTTAAGGCCAAATATGACATCTACCAAAGAGACTTTAAAGACTAGCATATAGTTGGTCATATTTGTTCCAAGAAAGAGGCTATGATCACCTCAGATCCAGAGTAAAGATAATGTTAAGCTAGACAGAAATAAATCTGTGGAAAAAGTACAATTTGTCCCATTTTAGCTGACTGGAGGACAGTCCACGTTGGGCTTTATTCAGGAAATCAAAGTCCCAAAATGTGTTCTTTCATATTACATGCTAATATTTTATTAACCATTGCATATCTGTTATTTATTTGAAAAAATAAATAACTACTGAGTAAAATGTATGAAAAATAATTATGATATTGTTTATACAATAGGAAACATTCAAAATAATTTAAGAAGTGATCCCTGTGAAATCTCCACCTGAGTCAGATTGAACTTATCAAAAAATAATTCTTTCCTGAGAAATACTTAACCTTTAAGAAGTAAATTTAACAAATTTATGTTAAGTGAGCAAAATAAGTAATAAACATGAATTTGCCATGAAAGACATATAACATTTTCAATTTGTGTATTTTGTGAAAGCATTATAAATATTTTCAATGCTAGCTACTGATTGCCTCCCTTGAATCTGTTTTGGGTTCCAGTAAAACTAAGTATTCACCATAAGCAAGTAAGTAATATATATATATATATATATATATATATATATATATATATAATACAAGTATTAATTCCTTAGTTCTTGTATTTGAAGAGCATCTGAACTACTTTTTTTCAATTACTGAAATTTTACAATTATGTGATTTGTTTTTCACTGGAAAAATAGTTTTGTTTGATTTAGAAGTTAAAGAAATATGTGTCATGAAAAGAGCATTTTATATGGGGTGGGAAATTGATTTAAAATAAACTGTGAAACAAGGGACATAATGGGAATAAATGAGAAATAGTTGAGTGTTATTCAATTTCTTAGACATAAATTATACATTTCTGAAACATGACTTTTTCAAAGATTCTGGAGTTCTCAATACTGTGAAAAAGTAATAACTAAACACAATTTCTAAAATAACTATGAAAAATGATTTAAAACATAGAATTTTATGTAACTGAATAATTTTATCTCCTATTTTTCATAAACTTCTGTTCTTGTAGTTAACCTAACAGGGAATTAGAAATTAAATTAAAAAGTTACTGAAAGTGAAAATTAGAATAATTTACTTAAGGGATTCAAACCGAATTTCAATTTATGATAGACTGGTTGCATTAGACAACTAATACAAGCACATTGTTTATCTTTGATTTCAACTAGACAAGAAACATCTAAGAAATCAATCAATAAATCGAAAATATTTGGGAATTTACAAAGAGCTAAAATGACATTGAAAAAATGTAGTTCTGGGAATAACATTTACATGATGTAAATAAGTATTTTCTAACCTGAAATGTCTTAAAAAACATCTCAGGAATAATAGAGCACATGACATACGCACAGTTTTCAAAATTAAAAAACTTTCTGAAATATTTAATTCTCAAATCCATAAAATATGTGGAGACATTTTTTTTCTTAACTAGTGATTTTAATTTGAAAGGTCATTTTCAACTTTTAGAAACAAATAAAATGTAATTTTTATAAAATGCAGCAAATATAATTTTCTAGGTCATTGACAGAGTTTTCCATCAGCTACATATAAATCTTATTTCTTTTCTTTATACCAAAAATTCCCGAAGTGCCAAAACTTTTAAACTATATTTAGATTTTTCCCAACTGTAACTCTAACTGCATCTATGTTTTCAGCTTAATTTCTGAATTAGAACTGGATTAGTTGAGGGTCTAATGATGACCTATGGCACCTTAGATTCTATTAGTGCAGACTTATTAGAAAAACAAAAGATAGATGTAAAATGCTTTCTGATTTTTAAGAAGCAAAAAGTTAGTTGAAGATTCTGAACATTCTGAACATACTGTTCTATGAATCTTGCTGTCATTTTTTCCTTGTAATTTTTCTAGCCAAATTATATTGCCTCCACCTAGTGTTGCAAAAACTTTGGGTGAAAGCCCAAAGTGATTCTAAGACTCTGGTATGGTACTGTGTAACCTGGCATCCTTCCTGGAAGCTAACTTAGTTAAGCAGCTATTTCTATAAACAAACTAAGAGAAAGGACACATGACCTGCATTTTGTCTGCAACTATAAATCTTAGCCCTCCTTAGAACAGGTGAGAATATATATGAGGACAGGAGGAATATTTCCCAGACCAGAGTTGATTTCTTTAACCTAACAACGAATGCTTATCCAAAGTGTGTACAACAAATGCAGACTATGGTGTAAGCACATTACATTTGAGTCATCTGACTAAGAAAATTCTGTAAGAGGGATTGGAGAGAGTACAGTGGGTACAAAGATTGCCATGAAAGCAGCTAACCTAGGTTGGATTTTTAGAGCCCCATGTTGCCACAGACATTATCACTCCCATACCCACCCCTGTGATCCCTGAGTGAAGAACTAAGAGCACGCACTGAGCATCACTAGGTGTGGTACCCAAACAAACAAGAAATCAACTAGGAAATGGAAAATAGTTTGCTGTGGAGTTTGTGTCTAGTTAAATGTCTTGAGATGAAAGCTGATAGGGTTTGGGAGGAAGGCTTTCTTTCCTCAGGTTAAAAACAAAACAAAACAAAGTAAACAACTACAAAGACCCTTACTGATCAAAAAGTAGCTCTTGGCCTAATTTTTAAGACTACAGACTAAGCACCTGATCATAAGATATCAAGTCACTCTGACAATCTTTTCCTTCCTTCCTTCCTTCCTTCCTTCCTTCCTTCCTTCCTTCTTTCCTTCCTTCCTTCCTTCCTTCTTCCTTCCTTCCTTCCTTCCTCCCTTCCTCCCTTCCTCCCTCCCTCCCTCCCTCCCTCCTTCCTTCCTTCTTTCCTTCCTTCCTTCCTTCCTTTGTTCTTTCGTTCTTTCGTTCTTTCTTTTTTGCGTCACATCCGGCAATGCTCAGGGGTTTCTCCTGGCTCTGCACTCAGGCATTATTCCTGGTGGTGTTCAGGGGACCATATGGGATGCCAAGGATAGAACCCTGGTCGGCCATGTGCAAGGCAAATGCCCTACCCGCTGGACTATGGCTCCGGCCCCCTAACACTTAATTTCTAATAATAAGCTGGGTATTGTCAAATACACAAAGTCATATCATGGGGCAATTAATGACAGAAATGCAATTTTCAGAATTCCCCCACATATTTAGAGGGATTAAGTGTGTTTATACACACCCATTATATGTCCATGAACCATTTTCTCCTATATTAGGTTCATCTGGTCCTATTCCAGATCCTGAAAATCATCTGATGACAATGTAGAGACTCAAGACTGATTCCAGGATCAACTCAGTAAGATAGCAAGTGCAAACTCAATACACTGCAATTCCATCAGGGACCTATCTCTTGGTGTCTAGTGCAATGAAAAGAAATCTTCCTGCGGGAGAGTTATAAACAACAAATGATTTATTCTTTTGGCAGGGAATAAGGTCATCTGATCAAAGGATGCAGATGAATTTTTAAAAAGTGGAAAATGTTTTTTCTTGTTAGGCTGAATCAGGAAGAAGACATTCTGGAAGACTTGAGACCAATATCTCTAGTAAATGACAGTAAACTCAAGGGAGTCAGATGAGTATGAAGATCTTTATGCCTAACCTTAACATATCGATGTCTGCCAAAATGTAAACCAGTGTATCAATTGACTTAACAGGTTCAAGTTTCCCGGATTCTTTAGTCACTGAAACTGGAAAATCGGTCTATAAATGTAATAAACATGACTGTAATGGTGAAGACTATGGACAAGCTCACCATCATACTCCCTCTCATCAAGGAAGCTGTAATACCTACCACTAGTGTCTGTCCGACCACTAGTGAATTTTCACTTACTGGCCAGCAGGAAGGCAGACACTGAAACCTTCAATGGGATCAAAGAGGTACCTGCTGATGAACTGACTCTGAGACCTTCAGAGAACACCAATGCCTGCTGATAAACTGATTTATGTGACCTATTTTTCCTTAAGGGAAAGTGATTCAAACTCACATGGTCGGAAATATGCTCTGGATATGAGTCTGTCTTTGGCCGGGATTTACTGCCTACTCCATTATTCCGATGTTTTAAAAGTTCCCACTTAACAACACAGTGTCATTCATAGCAAGGCCTGAGACCAAGAAGAAATGGAAAGACAGCATTGAGCATATGCTCCTGGAATCCACGATTTTTACTAAACGACACAGTACTTAGAAGCTGTTAACCTCAGAGAGAAATTGAATGATTTTTTTTAAAATCTCAAGTAAGTTACTGGCTTAGAAACAAGACCGCATTTGATAGGAGCGCTGTATTTCAAGATGCAGTATTACTTTGAAATAGTATCTGATACATGTTTCCAGTGGTTGAAATATGCATATTTGAGGATCAAGAGAGAAGGGGTTTCCTCCTCTACTACTTCATCCACAGTATTTATGCATTTGGGGTTCATAGACTCTACAAATTGTAAAAAGTTGAAATATGTATTGCTCTTGGGGTGGAGAAAAAGTTTTCTTCTAGTATTGGTTAATAAAGGTATCATTGAACTTAACATTATGATAATTGCTTGGTAACTATGGATACCCAGGATGTAGAACAGCAGGTGAATAAAATAGTCATTATATTCATAAGGATGATTGTCCCTAATTATAATGAGAAAGTCTGGTTGTTCCTGTATGATGAGAGTAGGAGAAAGGATTCAAAAACTCAGGAATTCACTAATACCTCTGCTGGTGCTTTGATGACTGGAGAAAATAGTGAACTATCAACTTCAGCAAATGTAGCATGCTAATGCTAACACAAAAAAAGGAAATAAAGTCCAAACGTGTTAGTTAAAAACAGTCTAATTTATTTCAAAAGGAAAAGGTAACAGCTATCTTTCTTCCTTCTCTGTTTCATCTTTCTAGTTCTTAATATCCACTTTTTGATAAAATTCTCAATACCTGCCTCCAAAATTAACCAACTGCAAGAAAAGCTCTACAATTCCCAAAGTGCCTGAAGGGAAAATCTGGCCCACATAGAAGGAAACTGACTATACAATTTGCTGAAAAGATTTTAAGGAGATCATTACTCCACTGAGAATTGTCACTGTGATAAAATTTAGCATAAGCAAATATACCATTGATTGCCCCATGTAAAATGTAACACCCAGAAGCTGCTTTTTAAAGGATTTTAGGTGACACCCTTCATTAGAGTATATGAATGTTTCTCCTGACTAAATGTGAATTTAGTGTTAAGTAGGTGTAAAAGCTGCCAAAAAGCAAATGAAACAGACATCAGCAATTTATGACTATATTTGGGGTATTCTGACCATAGCTATAATGTTATAAAGTCACTAGCAATCAGCATAGGGTTCTGCTAAAGTCAATTAGAGAATAATCCTCTTGAAACTATATACTTATAGATAAAAGAGATAGGAGTATAATCATTAGAAGAGCCACTTTTTTTAATATTTTAGTTTACTTTTCCACATCATTCTTCTAAATAGACAAGCAAGGCGAAGAATGATTTTTCCAAAGAAGTTGAGCAATATTCTCCCATAAGTCTCTCATGATATGAGAAACACTTTTATTCATACAAGGGTAATATAAAATGTGCACCTGCAGGGTAAAAATATTAACCAAGAATTTTAAAACAAAACTCAAAATCTTATTTAAAAAAAACAGACATTAACTAGCTTTCTTGCAAAGGGAGATATTCATTCAAAATTATCAATCTCCAAATTCAGTTAGTTCAATGGCACTTTTTGTTACATTTGGGGGAGATATTAACACCTATTATCAGGATTTTCTCCTGACTCTGTGCTCAGATATCACTCCTGGTGGTATCTAAGTGATCCTTAACACCGCATACGGTTCCCTAGTGATACCAGAATATGGTGATCCCTAATATCACTCATGGTAATCACCAGGATTGATACTAGGGAACCATATGTGGTGTTAAGGATCACACCAAGGTCATTTGTATTCAAGGCAAGTGCCTTACCTGCTGTATTATCTCCCAGACCCTGTATTCTGACTTTTACTAAAGTATAAGGTAGCAAAATAATACAGGTAATTAATATTAGAAAATTAAGCTTTAGGGCCAGAGTGATAGCACAACGGGTAGGGAGTTTGCTTTGCAAGACCTGGGTTCAATCCCCAGCAACCTATATGGTCTCCTGAGCACCACCAGGAGTAATTCCTGAGTGTAGAGCCAGGAGTAACTCCTGAGCCTTGCTGGGTGTGATGCAAAAAGAAAAAATAATTGAGCATTAATAATTAAATTTATCCCTGAAAACCAATGAGAAAATTCAAATGTTTTCCTGGGTTAAATTTTAATCCTTGCCTATTATAATCTTCAAAGGCATAGATATCCACATGAATTATTATGATTTTTCTTTATATATAATGATCTGCCTTGTAGTTTTTCAAAGTCAAGGATAACCTTACTGTTTCTGATTAAGAACAAGTTAGTTTATTGATACTGCTTGAGACTATAGAACATCAAAAGTCCTTTAGTTACATTAACAGTTTCTCCCTTTCTTATTTACGTTTGGGGATCACAGCAAGTTCTCAGGACTTCCTCCTGCTCTGTGCTCAGAGATCACTTCTGGTGGTGATTGGAGCCTATATGCTGTAGGTAATCACCAAACCAACGGCACGCCAGGCAAGGGTTTCAACCCCCGTACTGTTTCTCTGGTCCGAGCAATTTAATTTATGATAAACAGTAGTACAATGTAAGCTAAATCATATTTACCGTTAACTGGTAAATCCACAAAGAAGATCATTTTATAAGTCTCTAGTTATTCATAATTAATTATCTCTCTTTAAGATCACAAATGAAAGACCATGAGTAAATTTCATGTACTATGAGCCCCCCACATATTTCTCTCTTTTGATATTGCAAATTATATTTCCCAAACCACATTTAATGTGATTTCACTCAAATATATATGCTTGGTTTCAATTGAGGAGTGATAGAATTTTCATATATACTCTAATTTAAGCAGGACAAAGTAAGTCTAGATTTCATACGTGTTATCAATATTTTATCAATATTTCTGTGGTGCTTTCAGACTATTTCCACTGGTATTCAAAGAATCAAACGTTCAGGTTCAAACCCAGGACTTGGACTTGCTAAACATACACTCCAGCATATAGAGGGGCATCCTCAATGCTATCCTTAACATTTAATATGTATTTACTGACAAATAAAAATTAATGTCAAGAACATACAATGAAAGAATAACTATTTTAGGTAAGTTACTGAAAATACACTTTCATGTTTAAGACAAAAGGCATATAAGTGTATCATTGCTTCTTCTTTATCTTTAAATCCATGAAAAAACAGAGAAAATAGACTGCCATTAGAAGAAGTGCACCAAGAGTCAGAGAATTCAAGTTCATTCTTCGCCCTTTAAAGAAAGCGATCTTTGGATACCTCCCCAGATCACCCAGCCAAATCTAATCAGTGAAGCTGGTGCTAAACATCAAGAAACCACCAGATGGCAGCAATGCTTTTATGAATAATGCAGTATTACATGCAATAACTGAGATTTCCTGTTAATAAAACAATCCTGACTTTACTAAAAGACAGATTTCATTTTAACAAAGCCAGTCATTAAAAAAAAAAGACATCAATTATACTTTGAGGGTACTACTTTCTCATATTTGTCCCCTGCTCTCTAATATTTATTTTCTTACACATTAAATAGTGGATTACTTTTGAATTCCATTTTGATATTGCGGTAAAAATGCCCGTGGCTTAAAACAAATATTTTCTTTTTGATGGACAAAGGACATCTGCGGTTGTTAATGTTTGTGTGTAGCTGTGAAAGGGTTTCATATCATTTCCTGCCACTCTCATTGGTACATCCGGCACATCAGAAGAGTGTGCTTGTAATCTTCCTTGGCACAAGATTTACCTCCTATCTAAATAGATCATAAATATCAGAAAATTATCTACCTGATCATAGGCATGATGGTTTTGGAAAATGAAGCATCACTCAAATTTAAGCTGAAAAACTACTAAAACCTATAAGTTTCCTGGGAAGGTATCCTCTTAATGCTGGGTTTTTAAAAAGTTTGTTTTTATTTTTTTCTTTAAGATATTTTTTCCTATGATCTGTTCAGTTTTCCACTGTGAATTTGTTGATTTGCACATGTTCTCAAAGGGATCAGATTATTAGAATCTTGTCTGGAAATGAAACGGTAAGCAAATTGGTGGTATAATATCCAAGAAATGAATTGTTCTCTATTGAAAAAGTATTCAGCTAAATCTTTGAGTGAATGAATCTCCTTTGCTTGGCCAAGCCACCTCAATCTTATCTCTCTTTTTTTTTTATTTATTTTTTTTTATTTTTAATTTTTTTATTTTTAAAATTACAAAGATATACAATTAAAAAGTTCATATTTGGGTTTTGGTCAAACAGTGTTGCAGCACCCATCTCGCCACCAGTGCCCATCTCCCACCACCAACGTCCCCCGGTTCCCTCCCCCTCCCCAGCCCTGCTCCATGGCAGGTTCTTGATTTCTTTCCATTTCTCTCTCTTTCTCTTTTCCTTCCCCTCCAGACTATGGATTACAGAACATACATTAAAGGGTTGTCATGTGTATCTTTTTGCCTCTATTTAATGCTCAGTTCTAGGTTGGTATTAGTACCCTCGACAATTGTTAGCACACTGTTCCATTTCTGTCTTACCTAGCCTCTGACTCCCACACGTTTGTGATAATTTCCACCTTTGACAAGACCTCCTGATATATGTTTCACTTGATCTTGGATATTGGTATCATAATATGTACCTATATATTTATGTTATGCAGATCTTATCTCTTATCTGGGACAGTTCAAACAGCTTCCTTCCTGATTTCTCCTGACATCAAACATCACATTTATTGTTCCACTTAAGTTATCTCTCAACATCCTCTTTTATAAGATAAAAGAAAAGTTCCCTCTACTCAAACAATGAGAATACGTAACTACATAGCAGAGTTTTATATCCTTACCTTTAAATGTTTATTTTCTATGACTTCTTTTGCAACATGCTCCAAGTTATACATTGAACACGTCTCTATTAGGCTCTGCAGTAGCGTTTCCAATTCTGTTAGAGTTTTACCCCCTTTTTTCTTGAGCTCATTTCAAAGCTATGTTTATAAATGCCTGATTTCTTATTTTTCAAAATTGTTTTAAGCAATGCTCTGAGATTTGAGAATTTTACTCAGAACTGCTGGAATTTCTCTCCTGTTCAGTGGCTTGTGGCATATCTATGCTGTGAACATATATATTTCTATCTCGCCTTCGGAGCTAGTCTCATTACCTTATGTTTCTTAAAGCTAAATGGCACCAGCAATTTTTTCAGCCATATCATATGCTATTCAAAAACACCCAATTTTATTTACCCTGTGTTGTTCTTATTGGCAAGCTGTAAAATGTGATAGCATTTACCGCTCCCATCTATTATGTACAGTTTTGAGAATTAAATTATTCCTCTGGAGCGAGGTGGGGATAGAGAGGGACAGAGCAATTGTACAGTGGGCTGAGTGCTTGCCTTACATACCACCAACATAGGTTTAATCCACGGCACCCCACATGGTGGCCCGACTCAGGCCAGGAGTGGTGTCTGGGCTCAGAACCAGGAATAACCTTGTGCACGGCCAGATGTGGCCTCCAGTCGAACAAAAATTATTCCTATTTTCTATTGGCTAATTTTTTTTTTTTTTGCTTTTTGGGTCACAGCCAGCGATGCTCAGGGGTTACTCCTGGCTCTGCACTCAGGAATTACTCCTAGCGATGCTCAGGGGACCATATGGTATGCCGGGGATCAAACCCAGGCCGGCATGGGCTGGCAGCATGCAAGGCAAACACCCACCCGCTGGGCTATCACTCCGGCCCCTATTGATTAATTTTTTAAATCATGAAATACTCACTGCTATACTCACTGCTAAAAAATATGCAATAAGATATGTTTATATGCAAAATAAATTCAGTGGGTTGGACATTAACTTGCCTGTATTACTTCGATGCTTTTCATGTTTTTAAGATAAAAATCATAAATGAAGAACCATGGTATTTGATTTCTACTCAGATCCCATAAAATCACCCCAGTGTTTGTCACTTTGGTTTAGCTTTTTTATGACCCAGAGTACTGGATTTGATCTCATGAAGCTTTCAACCTTTCTTTGGTTCTGTGGATAGAGGTTACTACAGTAATAGTGTAGGCATGGCAGTGGCCATCATAGAAATTCAATCAAACATCAGCAACAAGAATATATTTCCCAAGAGGAAGGTATTCACAGTATGATGTCATAAATGATGGCAACATGTAATATTTAATCAGGTTTTAGATTGAAATCTAAATTTTATTCTAAGGTATAACTCATTGAATAAACAGACTCATCTATTCAAGAAGGCAATAGATAATGAGCTAATCCATGATCTGAACCCGTTATGCTACTCTCATCCATTCTTCTACAAAAAAAATGTAAGAAGCGTCAAAACCTAACGTGACAGTTTCCTTTATAATTGATGTGATTTTGGAAACTACAGCTTCATTTTCTATGGCTAGTTTGGAACTACAGTGCTATTATTGTGACTCTTGCCAAACTTTACTATCTTTTTTTTTTTTTTTTTGCTTTTTGGGTCACACCCGGCGATGCTCAGGGGTTACCCCTGGCTCTGCACTCAGGAATCACTCCCGGCGGTGCTCGGGGACCATATGGGATGCCGGGGATCAAACCCCTGCCAGCATGGGCCGGCGCGTGCAAG
This sequence comes from Cryptotis parvus, assembly GCA_021461705.1. Taxonomy (NCBI): domain Eukaryota; kingdom Metazoa; phylum Chordata; class Mammalia; order Eulipotyphla; family Soricidae; genus Cryptotis; species Cryptotis parvus. The sequence continues at coordinate 192,352 of JAJIBD010001149.1, read as the reverse complement.
GCAAACGCCCTACCCGCTGGGCTATCTCTCCGGCCCCAAACTTTACTATCTTAAAATTTCATCTTCTTTCATGATAGTTCTAAGAGAAAGATAGCAATAAGGCTCATATCGGGGAATAATGAATGGAACAATGAGTTTATATCACAGACCATCCAACTACATGAAATTATCAGGTAACGTACACTTGCTATTGTTTTCCAAATAATAATACGAGGTTGTTGTATATTAATTTTATGCCTGATAAGATAGCTGAAGAAACAGAGAAAAACTTTGTGATTTTCTAAAAATTCATCTCCCCCAAATTTGGATTTTATCCCGCTCCGTGATCTGGATGAACAAGCACATTCATTCTGACGGTGTGTGCATCATCCATCAACCGGTTTCAGCTTCTCCTTTCATCTGCTTCTCTAGTCCGCACCTTAAATTCTTACAATCAATTTTATTTCCTGCCTTCAGGCTTTCTCCCATGCAGTAAATCTTATACACCCCTGACATTAATATTCCTAAATCAAAACCCCAATTACGAAATTATATCACAGCATTTATCAAAATTCTTTGGTGCAATCCCACAGGCAAAAATAAAACCAAAATCATAAAAAATAATCACATCTTTTTCCCTTCAATAAGACAAAAAATAAGTATTGTCCTGACATATCAATAGAGGGGAGGAAAGTGTTAACACTGCCCCTGTTTCATTGCACGTAGAGTTGCTAAACTATCTCTGGGTTCCTTCTGTCCCTTGCTCTCAAGATCTTAGTGGAAGCTTTCCGGGAAACAGATAATAATAATAATATAAATAATAATCATAATATTTTACAATTATAGACCTTATTCCCATGTCCTGATGGAATGGTTTGAGGCTCTTTATATTCCTGGAGCAAACAGGTTCCCTTGGGCTCTACTTGCATGAGACAGGTCATATGGAGATGTTACTGGTGCCCGTTCGAGCAAAATTGAAGATGAATGGGAAGACAGTGAATATTTTACAATACTCTTAAAGTATTAATTGATAAATGGCATTAGTTCATTTTCATGTATTAGATATTGCATTCAAATGGATATGACATTTAAAATAATTTGGTCAGATTTTAAGACACATGCTTAGTTACATGAGGAATGAAAACACTGTCACACTGTGTACAAAATTTCAATAGATTGGTTCAACTTCTCAAGGCAGTGGAGAAAATAAAGCAGGGAGCAAAAGTCTAGAATTGCATTCCACAGGCTGCTATCTTTCCTATTCAGATTTTTTCTCGAGCCACATCTGGAATTTCCCTCCAAATGCTGTGAGATGATGTGATAAGTCATGATGCTTGGTTACATGTGTAAGAAATGCAATCTTCATGACAGCTTTCATGAAGATTAATGAAACTAATTAAAACTGTGGCTTGGAGTTCTTTGGTGGAAAATACTGTAAGTTGGAGGCAGGATCCTGTCCTAGATCCTACAGAAAGTTATAAAGATGTATCCGAACTAGTACACACATCCTCATCTCTGAGTCCTTTAGCACTGCACATTATGAATGACAAATGAATATTGATTAATAAATAAAATGGGGACATGCTAGACACAAACAGAAAATCCACATCAGTGTTGCTCTTACTCTGCTTAATTTTAATGCTGTGCCTTTTAGGACACTGTGCTTCTATAGTGAAACCAGCTTTACTTTTAAACTCTAATGCATATATAAATGTGAAGAACCGTTCTTTTGTATTTAGTTTGACGACAAACATTGAAAAATGAAACAGAAAATTGGTAAGAGCTGAGATTTATCTTAAACCACCACTTGTAACACAAGGAAATGGATAAAAGCAAAATAGCAGTAGTCTTCCTTTTGGCTTAAAATGACTTTTCCCAAGATGTTATTAAATTATATCTGCATTAATAAACTTAAGTAGTACTTAAACATTTTAAGCTAAGACAAATTCAGATCAGGAAGAACAATCAAATTATGTTTAAATATAAAGTGTATCCATGGAAAATAGTGTACATGAATATGTTTAATATACATTATAACCCGAGACCCCATCCATAGTAGGAAAAGTAATTCAAGTAATGATCAATCTACTTTGAGATTTGCTTTACTTTTAAGGACAGGGTTGTTCCCTCAAGATATTTTTTATATATTTAAAAGTGTTGTGAATTCAGGACATCTGGCCATGAATTTTCTTGAGGCTGTAAACTGGTGGTGGTGGAAAGAGAGGAGACATTTTCTTAAGACATCTGATCTTTTCAAGCAAGTAACTGATAAATTTATGACTAGGCATAACTCATTAGTAGTAAAATTATTTTATCTTAAGAATATTCTCTATGAGTCTATTTAAATTTTATGGTTAAATAATTTTTAATTGGGGAAACTCAAATCAAGGCCTTGTCTTTAGCTCAGGAAAAGGTAAATCTTTTAATGAAAATAACCAAAAAGTTGCATCTTCTTATTCTTTCACTCTTATTTAGAAAAGGGAATATTAGGGTTGGAGAGGTAGTATGTGAGCTATGGTGCTTACCTTAAGGAGGCCAACACTAGTTCATTCTCTAACACTGCCTGGTCACCTGAGAACTTTTAGGACTCACTCGTAAGCACAGACCAGGAATAGCTGGGTGTGACTCAACACTGTGATACATACCACACCCCCGCCCCCAAAAGGACATTCGTTTGGTACTCTGAATTAATCTTGGCTTACAGCATTAAAAAGCATTGACACAAATATCCAGATTTTTTGCTTTTTTTGGAAGCAGGGAGTTTCATTGGGACGACACCCAGATGTGCTGAGGGATAAGCCTGGTGGTGTGCTGGGGACCGTATTGGGTGTGTAGGATTGAACCTGATTCACGGTGTGCAAAAGCTCCTTAATCCTTTGCACTAAATTTTTCTAAAGTTTCTTTTATTATCTTTTCTTGGGGTAACACCAGGCAATGTTCAGGGGTTACTCCTGGCTCTATACTCAGAAATTACTCCTGACAGTGCTCGGGAACTTATGGGATGTTGGGGGATCAAACCTGGGTCAGACGCTGACAAACCAAATGCCCTACCCACTGTACTATCACTCCAGCCCCTTCTAAAGTTTCTTATGGAGAAAGATTTTATTTTCCATTAAATGAATGTAACTGTGTCCTTAGCATTAAGTGTTCAGAATCAGAAAGTCCAGTTCTCAGGTTTAGAAAGCATGAAACAATGAGATATATTCCATATATTCCTTTGGGAGGCAAAACTAATTTACATACAGAGCTAAAGAATCTTCAATATATGAATTAAATGGCATACAACTGTGTCTTATAAATAAGAGGGTAATATCTTGAAATAGATTATATCTATAACATTAATTTATAATATATGTCATTTATATATATACATACAGACACACATATATGTCTTTAATATATTCAATATCCATGTTATAAACTCTTTTTTCCCAGACAATCAAAATATTTAAACTATGTTTAAAAGAAGATAGGAAACCTAGGTGAAACATTTTCCTAAACTTTAAAACATATTTGGAAATTACTGATTTTTTAAAAAATATTTTGGAGTCTCAATTGAAACCCCTATTGAAAAGACTATGTAGTGCTAAGAACCAGCAAGGGAGAGACTAGGGTGTCAGCACACTATGTTCCTAATACTTCCCTAAATACTGCCTTCCTGTACATGGTTTTATTTAGTTATTATAGCAATCTCTCTGTAAATGACATTTAGGATTATTTAAGATTATGTTGTAATCCTTTTTAATCCTCTGTGCTTTAAATTTCAGCTAAACACCAAAGAGCAAACTAGCACTTAGCAGGAATGTTTAAAACATGTGATTGGGACATAAATCTTTTTATTCACTCTTTCCCTGATGAAGACCTAGTGCTCCTCTTAAGTTAACTAAGAAAACTCGTATCACAGTTCATTACAAATCACTCGGTTGCTAAATATTTTCTTAAGCTACATCAAACTTGTGATGGTCCTTGACGATCACATTAACTGTAGAATTAAACAAAAGTTAGCAGCAATGAACACTGACTGCTTTCAATTACAATGTGTATGACTTTTTATAAATGCCCAGTTTTTTCCCGTGTGTATTTGAGTTTGTGTACATGTGTGCATAAATGCTAGCCCAATCCTAAAGTCAAACTCTTAGCTGAAGGGATATACTTAGATACACTTGTAAATTCCCCAAAAGCATATTTAAAATTTCAATACGTTCTATAAGCTATCTATATATGCTACTTTACAGAAGTTTTTGGTATTTTTAAATATATCATTTATTATTAAGAAGTACCAGTTAGGCTGAATTCCTTTTTGTTAGAAAACAGGCAGATGTGTTAAACTCAGCCAATAAGCATCATTCTGATTTACTGAGAACTGCCAAGAACCATAACTTCATAATTAATTAATGTTATCATTATAATGTTACCAATCAAATAAGATTGAATCCATGTCAAGAGTTTAATAAGACTTTGAAGGAAGAATAGATTTTAATACAAAATGAAAATGAACAAGTCAAATTTCCAGTGGCATATATACATGAACAAAATAATGAAATCCTTCCATTTTTTTGGCATCACAAATGTGTGCTTCTGAGAATTCCAAACCTGGTTCAGGCATGTAGTTTTTGTTTTCCTACTCATTTTTAAGTTTGACTTCTCTACAGACATTGTAATTATATGGCATCTAATTGCTAATCCATCAACTTTTAAAAGACAGATTTCAAATTTCAAATTATTTCTAATTTTGCTCTTCTTTGATTTTTCTTAAACCAAAATCTCAATAGTCATTTACTATCTGTAATCTATAATTCATAGACTGAGATTGAATACCAAGTTTAATTCAAACTTGGAATTCTAAAGCTATTTCTAACGTATCACATCAGCTGAAGCTGTGACGGTCTTTTTTCAGTCAGAAAGGAGCACTTCATTATTCTGTAGGTAATGAAACCTTTGCACACACGCTCAAATACCCAACAATGCCTTAATGCCCTGTTTTTTGAGATATAATCATGTTTATTCTGATCATTTGAGAGTTGGACCAGCTAATGTATCTAATCAAATATTGATGCAAGTCATCTAGATTTAGCTCCCTGGCAAATCCTTCCCAGTGCTTTTTTGTTAACAGAACTATAAAAGCTATTTATACCGCCTCTCAAAAGGCTTATTCTTGTCATCTGTATCTACGGATACTTATTAGTAAATTTTACCTAAGCTCATGTGTTTGGGTGATAGGAATATTTCAGCACGATAAGAAAACCAAAGGATTCACCACCCCCTAGTGAAGAAGGAAATGGAACTTGACTCCTTGTTTAACTTTGTTATTTACAGTGTCCTTATAATCACCCCTTATTTCTCAAAGAGGATTATGAAAAAAAAAGCAAATAGATTAAGAACACTGAAGTCCCATGAATGGCTCACATACATTCACACAAACCTGGCAAGATTTCCTGCAAAGCTATCAAAAGTGATGATTTTTTTTCCCCATTTTTAGAAATACCTACCTAGATCCAAAAATGTGAAAAGCAAGTGAAGTTTAGTAGGAGATGGATGGTTGGTTAATCAGGCAAGCTTAGGACAAACACATAATCAGCACAGGTAATTTAAAGTTTATAGCAATATAAAATGATAAATATTTTCTTTATTATATTTCCAGGATGAGAATGCTACCCTCATAATAATCTACTCCTCTCTGCTAAGCTTTCAGAAGGAACTGAAAACAGGCCATACTTTTTTGGTCCATATTCAAGGCTCTACTTTATCCACAAATTGTAGCTATTTCAACATTTTAGTATCTCTATTTTATTACATTAACGATTAAGATGCTAAACTCCATACTTAACATGAAATCACTTAGCTTGCCTCATCCAGAGCTAGTCATATTTTTAACTAATTTTTATAGATGTTAGACTATAATCTGTAATTTTCATTACATAAGGTACGGTAAAGAGAGTAGGAAATTGGTAGACATGTTATATCTCTGATTTATGATTCTTGGGAGCTCCTGGTCACTCTGTGCAATTCTCAACTAACAGTGCTGTTTAGCTGAATGTTTGACCTTGTATCCGAAGACTTCCAGGCCACACTCCATGATGCTCAGGAACTTATAGCACTACACCCAGTGGTGATACTTAGCCACTCATATCGGGATCAAACAGGGGTTGTCTGCATACAAAACCTTGGTCCTAATTCATGGACTATCTCCCCAGCTCCACAACAAAATGTATTCTTCCGTGTTCTGTGAAGATGCATTCTAATAACTTTTCAGTCTGTCACTTCAACTTTCACAAGCATACTTGTTCTTCTTCTATCTCCTACATTTTGTTATCTCACTCAATTTTTATTTATATAAAAAGTCTAGTTAAATAAAACCAAAATCAGAAAAAAGTTATTCCAGAAATCAACGAAAGTGAGGTTTCATTTTTCGATTCACTTTAGTCCAAATTATTTAGATAGACCTCAAATAGCGCCTGAAAAATGTGGCACAAATTACAAAGCAGTTTTGCCTCCACTGAGAGTTCAGACAGGAAATAATATTTTATCAAGAAAGAGGCTATTAATACTTTAATGAGATGCAACATATTAATGTCAACAATACATTTAAAAATCAAATGAACTTTTTTTCAAGATACAAAATGTCCTTAGAAGAATTTCAATATGATAGTTACAATACCACAATAGTATTGGCTAAAAGTGATATTAGTATTAAAATATATTTAAATAGAGTTGTTTCTATAAAATGCTAAAAATTAAGTTTTACAAAGTATAAAAAACTAATCTCAATAATCCAAAGTTATTAATTTCCCAAACATTTTCATAGAATTTATATAAAATATGAATTTTTGAAAGATTCCTTCCTTTCAAGGAGTCACATGGTTTTTTCCAATTAGTGTAATATAAATAAAATTAGCAACCATAGCTATCAACACTAAAACATAAACTATACGACATATAAATTCCATTTTTATAAGCATTCAGTTATCTTCTCTTCATCTTACTAAGTTGTATATGTGTGTGATTTATGACTAAAAAGAAAAATACCAATAAATACCAATAATTTATCTTAATGAGATATTACTTTCTACATGTCTGAAAGTGCTCTATGCACTGTATTATCACTCTGACCCTAAAAAATTCTATGTTAATCCTATGTTAAATCTATTTAAATCAAGTACTCTGTTTTAATTCCAAATATATGAAAAACACCACCTGTTTCAATGACGTTTATGTATTCACAATATGTATGTTCTATTTATTTACCAACAATAACTGAAGGAATAAAAATAAACAAACCCCAAAAAGATGAAAAAGAAGAGTCAGTTTTTCATGACAACCTTCATGCAACTAGTTCATGCAAATAAAACGTAGCAGTATTTTTATTTTGTTACCCCACAGAGTTCAGAAATAGGAAGAAAAGTGTCAGTTTTCAGCTGTGCGTCTGACTAACTGACAGTATCGGTACAGAACCAGTCCAGAGGCTCTGAACTCCCTTTAAGACTCTTCAAATTATTTCCAAGCACTGCCCTTAGGCAAGCTGAACCAACTCTCTCTCTCTCTCTCTGCGTCTCTAGCTCTATCCTGCCATGCTTTCCACTTCTCCAACTCACTCTTGCCGGCCAGGCTGAGAACCCAGTCTCAACTGGCTCCTCAACTGTTTTTTCCAACTCTTATATATCCCCATAATTTGAATATTGGCCATTCCTTTAAGAGTTAAAAGGCATCCCTTTAAGGGATCTCTTAGAGGGACCCAGCAGAAAAGAGGTTAATTAAATATAAGCAGCATCCTTACCTGAAAGACGTTCTTTCTGCTTGATTTGTCCTTGGCCCATCCTATACGTGCTTCACACAAATCCACACTTTCTGTCTTCTGTCCAGTTTTCTATAAACAAAAATAAAATGAAAACAAAAAGGAACATCATTAAAGACATATCAGAAAAAGTAATAACTCGTTTAGTTAGAAACTATTTGAATTTGAGATATAAATTATTTTTCTTTATGTTCCAGCTTCAAAGAGAAATCTCAACTCCCCTACACAACATTATTCACAGAATCCAAGATATTGAAGCAATCTGTTTTCAGACAAGTAAATAACCAAAGAAAATACAGTATATACACAAGAAAAATGCAAATATAGACAGTGAAAAAGTTATTCGGTCACAAAGCTAGTAAGAAACTGAGGCAGGCATTTAAGGACCTGATGCTCATATCTGGTGTGTGGGATTTCCTGAGCTGAATTCCCAGCATCACGTTTCTCTGAATAACACCAGGATATAGCCCTTGTTCCCTCAGCATTGACAGATGAGAGCAGCACTATGTCACTGGGCACACTGTTCAAGAGAGAGAACAGATGAGTCCAGAGGGAAAAGCAGAAAATGCCTTTTGGTTATACACAACTCCAAATTGCCAGATCTAAATTTCTATAGCTACAATAAAGTTCATGAGGGCATGTCACATGGAAAGCATTGAAGTTTTCCTATGCTTATCAGAAAGTTTAGTTTCTTTTACACCTACTCCTCTTCTTAGGGGTCCACACTTCTTTGGTTGATGCTTTAGTTCACATGTCTATGTGGTGCCTCAGTTTCTCCATCTCCAAAGAGTTCAGTTTTCCATCTAAAAGGGAGGTGTTCCACATACTTTGGGGCAAGTCAAGGAATTATCTCAGGTTGATTGTTTTCCACAAACTCATTATTATCAGGTATCACACAATGCCTCTCTCCTCTCACCTCTTTCTCTTTCTCTCTCTCTTTCCTCTCTCTCTCTCTCTCTCCTCCCCCTCTCCCTCTCCCTCCCTCCCTCCCTCCCTCCCTCCCTATATCTGTAACATCACCCAGGTAGAGACTTCACTTATTAAATCTTTTTAGGGATGCAGGGTGATGGACCTTTTTCTACACCTACTTCCTGTTAGTAGGAGCTGTAGATCTGCCTACGTAAGGTAACGAAATCTCACACTAACAGTGTTAACATAGCCCATGCTATGGGTTATTGGGTCTCAGAGTTGCTGATCTGAAATTGTAACTATATCATACATAATATTATAATAATATATTATATAATATAATATATAATAATCATATATATTGACAACAATTTTTAATAATATATTATACCCTGGAGAAGAAAAGTTTGCCCCTGGCACAGGGAGCACTGAGTATCTAAAGAAACAAATAATAACCATAACACAAGCTTTCCCCACCTCTTCCTTTTTATTATAAAGACTTTGTTGTAAATAATTTATTAGATCTTGTTCCTACTGGCCTTTTACAGAAAAGACATGTTCAGATAAAAAGCCAGCTTTCTTAGCTTTACAAAGAAAAAAAAGTAAGGTCTAGTTTTGTGAACCTATCAATGATTAACTCCTTTTTCTGAACTGCATTCCCTCCCTCAATCCCACCTTTTTGCTTCTGGTAACTTCAGGTCTGTAGTTGGAGTTCAGGGATTTGTTGTCGTTTGGACTTGTCTGCCCCCTTGTTTTGCTTCTCTATATGTCTATATGAGTAAGGTCTTAGGCATTTGTCTTTCCTCTCTAACTTACTTCGTTTAGCATGAACCCCTACAGTTCCCTTCATGTCATAGCAAAAGATAACACTTCATCGTTTTTTTAAATAGCTTTGAGTAGAGTTCCAGCAAGCGCTTAACTCACATGTTTATATACTCCTCTGCCACTGAGTACTTGGGTTATTTACATATCTTGGCTATTGTGAATAGCACTACAATGCATATGAGTGAGGAGCCAGGTCAGAAGAAGAAGAATCTACCTACCTAAACAGGCTGTCCTTGGTAACTAATTATACACAGATTTATGTTAGTAGATCTAAATTTTGAGAAAAAAAATAAACTTTTCTTACTAGATTCTGGCCTAAAGACGTTGATCTTGCCACTGTCTTCTTTAGTTAATATAATTAATTAAATTATTATAAAATTAATTATAAAATTAATATATAAATTAATTAATTATAAATTAAATTAATGGTTTTGGGGGTGGGATAACACCTGACCGTGCTCAGGATTTACTTCTGATTCTGCATTCGGGATAACCTCAGCAGTCCAGCCCTTGCATTGCTGGGAGTGACCCTGTGCAATTCTGGGACGCAAACCTGTGTTAGTCATACACAAGGTGAGCACCTTCTGTGCTATCTTATCTTCCTGGTCCCTATCTTCTTTCAAACTGTATCTCCCTAGAGTAGCTGTATAATGCCAGCGTATCTGAAATACCTTCAAATCTTTATATTGGTAACTCCTGATCCATTGGGTTCCAATTAGAGGCCATGCAGCCGGAGGTGTTTTTGACTGTCTTGTTTCAAAGTCCTGAATTCCGCATTCCCTACTGCTCTATCTCACTACTTGGTTTAATTTCTCTGCAGCCAACTGAAATTAGCATATATATTTTTAGGTGCTGTCTGTTTCTCTCCAACTTGAATTAACTTCCTTGTGATGGGGCCTAGTTTGCCTTTCCTTCCACTATTTTCCCAGTCTATGGAACAGTGCCTGACACAGAGTTGTTCAATGAAGATTTGCTGAATTCATGAATGAAGCAAAGACACCAAAATGCAACTAGCTTTAGTGGTTTGGAAGGAAGGCCTGGGCATCTTAAAATTTCAGATCTTATGTTAAGGTTTTTACTTGGCTTAATGTATAAGTAATCTTTACTTTGTAATTTGGAAAGATTATCATTTAAAGATCTAGATATGGATTAAACTTCAGACATAGAACTTTCAATAACAATTTATCATAACTCTATTATGTGTAATGTGCTAGCCAGTTTACTTGGGTTCACTATGTCTCCAAAGCTAAGGGCGGTGCTAACTCTTCCTTTACTAATCCTATATCACTTCAGTCATTGCATAGTATTTAAAGAATTCAGATATACAAATTCTAGATAGTAAAAGGAACCAGAGCAGACCTATGGGTAAAAGAACAATGTAAGATTTCCTGGAGTTCTGATCATCTAGTTCTATATGTCTCTTGTTAAATGACAGTATATATAGCTGCGTTATGTGATAATCTCAGGGCTTTAACATGTGGTTTATGTTTATCCTAACATAACTCTTTTCTATCACTCTAATAATGTCCAGAGTGTTCAATCACGGGACTTTGCTTTTTCCTCATTTCTTGTGTTCTTCATCCTAATTTTTCACCTCTCTTCCACTTGAGCAATGTTCATTCTACAAACAGACACCACTTTATATGTTTCTTACTTCTACCCATTCTGCTGTTTTTTAGTTTTTTTTTAATAAGTTTTTTGAACTTTATTGACCTTTTCTCCACTCTCCAAGTCTCTGAAACTTTTCTTCCTCTAACTTCCTTAAATGTCTTGGTTTATGTTTGATTCTGCAATTATTTTTTTTCACTGTCTTCTATAACTCACTCTACACTGTCATCACCTTATCTTCTACTCTACTATTACCCATATTCCCTAATTTTTAACAAATAGTCTTTGCCATTAGTCAAATGGCCCTTAGTCAACCATCTTCATCTGGGATGTTGACTGAGCTTGGGAAACTCAAAATAAAATTTCTAATTGAGATCTCTCCTAAAATGAGATCTATTTTCTGAACAGATTTTTTTTAAATATACAGTATGAAATAACTTTCAATAGATATAATACTACATAACAGGACTTACCTATCCTACAGAATTAGTATCATAGAGGAGAGAGGAGATGACTCAGTCGCAAAAGTATGCATTAGCACGTGTGAGTATTGATTCTCTAATGCCAACATGTACAGAACCTGCTGTGCCTAGCAGATATGATGAGATTCCTCACAACCAAATGATATATGATGCTCACAGAAGCCCAGTGTGTGGGAGCACACCACCTAGAAGGTGGGCCCTGAGTGATCAGGCCACGCTTTCCTCTGGAACATGTGTGAGATCAACAAGTAAAGGATTTCTATCTTGGGAAAGTACTGCCACAATTCTTCCCACTTTCATTTCCCATAGGATCATAATAAACAAGTAGAAACCTTAACAACTTTCTATATGCCTTACCCTCTAAAGTCTTCATATGAGTCAAATTATCAGTTTTTCCATAAGTGAATTTTGAATTACTATTGCCTCCAAATTTTCTCAATAAAAATAAGTAGTTAGTGGTTATGTGTCTAACAGAAACTCATATCCTTAAGTGCCTAACTGCCTGAGTTATGAATTCATTTTATTCTCATTGCAAGCTCCATGATATTGATTCCACAACAATGGCTGGTTTCTCTGTTCATAGCAAGCCCTCACTTGGTCTAAATCACATAACTTGTCCTACAGATTAAAATGCTTGAATTTCCTATTTCTCTCATTGACCTGCGTTTGTGCCTTTAGTCTACTGGTCTAGGAAACTTCCATGCTGTTAAATGACAGTGGGCAATGCCAGCATCGAATTCCCTGGTCAGTGCTACATGGAGCTAAAACAAGTCGTAAGTTATGTCATGTTTAGGTACAGAGGAAGAAATAATTATGTTTTCTTCAAAATTTTTTCCTTTTTCCAGTTATACCCAGTCTTGTTCCTATTTCAGAGATCTCCTTTTTCTCTAATGTTTTGTCTCCCCAATTAATGAGATTATAACCTTTGTTCTGTAATTATGTCCATTGCACTCCAACATAAAAGAGAAAGAAAAAAGCCAAGCATCAAATACAACCTCACTTTGTTTCAATTTCATCTAGTTCCTTTCTATTATTATCAAGATGCTTCCATGTTTCCCATAGTCATATTCTATGTCTGCAGTGCTCCAGTCTTTCCAAACTACTGCATTTTTCTACTCCTTCTCTTAGCTGATCACACTCATTAACATCAACAAATATGTTAAGACGGCATTCACCAAAAAACTTCTCCAAGAGTTGAATACATGGTTTATACGTGAAAGCCTAGTTTTGGTTCCTGGTATTGCATGATTTCTTAATAAATGGTTCTGGGAGTGTTTCCTGAGCACAGATTCAGGAGTAGCCCCAAGTACTACTGGGTATGGCCAAAAAACAATGGTAACAAAGGTACCTTCTCTCCCATCAGTGTTTTCTTGAACCTTTTATTATTAGGTTCTGCTGATCCTTCATTTGCCCTCAGATCTGGAGACATTTTGTCTCCAGATTCTTCTTTTTTATCCTTATATTCTTCCATTTCCCCCTGTGGGGGTGGGAGGACCAGTGGTTTGACGTGTTATATGCTCCACTCCTGTTTATTTTTCTGATGTAGCCTCAAAAGGTCCATGTTTTCTTTTCCTCTGTGGGGATAACTAAGCTTTGCCTTCATTTTTACTGCTTGAATCATATCCAGTTATAAATTTATTTATTCATCTATTTATTTACTTTAGCATGGGCTATTAAATGCAAGACCTTATATATGCAAGAGGGTTGCTTTATTGCTAAATTACAGCTCCAGTCTTTACAATCCTTATATATCATCCACAACTTGCACACGCAATGTTTTGGTGTCACTTTTCCTTTATAAGAGACCAATTGAGTTTGACTAATTGTTCTTTATGTTACTAAAACTCAATCCAGTAGACCCAAATAAGCAATCAGCAGGTACTTGATGACTAATGAATTAATTTGTGAACTAGAGAGTTACAATGGGAATTTTCCAGATTTATTCTAATGCAATAATTAAAATAAATGGCCATCTCAGAACTATGGTTTACAAAATGAGAAACACATAGAAAGTAATAATACAGTATTTTCATTCATACTTAGCTTTAGTAATACTGATACTACACAATTAAAATAAAGATATTTCGACAATACTTCCACCATTCCAGAAAAAAATGTGTTCAGTACAGTAGAAGCAGACAGATATCACTTGTCACTTGTCACTAGTCTTCCCATTGTTCATATATTTGCTTATGCGGGCACCAGGTGTATTAGATTGGATATTGGAGACAGATATATTTGTATTAACAAAAAGCTAAATAGATAGAAGATTATGTAAAATTATTCAAATCAGTTGTTCATCTCTTAGAATGCTAAAGCAGAAAAACCTAGACTGGAAGAATAATTTTAAAGATCAGGTCCTATCATACAGAATTTTTTTTCAGCAATTTTTCCAGTTAAACTATGGGAAAAGTTTTGCATAAAAGTTGTGAATTTATTTGGATTACAATCAAGATTTTATTCAAGAAGGCTGAATGAAAGAATCCATTAATAGAAAACTTATTTCTGATTCTATAGCTATCACACACAAAAATGTCTGCTAATCAACTACAAGTTGCCAACATATTATACCATACATCATTTTAAAAATATGCTTTAAAAATTAACAAGATATGAATTTGAGTCTGAGTGTATATGTAAAAACCATATAGATTCTGGGTTAAACTTAAAATAGCAATAATTGATTTTAAAATATTTAAATAGGGTTATTTAAAACTCTTTCTGGACAATGAAACATAAAAGTCTCTTTTGTTGGAGAAATGTAACGCCATTAAAAATCGGTCCAATATCTTGTCCACTTCTGTTTTTTATTATTCTTTTAGTCCAGTCTTACCATTTACCAGTAATAACTGGCAGAGTATCCTCTGTATATTTTTTCTCTGACTTAGATTAAACTGTTGGGATTATGTTTTCTCTTTTTCTTTATGGGATATTAGAGACCTTTTAATGCATATTAAGAAAATATCAAAGGCCAGATGTTCCTTTGTTTGATAGTATTTGTCATGAAGAAGACTGGGCATATGGGTAGGCAACAAATCACTGGGATACTGATTCTCCTACCCTTATTATTTTATGTGGCTAAAAATAAAAGCAAAGCTTAGATTTTATGAAACAGGTTATTAGCTATCATTTTTTATTTAGGATTAATTGTTTTCCAGGATATAGACTCAGAGTGTCCTTATCAGTTTCAAACATGAAACACAAAATCTGTTTATAAGAATTAAGTTTTATCACATAACTCGTTTTGATTCTGGAAGATCATTCATGGAGGAGGATAAAATTCACTTATAAACTCTCATTTGGGAAAAACGATTTAGGAAAGAGTACTGAATGGATACCTGATCTTATTAATGTCTAAAGTATGAGTGCTGTCAACAGAGAAGACAATACTTTGATTGGAAGATGTGGGTTTTATGTATATGAATATAAATGATGTTAATAATAACTGAAATTGTTTATACAGTGAAATTTCTCAGTACAAGACCAAATCAAACGAGATTTTCAGAAAAGCAACATTTGTTAGTGATCCAGGTCTCTAGAATGTTATGTGCCTGGCTTTCTTATTTGCTTGTTTGTTGAAAAGAAAATATCGGTTTCCTTTAGAGTAAATAAGAACTATTGCATTATTCCTGAGTAAAAATATTGCTAGAACAGACACACTTACAGACCACTTTTGCTGATGTTCTTATTATCTTACCTTTATATTACATTTTAAAAATGAATATGGTGCTGGCCGTTCACACGGCAAGTCTGGGTTCAATCCGCATCAGTAGTTAGGCCTGAGTGCAGAGTCAGGGTAAGCCCTGAAATCACCAAATGTGGGCCAAAAAGCAGATAAAATAAAGGCTGCTCTTCAAGCCCATGTTCTCCCTTGAACTCATATCTTGCTTCCTTGTCTCTACACATCTATGCTTGTCTAGTTCTACTCTAAAGAAGTTGATGTTGTCTCTTGAACTCTTCTTTCTTCTTTCCTCTCATCTCATTCTAAGAAAATTTTATTCAACAAAAACTATCTTACTAAAATTAAAAATAATTTTTTAAATTTAAATTTTGTTTTGTGGGCATAGTTTTGCAGTTCTGATGTCTTGGGAGACTTTCAGTTCTGTATCCATCCTTCATTCACTTAAGCAAGCCATTTGACCCCATCGATGATGCGCCTGGTCCTGTATTTTTAAGAAAATAGGAGCCAGAGCAGGCAGGGCATTTGCCTTGCATGCGGCCAACCTGGGTTCAATTCCCCAGCATCCCATATGGTCCCTCTAGCACCGCCAGGAGTAATTATGGAGTGAGAACCAGGAATAACCTCTGAACATTGGTGAGTGTGACCCCCCAAAAAAATAGATATAATTGTTTATGAGAGTGACATCATGTTTGCAATTTACTCTCAAAACGGTTCAGATAAAAAATGTATATGTATATAAAATTATATATAAGCTATATGTGTATAACTTATATTTATATGTATATAAATAATAAATTTTTATATTTACACATTATATCCTTGTATAACAACAGACATTATATGCATATAAAATCAATGCAAGCCTAGCAGGAAGCCAGAGCAGCCCATACACATTAAGAGTTCAGTCATTCTCAACATGCAGACTCCATAGTTCCTCAGAGCTCCACCCAAGAGAAAACCTGATCTTTCCCCTTTATGTTTCATCAGTAAATGCTCGAGATGAGAGCCTTCTACTGAGAGTATACCACCTACATGGCAGAGCCTGGCAAGCTACCTGTGTTTTATTTGTTATGCCAAAAACTAGTAACGATTATGGACCTCAATTCCATGACCTGAAGTATGGTTTGAAGTCTTCCTGTCCCTGGAGCAAGCACATGCCCTTGGGCTACACTTGCTTGCGACATGACTTATGGAGATGTTACTGGTGCCCGCTCACAACAGGAAGACAGTGAGTGATACCGTGATACAGTGATGATGCGCCCTGCTTGGATCTACATGGTTTCACACTCTAACAAGGCTCTTTGTAGTATTATGACTTTTTATGGGTGCCGTTGCCAAAAGAGAGGCTGTGTCTTCCTTTGTAAACTCCTACAGTTGTAAGGAATGAGCCTTTCCAAAGGTCAGGATCATGTTCAGGTAACCACACCACAGTGTGTCCTAATTACTCAGAATGCAGCCAAGTGAAAACTCTGACACACACAAACTAACCCAAGAAAGAGGAAGAGAATGCAAAAACAGAGCAACTTTCCTTTCCTTCCTCTGTCCTTTCCTCCCTCTATTTACTTTTATCGACAGTCATTTTGAATCTACCTCCTGAGTCCAGTAATTCATACTACTACTTCCCAACACTTCCTGTATCACTTCTTCTACTTAAGTTTTTGTGTCTTGAATTTATTACTCTACAACAAAATATGAAATATAATTTGTGATTTTCTTCTTAGGAGACTAGATCTGAGACCAATGCAGTCACTCTATAGTGCAGAGGCTGTGAAGGAACCACTGAAGTGTATGTTTTGCTCCCTTTTTCCAGAGTGTGATCTGTCACTGAGAAGCAGTCCAACATCTCAGTTTCCATCTTTTTCCCACTCCTTTTTACCACCACTTGGACACACTATTCATTTTTCTTTTCTTTTCTGTGTCACACCCAGCAATGCTAAGGGGTTACTCCTGGCTCTGCACTCAGGAATTATTCCTGGCCATGCTCAGGGGACCATATGGGATGCCGGGGACAGAACCCAAATTGGCCACGTGCAAGACAAACTCCCTACCTACTATACTATTGTTCCATCCCCACACATTATTCATTTCACCTGTGGACAGTGAGCAAGAAAGATGTGAGATACTTCTAGGCTTGCAGTTCTTAAAAATGGGTCCAGATTCATGGAGATTTTCATGCTGAGTGAAATTAGTCTGATTGAAAAGGACAAATATAGAATGACTGCATTCATTAATGGGATATAAATATATACCAGTGTGTTGCAGGACAGTTAAAAGCCTAGGCCTCTGCATCTGCCCTGGATTGCCTCCCTGCAGGTCATTTCATAGATAGGGGATAGTCTGAATGTGGCAGTCTTATCTGACCATGTATTCTGTACTGGCTGGTATAAATATTCGTTCATGCTACCACAATCATCATGGGACTAGCTAGATCTTACCAGCATATTTGCCTGGCCACGTTGGATCTCTAAGTAATTAGACCAGAGAGAAATGCTGTTTGCCTCCAAGCAAGCAAGCATGGCTCCCTGATAACTCAAAGGCAACTGAAATACAAAACTACCGTGAAGTAGACGAGACTCTTGTGAAGGCTTGGAGAAATATTTAACTGGCATTAGTATTAGTCTTTGGTACAGAAACATGCCATCTCAGAAACTCCCTTCTCTACCCTATAAATCTTGACTCAAAACATTAGGTGAGGTGCTGGGAGAAATTACCTGAGGGCATTTGATCCTTCCTGCCAGAGGAAGTTACATTTAGCTTATAGCTTCCCCCAGCTCTGCTAGGAGGCTTTTAATTAGCTCTGGGTCCTTGTAAACAACCAGATGGTCCCCTGAAGTTGCTACATTTCTATAAAGCTATTTTCCTGTTTTCGTCTCTAGATAGCCCAGCCCAGAATGGGCTGGACTGGGGAGTTTGGGCCGATTTCTATCTATAAAATAAGCTGCAAGAAAAAAGAGGCTCTCTTTTTCCCCCTTTTGCCATTTCGGCTTCCCTTGGCGTTTTGCTTCTCCGTCCTCTCCATTCTCTGTTGGGCCTCAACACGTGGTGGCAGCCATCTTGGCCTACACCTGGCTGGGGCCTAGCTGGGAACCCAGAGTCCGGAGGTTTTCCCTGCTCTTGGATTGTATATTGGAACCTGTGATAGTAAAGCCCTTTTAAAACTGCATTGGATTCCTGAGTCTTCATCCATTCCCGCCGGCTTTGGAGGTAGAAGGGAACTCGTTTCCCGGCACTTGGGGGACCCCGGCAGCGCTCCCCAACACCAGTGTTCTACTAATTGTGGGAAATGGTAACTCAAGACTAGAACTGAGCATTGAGTGTACATAAGGGATTTACACAATAATCCCTAAGTGTCTGTAGAGCAAGCTACAATGTGTAAGGGAACAGAAGAGAGACAGAGAGAGAGAGAGGAAGTGCTTGCCATAGAGGCAGGCATGGCAGTACAGGAGGGAGACTTGACACTGGTAAAGGGATGGAAATTGGAACATGAAATGACTGAAATCCAATCATGAACAACTTTGTTACTGTGTATCGCACTATTAATTTTTTAAACATTTTTTAAATTAATAAAAGAGTCCAGATTTTTGTATAATTTTTTTTCACTCACCCTCATCTGAAAAAAAGATGGGGAAAACACCTTATAGTGTAAGCTGATCAAATGTCATTTCTGACTATGGTTGAGTAAGAATGAGTTTTTTGCAGAAATTTTGGATCATCCCTGGATGACACATAATGTTCCTGTACATGAGAAATCTTTATATTATTTGTAAGGAAAATATATGTTATGTCTGCTATCTTAAACTAGAAAGATTATATTTTATAATATCTGATGGTAATTTTGGGATGCTTTTATTATAAATTCATATGGACAAAAGCCTTTGCCTATTCTCCAGACCTAGAAAGTAAGCTATGAAAATACAACAAATAGGAACATTCTGTTTTTAGAGAGTAAAGGAAACTTGTCCTGCCATTAAGTGGCAATTTGAGCTTTCAAATTCAATTCTGTCTGATTCCAAAGATTTACCTCTTAACCATGATTCACTTTTGTTTCATTTAGTCACAAAGTATGACAATAGCCAATAAAACCAATGTTAATTACCTTTGTTACATGTTGCATAAATTTTCTCACATGATCTCCCAAATACCTACAATGTAGGTACTCATTAACCCCATATTGCAGTTGAGATAATAAAGGCTATCAACAATAAATAAAATTTAAAACTGCACTCTCTAGGTCATACTTGTCTGACTTATAATTCTTATTTATACGTAATATGGTTAGCAGCTTTCTAGGACATTTTAACATAACACTGATATTTTAAGATAAACTAAGTACATATATTCTGCAAATTAAAAAATAAAAGACCCGGAATAAGATCCATTTAATACTATAGAAATGGAAACTTCAAACCAGAAACATCACATTGACCAAAATGAGTCAAACTTCATAATTAATATAGTTTTCTGAGAGCCTAAGGTAAAGATTATTGTACAGTAAGCTATTATCCATTTATAAAACTTTTTATCAATTTCATCGATTTTTGTGGTTATTAAATATTATGTAAGATACAGGATTCATTGCGGTCAATGACCAAATCTTGAGAAAATTATAACCAGGGAACATTACATCATTTATAGTGATATTGATCCCTCAGTTTTATTTTTATATTACAAAGTTTATGTTAATACAACACAGTAATTCAATTTTATTTCATTTCTCTTTTTCCATCTGTTGCACTCTAAATTTTGAACTATTCTTTTATCTGATTTTAAAAAGTATAATGGGGCCTTATGCTAATGCATCTATGGGTATACTAGTAAACTGCAACAATTATAACCACACTGACTTTACTAGATTTTATTTAAAAAATTAATATATTAAACAGCTTTTTAAAATGCCTTCATTAGGCAAAGCTTGTTAGATCAGATTCCTGCTCCATTTTTCTATTCATTTTTAGCAGAGTTATGAATAAGAGCTCAACACTCACTTTAAAAAAGATAAAAGTTACTCCATATTCATTTTGCTCAGAATACTCAATAATTCATGAATAGCTTTCTGATTGAAACTATTTTCATCTTTTTACTAAATCAAATAATTTTATTTCCATAAATAAGTTCATTTTTCTATTAAAGCAATTCTACCATGAATAAGTATTAGTTGCATAGCATTACTTAATATTTGCGTTCACCATTGAATTCAAAATAAACAGTATTAAAAAGGTAAGCACTTTTATTTTAATGAGGTCCTTTATATTGCCTTTTTTCTTTGCTTTTTTTTTTTTGCTTTCAAGATTATGGTTGAATGAATCGTTTGAAAAAGTTAATAGTTTACTAAATACCTTGGGAAAAGTTTCTGCTATTAGAACTAAAACTTGCCAGTTCTTCCTTCTTGATTAAAAGCATCAATTCTATGTAAAGTACAAACTTAAAAAAAACAAAAACATCACATTCAGAATTAATATGTAAGCTCTATATTGAACATATATTGAACAATATAGGCTCTACAATGAGCATTCTAATAAGAAATATTCCAAATAATATTTATAGTATTATGTATATATGATATATGTATTATGTATGTATATAATGTTATGTATATATTATGCATATATGATATATGTATTATG
Source organism: Cryptotis parvus (assembly GCA_021461705.1). Classification (NCBI taxonomy): domain Eukaryota; kingdom Metazoa; phylum Chordata; class Mammalia; order Eulipotyphla; family Soricidae; genus Cryptotis; species Cryptotis parvus. Next base: position 171,451 of record JAJIBD010001149.1, on the reverse strand, counting down.
TGTGTATATTATGTATGTACATATATACATAATATATACATAAATATAGAGCTCCACCCAAGAGAAAAGCTGATCTTAAGCCCTGTTCATCAGAGTCTGACCCTATAGGGAAACCTATTTCAAGCTGAGGTATGCCTGATCCAGAGACTTAGATACATGGGGCAGAGCTTCTACTGGCTCTCCCTGTGCTCAGCTGATCATGAGGTACCCAGGAGGTAAGACAGTTTCTTGCCCTGGCCCTGGGCAATCCCAATAAAGCCTTGCAAGAAGCCAGAGGAACCCCCACACCATGAGAACCACCATTTTCAACATCCAGACTCCACGGCTCGTCAGAGCTCCACCCAAGAGAAAAGCCAATCTCAAGCCCTGCTCATCAGAGTCCCACCCTACAGGGAAGCCTATTTCAAGCCCAGGTATGCCTGATCCAGAGACTCAGATATACGGATCAGAGCTGCTACCCGCTCTCCCTGTGCTCAGCTGATCATGAGGTGCCCAGGAAGGGAAGGCGTTGCTTCGGCCTGGTCCACCTTCCCAATAGGGCCTAGCCAGAAGCCAGAGGAACCCCCACACCATGTATCACTTGTATCACTTGTCTTCCCATTGTTCATCAATTTGCTTGAGCGGGTTGACATCTCCATATGTTCTGTCACATGCTTGTATAACCCCAGGGCATCTGCTCACTCCAGGAACATAAAGAGCCTCAAACCATTCCCTCAGGTCATGGGAATGAGGTCTATAATTGTTACTAGTTTTGGGCATATCAAATACGACATGGGTAACTTGCCAGGCTCTGCCTTGTAGGTGGTATACTCTCAGTAGTAGGCTTTCATCTCGTGAATTTACTGATGAACCACAATGGGGAGAGATGGACTTTTCTCTTGGGTGGAGCTCTGATGAGCTGTGGAGTCTAGATGTTGAAAATGACTGCCCTTATTGTGCGGGGTTGCTCTGTCTTCTTGTGAGGCTCTATTGGGATGGCAGGCCAGGCTTGAAATAGGCTTCAAGGCTATTTCAAGCCCAGGTATGTCTGATCAACAGACTCACATACACGGGCAGAACTGCTACCAGCTTTCCCTGTGCTCAGCTGATCATGAGGTGCCCAGAAGGAAGGCACGTTCTAGCCCTGGCCCACCATCCTAATAGAGCCTCACAAGAAGCCAGAGGAACCCCCCACACCATGAGGGGCAGTCATTTTCAATATCCGGACTCCACAGCTCGTCAGAGCTCCACCCAAGAGAAAAGCCAATCTCTCCCCATCGCATCAGAAAATGCACAAGATGAGAGCCTACTAACTGAGAGTATACCACCCACATGGCAGAGCCTGGCAAGTTACCAATGTCGTATTTGATATACCAAAAAACAGTAACGATTATAGACCTCATTCTCATGACCTGAAGGAATGGTTTGAGGCTCTTTATGTTCCTGGAGCCAGCAGATGCCCTTCGGCTACACTAGCATGTGACAGGACATATGGAGATGTTACTGGTGCCCGCTCAAGCAAATCGATGAACGAGAAGACAAGCAATACAAGTGATATGTATATATTATGTATGAATTATTATGTATATATATTATATATTATAATACATAATATAATATATTTTTATGTAAAATGATACAAAGATCATGGTGCTATGGAATAAATGTAAGAGAACTATAAAGACAACCTGCCACTCTAGGTGTTGCAGGTGTGGCTGCGGTGCCCAGCTGCATTGGCAGGTGGCAAACAGGAGACAGGCTTGTCTACACCCAGGACTCTGCACCATGTTGATGGTAGATGGTCTGACATAGAAAAATTCTGGGTCCCTTGGGATGAACCTAGAGCCAAGGTAGAGCCTGGCAAGCTACCCATAATGTACTTGATATGCCAAAAACAGTAACAGTAATGGACCTCATTCCCAACAAATGGAGACGTTACTGGCACACACTTGAGCCAATTGATGAACAATGGGAAGACAAGTGATACAAGTGATAAAGGCAACATCTATCTAGTTGATGAGACTAAGATCTAGTTTCTAGATCTTCCAAGGCAACTACCCTATCCACTGTACTATCTCTCTGGCTCCATATTAAAATATTTTGCAAAAGAAAATATACCCTGCAATTTACTAATTGCTTATTATTATGATGACAAAGTGTGTTGTTTTGCTCATTGTTAACAGGAAAAATGGGCCTTCATTTATTTTCACAATTTTTAGGAATATAACACTCAGATTATATAAAGTCTTATCTAAATTTTATTAAGACTAAAAAAGATATGTCACAATTTCTCAAACCCCTTGCTTAAAATGCTAAAATTTTGAATTGTGATTCAGTATTGATTACAAAGGGCTCCATGTTGCCTACAGATCAAAATCTCTTTCACAATTTTATCAATGTATTGTATAAGTTGCTTTCACACTGACTTTCTAGCCAAAATTGACTGCTTACTATTCCACAATGCTGTTCTTCAGCTTGTTTTAAAGCAATGTTGTACTGGTTGCATCCAAGCAACTTAAAGAAAAAATGAAAATAGTTTGAACTGAGATATATTCTGCCTAGGCTTCCAAGAGCCTCATTAAAATATTTCCAAGATCAGAAGCTAGCGTATAGTTGATCGAATTAAGCAAGTAACCAATAGATATTTATAAGTTAAGTAAATTAAAGAATTAAATTCCTATATTATTTTGTTAATTTCCTTCACTCTAAATAATGTTTTCTTTCCCTCTATTTCTGAATCAGAATCCTGCTTGTCTTTCAGAAATGCTAGATGTCCCTTCTTCTGGTATATTTAGAATACATTTCTGCTGTGAACAAATTTTTTCTCTTTGAAGTTACCATAAAAATAACTAATGTACAACTATCAAGGTCTATATTTCCACTAAAACTGTTCAATTTATGAAATGACTTGATATTTATTTCTGGTAGGTCAACAAAAATATCAACTGTTTTATTTTTTGTATCTTCCATACTACTGGGCATAGTGGCTTATCTATCAAAGATTACTCATGATATTTACAAAATCGACAAATGAAGAAGCACAGAGGCTGAGCATTTCTTGAATTAACAGTGTTACTGGGAAACAGAGTTCGTGAGAAACTACATCGCCAGCTATATCACCTGCATGTGCTACTGCAGTTTTAATGTCTTAGCCATGTTTATTATAATAAATCTATATCATTATAATGACTGCTCTTCTAACTCTAAGCACATATATTCAGACATATATATCCAAGTACATATCTATAGGTTTGAAAAACATGGAAAATAACTGATTAAAAAAACTTGATATGTCTTGATATAACTTGATATAACTTAATTTTATCCATAAAATAAATGAGTTTTGTTAAATGATAAACACAAAATTTGACATACCACATGCAAAAGACGGGTGCATACTCAAAATAAGGTAGAACCTCTCAATCTACAAAGCACAGCAGGCATCTCAGAGACATGCTACAGTTGAAGCACCAGGGGGCAAGTGTGATACTAAGATCTCATCATAGCAAGTACTTGAAAAATGCAAAAGGTGTGAGTCAAGCCTCAGAGAAAAAATTAAATCAACCTTTGCTTCTTTATCCGCTGAAATACGTAAGATTATAGGCTTGTATGGGGACAAACATTCTTGCTCTAGGACAAGATGAAACCATGCTATGAAATTAACTCTTTTCTTTTCTTGCCTTTACTTTAGAATTATGGTCATTTTGGGATGAGCAGCAACTGACTGGTTCATCCTGATGATCAGTATGTAATTGTTAAATGAACAACCACCATAAATTATGCTAGGGAGAAGATGAACGCAAAGACTAAGCCACCTTTTAAAGAGTTGCCCTCAGTAGCAAATCTCAGCATTCTGCCCAAGCCTTTTGAAATCCTATCTACCAAACTAAAAAATTCATTCTCTTTTTTAGCACACAGACCTTGCCCATTCTCAGTTTCATGCTGTTCATATTTTTTTTCACTCCACTGGAATTCCCTGCCCACAAATCTCTACATATTGAAATTATAAGCATCCTTCAAGGCCCAATTCAAATCTTTCACAGATGTGAGCTCTCCCTTCTTTAAATCGAAAAGAAGAAAAAAGAAAAAAACTCTTTTTACTGTTTCTTATTTCATCTCACCCTATTTTTTTGGCAGAGATGCTATAAAGCTAAGACTATATCTTGATTATATCTCTCTGCCTTATATGTAGCCCTAATGAGCAAGCTGTTCATTGTAGGATTTCAATACATATTCTTATGAAGTCTTTTCCCACCAAGGCTTATATAAATATCACAAACTTGATTAACCAAATGCATATTTAAATGAAAGTGAGGTAGATTGTAATGAGAAACTATGATATTTGGATCAAATTTCCTACTAAAAAAACAATGAAAATGGATGAACTGCTTCTTTTGAAAATTACCTTGAAACAACAGAAAAGTTGAAACTATTTAGCATTAACTTTCAGGGTGAGTATTGGGGGTGGGAGATTGAGATTTTGAACTCAAGACAGTTGAATAACTGGGCAAAATATACACTTTTCCTGAGGACATTTGGTTGGGCTGTACTTTGGAACATAGGTTAATCTTCAAATACAAAATAATGAACAAAATAATGAGAAGGTCCTGCCGGGGCTATACGAAAGGATCATAAAGAATACATTTTTAGACGTATTCCCCTTTTCCAGACCCTAGGTGTGATAAAGAAGGTGAAAAGGAACAAACTAAGGAAAGAAAGAACAAAATATATTTTTCCTGGGAAACTGTAGCACAATTCCATGTCTCCTGTTCTATGCCCACAATTTGGGATCTTTAAACTGTTCTTTTAGATTAAGTTAATAAATTATTGGGGAGATGATGCATCATTTTTCAGAACAAAATTACCATTTTCTTTAAGAAAATTTGAGAAAAAATTGCAAACTATTCTGAGCTAGGAAACACTTGTTTCAGGCTTCAATGTAAGTCCTGTGATGTTTAAAATAATAGTGATTAACATATATTCAAGGATAACTGGACACATAAGGAAAATAAAGATGAGTGAGAACTCATAGAAAAAACTATTAATTTTAAAGGCAAGAATCACAAGACATTATATAAAAGAACTGTGTGTGTTTCTTTTTTTTATCTTTCTCTTCTTTCCTTCTCCCTCCCTTCCTCCCTCCCTCCCTCCTTCCCTCCCTTCCTCCCTCCCTCCTTCTTTCTTTCTTCCTTCCTTTGTTTCTTTCTTTCTGTGTGTGTGAGCTGTTGATCCAGGCCACACCATGTTGTGTTCAGAGCTTATTCTTGGCTCTGCACTCAGGAATGCTGGCCGGGCTTTGGGGTTCATATGGGATGCAAGGGATTGAACCCAGGTCAAATGCATGCACTGCCATACCTGCTGCAAAAGCTCCCTAGTCAAAATAACTTTTAACAAAATAAAACACTGTCTCAAATAAATGTCTGCAGGAAATAAACAAAGCAAAATAAAAGTAACTAAAAAATATGAAATTCTAGAAATAAAAATATGCTGATTGAAATTAAATGATTATCACAAAGGAAAGCAATTAAAAATTAGAGTAAAGTCATACTTAATGCAGTTAAGAAAGTATGTGAAGTAAACAAGGAGGACAGAGTGGGAAAACTTCAGTTTTTGGTATTGTTCCTTTACTTTTCAAAATTACTGAATCACAGTGAGATACATAGTTGCAAAGTTGTTCAAGCTTGGGTTTCTTGCAAATAGGGTTCTAACACCTTTCCCTTCAGCATAGTACATTTCCCACCATCAATGTCCCTAGTTGCCTCTTGACTCTATGAGATACATTTTTTCTTCCTTCCTCCCATCCTCTTTTCCTCTTCCCCCCACCACCACTTCTGCTCTCTCTCACTCTCTTTCCTTTTGGACGTCATGTTTTGCAATACAGAACTGAAAGATTATCATGTAATCCCTTTACCACCTTTTGGTTCAGATTTGGTTTTTTTTTTTTTTCTGGGCCACATCCAGCAGTACTTCAGGGTTTCGTGTTGGTTCTCTGCTCAGGGATCATTCCTATTCGCCTTGGGGAATTTATGCAGTGCAGGGAATCAGGGGAATTTATGCAGTGCAGGGAATCAAATTCAGGTCAGTCTTGCAAGGAAAGTATCTTACCTGCTGTCTGATCTTTCCTGCCTGACTTAAGTTTAACAAAAAGCTTTGAATAAATCAGGAAGTTATAGAAAATCTATATCTGAAAAGTAAAAAGTAGGGATTTTATAAAATATATCTATGATCATCATAAATATTTTGAAAAGATTCTATAATCCAGGTAAAGAAAATGAAACAAAATTGAAATATTCCTTTTGTTATGGTGAAAATGTAGAGAATAAAGGGCAATGAGAAAAATATTGAGAGTAACCAGAAAACAATCATTGGATTGACAGTAACTTCTTGATAACAAAAATGGAGAATAGAAGACAGTGAATGATCTCTTTTACATGTTGAAAGAAAAGTCAACTCAAACTTTTATACCCATAGATGAAATACAGGAATGGTGAGGCAAGCAGACATGGAGACATTGTCCTAGCAAGACTGCCTGCAGAATTTCTCAGAATAAACTTCAAACTGAAGGAAAAATGACCTTAAAAGGAGACCTGAGATACAGGAATAAGGAGCTAAGCACATGGCAAATATTTGAGCAAAGATACATCAGCATTGACTCTACACAGAGAGTAAATCACGCTTGGAGATTTATTTTCTGATCCTCCCACATACTTCTTAGATGGTCTGAAAGATTCTTGGTCAACCTGGCCAGTTTAATGTAAGGGCCAAAATGGAGCAGACTGTGCAGTGTGCTCAGCCAGCAGTGCCGGGGATTATTTGTCACCCTAGCAGTGTTAAGGACCCTCCAGCCATACCATCTCGTGCCGGGACCAGGTAGAGACAGAGATGGCTGAACTGGAGTTGTCTTCAAGCAAATTAGGTGCCTCAAGTCCTGTAGTGTCTGTCTGGGACCTGGTGGTTATTTTTAAAGAACAAATATACCAGACAGCCATAGCATCTCTAGATGGCAAGGTCTACAAGGATTAAAAAATATTATAGAGTAGGGCCAGTGAGGTAGTGCAAAGACCTGAGGTGCATGCTATGCGTGAGAGCACATTCAGATAGGTAAGGTTATATTTTTAGAAAGGACAAAGAGTTTGCTTTTGCCGTTGCAATTCATTAATGCTGCTATAGTTATTACTTTTGATTTGGGGCTGGCTGGAGAGATAGTACGGCAGGTAGGGTACTTGAATTGCACGCACCTAACTAGGTTCAATACGTAGCACCCCTAATAGTCTCCTAGACCCAACAGGAGTGATCATTGAGCACAGAGTCACTGAGTACACAGCCAGCAGAACACTGTAGGGTAAGCTCCTCCCAAAAAAGAATTGCTTTGGATCAGAGCTTGTCTTGTCTCTTAACAACAACCTCAATGTCTGTAAGCAAAAATTTAGCAACCTGACCCAGTCGTTCACTCTTCCTCCTATGAGCAACTAAAAGGGACATTACTGATTTATCTTTATTAATTATTAGTAAATAGCATCAACATTCTGTTCTCTCCTTAGCAGTGATTAGAAAAGGAACAGGAAGACATTTACTGATAGTAACAGAGACATTTTAACATTCTATATGAATACTCTTGTCAAACAATCTAAATTTTCAAAGACCTAATCTGAGATCACACCCCAGCCTGATCTCTCCTAAAGGTTCGTATTCTGCTTCTTATGGAATGCAGACATTCCAAGGTTGAAAATCCAAATTATGATTCCTATAAGGGCTTAAATCAATACTTTCTAGATTATATAACAGTTGGCCCATTCCTCAATCAATATAATAATCTAGGCTAACCACTCAGAAACATTTTGTATCATCCCTAAATTCGTAGTGAAAATGAATGGAATGATGAAAATTGAGAAAGAGAAAGAAGAAAAGATACAGAGGCTGGTGAAGCAGTGCTTCAGGTAAGGCAGTTGCCTTGCACACAGTCAACTTAATTTGATCTTGGGTCCCCATGCGGTTCCCAGTGCCTTGCCAGTGGTAATACATGAGTATGCCAAGTGTTGTCCCAAGACAAATAAAACAAACAAAAAAAGATACATAGGAAGGAACAAGACTTAAAGAAATATACACTGCAACTCCATTTCATAAATTCAAAGTGAGATATTATATTTTTAAAGAATATAGATATAGAGGGCTGGAGACATAGTACAGGAGGTAAGGCATTTTCCTGCATGAGATAATCCTGGGTTCAATCCCCAGAATCCCATATGGTCCACCAATCACCACTAGGAATAATTCATAAGTGTAGAGTTAGTAATAACCCCTTAGCATTGGGTGTGCCCCCTCCCAAGAATACAGATACAGGCAGCAGTATAAGGAAAGATGATACAATAATTACTGAAAATCAGTTTACCTGTGGGAAATGGAAAAGGCTGTGAGGACATTGGGGCAATAGGAAGGGGATGGCAGAACTCGCAGGATTTATCTTAATGTAAGTGGTGGTACTTGAGTTTTGATTAATAACTACAGAATATATATTTCTATGTGTATGCCTCCTGCATTTCATTGTATTTATCCATAAATGTCTTAGAGCTTTAAAGTGACTTAAAAGCCAGAGAGTGTGAAAGAACTATGAGAATATAAACACCATCCTTTCCTTTATTTTCAAAGAAATCCGGGAATAGGAACACCAATGATTTTTCAATCATCTCCTTCTAGGCTGTCTACCTTCCAAAATGTTCTCAGTTTCCAAGATACAAAGACAGTCCACAGAGTAGGAAAGAATATTCACCCAATACCCATTTGACAAGGGGTTAACATCCAGGATATATCAGGCACAGGTAGAACTTTACAAGAAGAAAACAGCCAACCCCATCAAAAAATGGGGAGAAGAAATGAAAGAAAAATTGCCAAGAAAGAAATTTGAATGGCCAAAAGACATATGAAAAAATGCTCATCATCACTAATCATCAGAGAGATGCAAATCAAAACAACAAAGAGATATCATCTCACACCACAGAGACTGGCACATATCCTGAAGTGCAAGAACAACAAATGCTGGCATGGATGCGGGGGGAAAAAGGGACTCTCATCCATTATTGGTTGGAATATCGACTGGTACAGCCTTTTTGGAAAACAATATGAACCCTCCAAAGATTACACATTGAGCTCCCGTTTGACCCAGCCATACCACTCCTGGGAATATACCCTGGGAAGCCCAAAACACACAGCAGCAACACCGTCTGCACTTTTATCTTCATAGCAGCACTATTACAATAGCCAGAATCTGGAAACAACTAGTGTGCCCGAGAACTGATAACTGGATAAAGAAACTTTGGTACACCTACACAATGGAATACTATGCAGCTGTTAGGAAAAACGAAGTTATGAAATTTTCTTATAAATGGATGGACATGGAGAGGCTCATGTGAAGTGAAATTAGCCAGAAGGAAAAAGACAGATATAGAATGACTGCATTTATTTGCATGGCATACATATATATGATACCAATGTATGTATGTGTACATCCAAAGTCAGGCAAAACATGTATCAGGAGGTCTTGTCAAAGGTGGAATCTACCACAAGTGTATGGTAGTCAGAGGTTAGTCAGAGAAGGGCACAGTGTGCTAATAATCATTGAAAATGGTAATACCAGTCTAGAACTGAGCACTGAATATAGGCAAAAAGATACACCGGATAATCTCTAAATGTATATATTGCAATCCACAATGTGTAAGAGGGAGAGAGAGAGAGAGAGAGAGAGAGAGAGAGAGAGAGAGAGAGAGAGAGAGAGAGAGAGAGAGAACCATGTGGGGCAGGCTAGGGAGGGTGGAGGAATTGGGGTTATTGGTGGTGGGAAATGGGCACTGATGGGGGAAGGGTGCTGGAACACTATATGGCCGAAACCCAAACTTGAACATTTTTGTAATTCTATATCTCACGGTCGTATAATAAAATATTTTTAAAAAAATTTAAAAAATTTTGAAAAATAATAAAATACAATTTAATTATTTACATACTATAAAAAAAATGGCCTCAGCTTGAGAGAGAGTTATCAGGGACAGAGAAAATGTGTATTTGTCTTGGTAATGGCTGTCTTTTATTTTAAAGATTTTATCCCACCTAGATTTTGTAGTATTTTATAATCTTTCTGCTACAAAGTGACGAAAATAGTAGATGGGAGCTCACTCCTTAATATCCTCAAATAGATCAATCCTCTTTTTCCTTGACTAGGACATTGAGAAATAAGAGTCTAGGACTCTCTAGACCCTGTGAATACTTTGTGAAGTGATTTGGTTTCTTTTTCCCTGGTTGGGCTGCTTTTCATTAGGATGTGACTTGGATAGGAACTAAAAGAACTTCAGAAATAAAGATAGCTGAACACAGAATGTGGGTCAGGCATAACACTCTGTGACATGCTTTATTACATGTGAAAGCTCTGAGGATAAGAGCCAATAGAGAACCCAGGATAATATATGTGGATATTCAAGAGGTTATACACAGAGTCTCAAAGAATGAATGGTTTCATTTTCAGTATTAGTCAAGCCTTAACCACAACGTTTTAAGAAGCCTATAGATATTTATCTTTTTTTTTTTTTTTTGCTTTTTGGGTCACACCCAGCGACGCTCAGAAGTTACTCCTGGCTCTGCACTCAGGAATTACTCCTGGCAGTGCTCGAGGGACCATATGGGATGCCGGGATTGAACCTTGAACCAGGGCCGGCACAGGCCGGCCGCATGCAAGGCAAACGCCCTACCTGCTGGGCTATCTTTTTGAAGGTCATATAAACTGCAATGCCTTGAATTAAAGTAATTTATTCAATGAATATTGTATCACTTCAGGTCTAAAATTTAGAGTATAACAATATTCACTTATAACATATGCTTCATATTTTCTAATATAGTATATACCAAATGTGTATAATTATCTATAATTAGGAAGCATTTTTGTTTTCATTAACCAATTTCATTTCTTATTCATCCCTCTGGCAGATCTCACTCTCCCATTTTACAGATTCAAATAAACTGAGTAACTGTCAGTAAGATAAGTTGCAAAACTAGAAGGAAGTCTCCCTGGGGTCTGACTTCAAGAGTTCTGCTCTTAGCCACTTTGCCACTTTGCTTCACCGCCACATTGACATTCAAAAATCATTTATTTGAAAATTACAATGTCATTGACTCCTTTACACTCACTCAGGCATTTTCCACTGACCCACTGGAGGAAGGGACAAATATTTTTTTGCCCCAGAAGCACATTAAACAATACCTTCTAGAAAGAGGGGTACAAGAGAAGTTGAGAAATTTGATCATAAATCTTTCAAAAATAAAACCACACCATCTTTAACCAAGAACTGGCAATCATTATATTGTTTCTCTGAGCCTAGCATTGGTAGATGTGGGCTACCCCCACGATGCCTTTTATACATGGTTAGAAACGAATCCAAGAAGTTGACAATTCATGCAGTACAAACAAGAATCTGTTATTCTCTTCCCCCATTACCACAAAACACAGCGCCTGCCCTGCTTTCACTTTGAAAACAATAAGTGCTGGAAGACACCATAAGAACATTTGAAAACGGGGCCAGAAGTAATAAATAGGGACTGCCAAAAATGTTAATGAATTTCTTCTAAAAGTTAAATCTATTATCAGTTTACGACTGTCTGAAGGTCGACTTGGAGGCAGACAATTAGTGTGGTGACTTGCAAGGTTTGCCTACAGTCTAAAAAGGAAGCATTCTTCTACCTGTACTAAAGAGCTTATAATTATATCTCCTAGTACAAGGAAATTAAAATAATAAAATTAAAATAAACCAAATGCTTTCATTTGGACTCTAATATCTCCCATTATCCCAGCACACTCCCCTAACACTCTGCTCCAATAGAATTCTTCTCGCCCAGCAGGATGAAGATCATCTTCCCAGCAGCCAAACTCAGCAACAAGCCACTTTCCTCCCTTCCTGCCTTCCCCTTTAGAACTCATTCAAAGAGAAGACAAAGGACCCGCGTGTGGATGGGCCGTGTTTTGTGCCTGGTCCTTAGGGGGTACTTTATGTTTCTTAAAAAAGATTATCTCAACCCTACTGAGGCCAAAATATCAAAACAAAACTCTAAAACAAATTTCTGAGACAGTTTAAATTAAAAAATACGATGGACTGAGATCTATTTTTTAATTTATTCATAACTAGCTTACAAATTGGACCACACAGGGACTCCAAAATCAGCAAGTCACAAGGGGATAAAGGCTCCTGCAATTATCAGGAGCAAGCTGAATGTTACCTTTTGTTATTACGAAAATCTTCTTTTAAAAAAAATCTCCAGCAATTGATTTTCCATTTCCTATTTAAAGAGGATTACATAGCAAAGAGGACTGGTGGCTAGAAAGCAAAGAAGTTTGCGGCAGCGTCTTATTACCTGCCAAATACAAATTAGTCTTTGTGGTTAACTTCTGCCAGGCGACTCGTTTTCTGCTGCCCATCAGGCCAATGGGGTATGGCAGGTTGGTTCTTGCCTGGAGTCCTTCCTAATCAGGAGGCTGTCAAATATACCACTTGCCCACTGGTTCCTACATTTGGTGGAAGCTCTGATGTTCAGGCAGCAAGTTTCGAGCTTGAATTGCCCCAGAAACTAGCCTCAAATTGCTCCTACTTACTCCGACTGTCAGATCTCTGGGGACATTTGTAAGGACTTCCCTTCAGGTATAACACACACACACACACACACACACACACACACACACACACACACACACACCCCTACAAGTTTTACTTTGAAGTATATCTCTAAGATACAAAAATTGTTTTACTTCATTAGGAGGTTAGCTAGCTATAGTTAGACTAAAAAATTGCTTTCTTAACATATAGTGTTCCCTCATTGGAAATACCCTGTATTAAGACGCCATTTATAAACATTTTATTATTATTTATTAATGTGTGCAGCACTTTATAGCATGCTAGATAAGAACTTAAATTCATGTATTAAAGATGCACATACATGGTTTAATACAATTTACGTCTGATAATATTCTTTAAAACAGCTTCCCATAGTCTCATCTGTTAAGCATTTATTACTAATGCGTTTTATAACATGCTTTATAATACATTATTTGAGCAAGTAGCCGCATTTAGTGATCATTTCATAAATAAGAATAAAGCACTTATAAATGGCACCTTAATTTAAAGTGTTACCTTCACATTACTAGATAGCGGCTCACCATCCATCTCATTTTGTGATTATTCTCCAAATGCACCACTTAATAAAACAGACACTAAGTTCTATTTTCCCTTCAACTGATTAAAAAGTTTATTGAGTCATTTCCTCCATCTGCTCTCATATATTGGTAGCTGGGAGGCTTTAGTGTGATTTCTGATGAACCCAAACTTTTAATTCAATATTTCTCTAAAGATGATACTAAAAACAGAACACAACCTACCGTATTCGACAGGGCCTGTTGCTTGGATTCTTTGTAAAATTCAATGCTTTGACTAGAAAGAACAACCCAAGAAGTAGTCCAGTTTTTCCTTAGGGAAAAACAAAAGGGAAATAAGAGCAGTATTACAGGAGAAATCATACTCATATACATTATGAGTAGCATATGGAATGAGGATAGTACCTTTGTTTATTATTAATATTCATAAAATCTATTAATTAAAATCTATAAGTGATCTCTAACTTAATAAAGGCATTCAGTAAATTTCATGATCATGGAGTTATAGAAATGTATCTAAATTTGTATGTCCTCCATACACAACAACTATACTAAAAAAACCCTAAAATTCAAATCTTAGGTATCTAGGACCATTCTTTATATGATGATTATGATTTATATGAATATTATTATTCTACAGCAAGTCCATAAGAGCAACATGAAAATAGGAATCAGAGCCGATTTTTTGAATTATTACTTCTTGTCATTGGTTCAGGGTAACTGAGTTTGTAACACTAACCAGGTCTCCAGAGGTAATGCAGAGCCTCACAGAGTTCTTTGGACAGAGTAGGTACTACATACATAATTCTTAAATCAATGCTTAGACTGGAATGCAGAGGAAAAGCTGGACATAACGATAATTGAATCAAGTCATAAAATGACAATGTTTTACTTTTCTTTATATTTTTTGGGGTTAAACAGGTTTCCTGCACTGAGTGTATATTAATTCAGTAATTAGAGTGTGCATATATTCTATACATGACTATCTTTTCATAGACCATAAAACATTAAGGACTAATATATGTTAATTTCTATAAATATTATAATGATAAATTTGCTTTGGTTTAACAATCTTTCGGAAGCAGTTGAATTCAATTCATTAAAGAGTTTTTAAAGTTTATAAAAAATACCCTAATCATGTCAATAGAAAACGATATAAACTATATTTGCTATAATCTTTCAAACTCCTTATGTCATTTATCTTCACGTGACTCTAATTATCTAGGCACCCAATTGACAAATAGTTTAGATTCAAAAAACTTAATATTTACAATACAAATTAGGTTGTTCTTACATGCCTAAGCTTTCTTAATGAAATAACATCATGTAAAAGAAAACAAAACATTTATTTTCCAACATACAAAGCAATCCTATGTTACAGTACCCCATTTTCTTAAAATGTTACTTTTTAACGAAGTAATGAAAATCAAAATACCCTAGAAAGAAAATCACATGGAATTGATCTCTTCTCCTTCCTAGTGCTCCTTTCTCCTTTGAGGTAAGTGCATTGCAGTGGTTACATCCTTCTCTTTAAGCAGGTCCTGAATTAAAACAGCTTCATCTTTCTCTTTAAGCAGGTCATAACATTTTGATGATTCCAGTACAGAAAAAGAGAATCACTGAAGGGAATGCTGGCTTAGACTGGACATATGATTTCAGAGGGGTGTGCATACACCACAGTGCTCAGGTCTTACTCCTGGACCTGCTATAAGGGATCGATCACTCGTGGAGAGATGCAGAGACCATGTGTAGTGCCAGAGATCTAATCTAGACTAGCCATGTGTAAGGCAAGCACCCAACCCGCTGTACTATGTGTCTGGCCTCAGACTGGGCATCGTTATCGCTGCTTCTTATTTTGACAGAGAGTAATCAGGGAGTACGGAACACTGAGACATGATGGGGGTCCATATTTAACCTGCCTGTTATATCTTCCACTCTATTTTTCACCTTCTGGCAGGGAAATAAAATACCTCATTTGCTTCCTGTCTGTTGTGAGCTCTGGATAAATGGCTGTGATTTGAATCTGTTTCCAATGTTGATAGTTTATAGAACATGTTGGCATCAGTATTTCTTTCCTTAAACCTGGCTATGGAATTGGTTAGAATTGAAGCTGCATGAAATTCAGTTATCTCACGGTACTCTAATAGATCTGAATGCTATGAGCTGTTCCCTGTTAGTGGAACCTGATGAAAAGCCAAAGAGGGGAAGAGTTGCAAGTATCGGGACCTTAGTAACAAGAACTTCTGTGACTCTCTGTATGCGGTATTTTGTTTATATTTATAAACTATGAACATTTTACTAGTAAGTTAGAATAAAATGTATTCTGACTAGAAAGCTTTAAAATAAGATGTTTTTTAAGCTTTAAAATAAGATGTTTTCAAAAAATAGAAATGCTGATGATCAAATTTTAATAACTCAATTTTATGTTTTTGATTCATGATCTCTTTTAAATTAGTAATTAACATATATCATTGAGTTCCTAGTAAAAATTTGATAGTCCAGTAAATGTTTAGTGTCACAAAACACCACTGATAAAGTTCCACATATATTCATATACCAATATAAGAATTTAGGTTAAGAGAGTTCAGATTTCTTACTTAAGTCTACATATCTACATTGATTTAGAGACAAATTTTTTTAATCTGTAAAGCAATAATCTATTTTATACTTTCTCTCTCCATTTTAAAAGAAGTTTTAAGAGATGAGCCACTCTCTTGGATAAGGAGATTGTCAATGTCTAATATTTTTACAAAAACATTTAAAATCTTCAAATTGAAAAGCTAATGTGCATATCAATGAAAACATATAAACCACCTGAGATCTTCTATTAAAGTTCTACCTGATACTAATTAAATGGATTTTGTCAAAGTCTGCAGCAGCCAAGTTTCTTTCTTCCTTTAAAAACTACATCGAGGGCCTGAGTGATAGCCCAGCAGTAGGGCGCTTGCCTTGCACGCGCTGCCCTGTGCTGGCCCGGTTCGATCCCCTGCATCCCGTATGGTCACCTGAGCACCGCCAGGTGTGATTCCTGAGTGCAGAGCCAGGAGAAACCCCTGAGTGAACCCCTAGATTGATGGGCATCTTGGGGTGGCAGCAGGCTTTTGCTCCTTGGTCTGTCCTCCACCAGGCTGCCAGAAGTCAGGAGAAATCGCGGGGTGTGACCCAAAAAAAAAAAAAAAAAAAAAAAAAACAAACAAACAAAAAAAAAAAAATACATGGATTGTTAGTTCACAAAACTAAGGGTTCATACCCCAAGAATGCAGAGAGCTATAAGAGATGGGAAAGGGAGAATATTGCTGATTGGTAGGTGGCAATTCTCCTAAGCACGGAAACTTATGTACAAAGCTTATTTTTGGTGATGGCAAGAGGAAGAGATCTCTGCACATGTTTGCCAGAAACTTAGTTGAGGGCTTAGGCCTAGCCTCTGCCAGGCTCCCAGAATTCAGAAAACTTCGCAGAACACAGCCACAGTCATCCTCTGATCCGACTCCAGAGTTGGACACAGTCCGACCAAAGAGAGAAGCAAATCCAGGCCCAGGCAAGTGGGAATCTGCAGCTACGCCAACCAGGTTTTTAGGGAGCCTGGACTGGGGCCACCTACCCCACCTCGGGTCCCTCCACAAAGGCCTGGCGGCCCCGCCCAGAACTGCTCCTAGGGCTCCTCGCCAGACACCAGGTATTCAGGTGCAGGGCCAGTCTCTGCCTGCCCACCCTGTGCTAGACTGATGGGCATCTTGGGGGTGGCGGCAGGCTTTTTGCCCTTGGCCTGTCCTCCACCAGGCTGCCAGAAGTCAGAAAACCTTGCGCAACACAACCACAGTTAAGTTATCCCCTGGTCTGGACTCCACAGCTGGACACAGCACGATCCCCATGGTGCACGGGCGCCTGTCCGATATCTCAAAACCTGCTATACCACAAACGTGTGGGAGTCAGAGGCTAGGTAGGACAGAGAAGGGAACAGTGTGCCAATAATCATTGAAAATGATGATACCATCCGAGAACCAAACATTGAAAATAGGCAAAGAGATACACATGATAACCTCTAAATGTACTACAATCCATAATGTGTAAGAGAAGTGAGAATGAGAGAGAGGGGGTAAAGAGAGAGGAGAGAGAGAAAGAAAAAGAGAGAAAGGAGATAAAGAACCTGCCATAGAGGCAGGCTAGGGGATGGGGGAGGGAATCGGGACATTGGTGGTGGGAAATGGGCACGGGTGGAGGGATGGGTGCTGAAACACTGTATGACGGAAACTCAAACATGAACATTTTGTGAATGTATATCTCATGGTGGTATAAAAACATATTCAAATATTTTTTTAAATTAAAAATAAAATCATTTCATTTAAACTTGAAAAGATTAATTTGGATTGAAATAATAAACCCATATGTTTCAATGGATTTTTAAAATAAAAGGAGCTGAGACTTTAAATATAAAATAGCTTATTGAATCTAAACAGTCACAACACTGTACTGTTTTCTCAAGGCTCTTGTAGAGTATATTGGGTGACAATTCAAGAAGGAAACTCCTGGGGCCGGAGCAATGGTCCAGTGGGTAGGGCGTCTGCCTTGCACGCGCTGGCCCATGCCAGCCTGGGTTCGATCCCGGCATCCCATATGGTCCCCCCGAGCACTGCTAGGAGTAATTCCTGAGTGCAGAGCCAGGAGAAACCCCTGAGCGTCGCCGGTGTGACCCAAAAAAAAGCAAAAAAAAAAAAAGAAGGAAATTCCTACAAGCTTAGAGGCCTTAGTTATGACTACTGAAGAAGACTTAGTCAAGACTACTTAAAGTTTGGAATAAAACTTTTAAAATTTATCTTCTTAGAATGAAACACATTTCAGAACAGAAAGTTCCTTTTGTTCCTTAGCTTCTAAAAAAGATGGAAAACACTGCGACAAGAAATCTAGCCAAAAGCAGGTGGAACACAAGTCTTCTGTTTGCAAAATCAAGCTCAATATCTGGCAACACAAGACCCAAGACCCTACAGGCACCATTCCTGGGCATGACCCTCGTGGACACCCAACACCACACCCCAATATTACCAGGCTGGGCTTTGGCCTTGAACTGTGAAGCCTACACTGCTGACCTAAAATCACTAAAAGTGTCTTCTGTCCCCTTAACAATCAGGGACGCTATACCCAAAGGAAGAACAGGAAAGAATTCAGGCACCACCTCTATCTTCATAGAGAAAATCTCTCCTGAGTAAACTGTCTGATATTTAGTAGTGCTAATTGAAGGTATTTGAGTAAAATAACATATGGGTTCTCACATTTCAGATGAATTTTGAGAAATTTTTCAAATTCATCGATCATTTTTCCTGCTCTCGGCTATCATTTACTACCATGTATTATAGGTACCAAATCCTGCATTTCCCCCTCTATCCCTTCTCTAAAGTTTTGATACATAGTTATTAAACAACTGCTTCTGATTTTTCTTTTTCTGATTTACATTTCGAGTAGCCATTATCTGAGCTTGCTCAAACGATTTTAGCAACTTAGACGTGTGTCAATTAAATTAGCCTGAACTGTACCTACTGTATCTTCTCTGTAAGGGCACCTTTCCTTCTCTGTAAGAGCACCTCATATTTGTATTTATTAAGTAATCAAAACACTAAGCTTATTAAAACATATATTCAGCATATGCAGATTTCAGAAATAGCATTAAGGACTGATTATAAAAACAAAGAAATATCTATATATTGTGCCTATATCCTTAAGTAATATCTTTGTATATATATATATATATCATATTATATATATATATATATATCACATAAATATAGGGAGGGGAGTCAGGCATGTGAATAGATAAATTCTCCAAGCAATACTAGGAAGTAGACAATAACCTCTCTTATAGAGGAGAAACCTGAGGTTTGATGAGGTTGAATCCTACCCAAGAACATTGAAGTCTTAATGGGTTTATGAATGGGATTCAGGCCAGATTTCCTGAACCTGGCCTATGGTGTTCGGTCTGCTGTCAGGGTAGCTGCCAAATAGCTCTTTCTTACTGATACTGAACTTACCAAGCATCAAGACAGGCTCTGGGCATCAAGAATACTCAACTATTGTCAAAATGTTTGAACGCCTTTTGCTTTGAGCAAGACCTCTTCGAAAACTGCCCTGGGATGCCCCGTCTGTTCCACATTGACGAAAGGCAGTTTCCTCTCTGTCTTCCCAGGATGGCCAGTAGGTAAATTCATTCATCAGTGGGAACCAGTTAAAGCCTTAGCATTTCATCATGGAAACTTTGGGGGCATTATAAATTTCTATTCACACATAGGAATAAAAATAAAGCTGTCATAGAGATTTAAGGGTTAAGTGGGGCACAAATTTCAGCATGCAAGCATCAAAGTGGGATGTACCGGACTAAGTGAGAGTCTCTGCACAACATTGGAATTAACGAAGACGAAGTATAGATATTGATACTAGTGGTTTAGTGCAGAAAACAGATACTGCATGGGAAATGCATGTGCTTATTCTTTTATATTGGGGAACTCACTTGGGACCGGGAAGCTGGGGTAAGATTAAAGCCCTTCCTTGCCTGCAGCTGGTCAAGTCCCAAATACCTTATGCTCCCCAGCCCGGTGGACATAGATCCCTGAGCAGAGTTAGTAGCAAATACTGAACACTTCTGGATGTGATCCCCAAACAAACAAAAGAGCAGATCACATTCCTTACCTACAATAAGGAAGGGAGAAGAATTAATTTT
Source organism: Cryptotis parvus (assembly GCA_021461705.1). Lineage (NCBI taxonomy): Eukaryota > Metazoa > Chordata > Mammalia > Eulipotyphla > Soricidae > Cryptotis > Cryptotis parvus. Next base: position 151,586 of record JAJIBD010001149.1, on the reverse strand, counting down.
GAACTAGGACATTTTACAAACTATTCATGCAGCTTTGGGGATATTTCTCTAATTAAGGGACTTTAAAGTGCTTGTGAAGGTGGATATGTGAAATGAAACAAAAAAGATAAACATAAAAAATAGCAAAAAAAACCAAGCAAATAACCAACGCATCAAATTTCCCAAACACAGGCTTCAGCCTCCCTGAAAACTCACTGCATTCTACAGGATGGACAGCAGATGGCAGCACATAATAACAGCAGTTTTGCTAGAGCTAACCTAGGAAGTTTGAAAAACTGCCCTGCCAGCGGCTGGCTCAGGACCTCTCGGGCTGGAAGTGGACCAGTACTTAGAGGACCTGAGGCTCCAGGAGCGCGCCAGCGGCGGGTTGGTGTCCGAGGCTCCCGATGAGAAACTCTTTTTCTTGGATACAGGCCCCCAGAAGAAAGAGCTAACAAGAAGAGGCCTATAGGCCGGAAGTCACTGCTCAAGCAGCCCCTGCGGACAGACCTCGAGAACACTGCAAGGGCCCAGCCCCAAAGATGTCCTGGCTCACCAGGTCCCCAATGCCAGGAGGCTCCGGCGGGAAGAGCTGCTGTGGGAGCGGCTGGCACAGCAGGGCCGGCTGCCCGGGAGGTGCGCAGAGCCCAGGCCCGGCTCCTGGCCCCCTGCAACTGAGCCGAGGCCGAACCCCAGGACACAGCCCAGCGACAGTTCTCTGACCTCTGGGCCAAAGATAACCCTTGGACCAGCCCTTGGTGGGCCACACACAAAAATGTTTGTTTTTCGTTTGAGGACACACAGGGTTGCACAGGGCTAACTCCTGGCTCTGCACTCAGAAATCACTCTGAAGTGTTGGGGGCTTATGAGGTGCTGGGGATGGAACCCAGGTCAGCGGTAAGCAAGGCAAGCACCTTATCGACCGTACTATCTTTCCGGCCCCTTGTGCTCCAAGTTAACACTTTCATTTGCTCTTAACATCAAAACTTTACCATCAATCTATATGCAACTCTCCTTTGCTTTAGGCTAATGACTGGTAGGAGTCATAAGTCACAGGAACACTCTGAGGTTGCTTTATATATGTTTGCCGTTCTTGGGACCGGAGCAATGGTACAGAGGCTAAGGCCCTTTGTTGCACACAAATTCTATCCCTGGCACCCCATGTGGATCCCCAAACCAACAGCAGTGATCCTAAGAGCAGAGCCAGGAGTTCACCCTCAGCACAGCCAATGGCCTCGAAAAGAAAAGAAAACAAAACAAAATCAAACAACCCAAATGTTCAGGCCGTCCTTGGGACCAAGACTTGAGCACAGCTGGGTGTGGCCCCAAAACAAATCAACCAAAATTCCAGACTCTGCATGTAACTCCATCACACTGGATTTGATACAGGTGGCTCATGTGAGGCCAGAGGGGAGAGAGATGGTCACTTTCTCCTCAGCTGCCTCTGGCGCTCAGGGACCCCGGGGCAGGCTGAGGACTGAGAAAAGGCAAGCCTTATCCAGGGTTTCCTCAGGGTTCTTGTCTTGCTTGCAGAAAAGAACTTTGAGGAGTAGAAGAGCAGTGTAGTAGAACAGATTTGATAATGGAGGTTTTAAGGGGAAGGAGGAGGGAAGGTGAGAGAGAGAGTACACATCTCTAGAGGGGAGATGCGGGGGGCACGTGTGCTCGGACACCACAGGTGCTGGGCCACGTGGACTCAAGCAGCACAAGGGTTCAGGCAGCATGTGTGCCCAGGCAGCATGTATGTGCCATCCTTTGGTCAGGGCAGCATTTATAGATTTTTTTCCCAAGTTACTCCCATATGGGGCTTCAACCTAGGTTAAAGTTTGTTGCTAGGGCCGTTGCCAAGGGGAGATTTTGGGAGTGGTCTTCTTTGAAAATCTCCCTTTTTCTTGACCTCTGTTCCTGCTGGAACTTCAGTCCTGGAATGTATTTGATTAAGGGCTGGGCTGAGAAAGGTTGATCCAGCTCCCTCAGGGCTTGTTGTTGGCTAATGGGTCTTATCAAGTCTTCATTTGAGTTTTCCAAACAGGTGATTTTGGACAGCCTTAGGGTGAAACTTCATTGCCTTGGGGATCCCCTGTCTGTCTGACTACATCAGATTTGGCCCATAAAAAGTGTCCCTAGCTGTTTTACAGCAAAGCCATGCAAAAGTCCTTAAACCCATTTCTCATTTACCCCAGGCTTCTGAAACTTCCTACCCCCAAATAGAGGGGGTGAAAGAGACAAGAGGTATGAGGATACCTCTACAAGTTATGTAAAAACTTCAGCTATTCGAAATAATCAGATGCTGGAAATTTTAACAGCATACCAGGGAAAGGAAACTGCAACAACATTTTGCAAATTCGCTTTGTATACCATATTCTCCAAACCACCCCTTCTGTTCTTACTCCTGAAGAGAGAAACAGATTTCAGCCTGGGAGAGCTGACTGAGATCCTGAGAAGAAAGAGCTGCAGGAAAACCTTCACATTAGGAGCATACGTTGGTGCGACCTTTGGTGGGTACTTGCCACCTGGCACTTAGTGGCCTGGATTCCATCTCTGGCGATGCCTAAAATCCCCTCCCCAGCACAAGCTCAGTCAGGATCCCTGAGGGCAAAGCCAGGAGCCCTGCCCCCATTCTCACACACTCAAATAGGCAACTTATTCTGGACAATTGTTAAGTAGTAAATAAGTTAAAACAAAAGCAGCTCCTTATCTCAGTAAGCCTAGGATAAAAGCTACACCATTTGACTTAACCTCTGGACTTGACTACACTTTTTTTCTCCTATTTTACTCCTCCAGGTCACAACTTTCAAAGAGCAAAACCCAGGGCCAGAGCAGTAGCCCAGCGGGTAGGGTGTTTGCCTTGCAGGCGGTCGGCCCATGCCGGCCTGGGTTTGATCCGCAGCATCCCATATGGTACGGCAGAGCCTGGCAAGCTACCCGTGTTGTATTTGATATGCCAGATACCAGTAACAATTATCGACCTCATTCCCATGACCTGATGGAATGGTTTGAGGCTCTTTATGTTCCTGGAGCAAGCAGGTGCCCTTGGGCTCTACTTGCATGAGACAGGTCATATGGAGATGTTACTGGTGCCCGCTCGAGCAAAATTGAAGATGAGCGGGAAGACAGTGATACAGTGATCCCAGATGGTCCCCGAGCACTGCCAGGAGTAATTCCTGGGTGCAGAGCCAGGAGAAACCCCTGAGCATTGCTGGGTGTGACCCTAAAAGCAGAAGAAAAAAACAAACAAACAAACAAAAAAAAACAGAGCCAAACCAGGTGGCTGTAATGGTAATGGGAGCCAAAGAGCTCCAGGGAAGACAAAGATTCCAATAAAAAGTAACAGGGAGAAAGAAAAAAAAAAAAAACACCAAAAGAGTGTTCACACTATCTGGTAGCTTTCTTAAACTATAATACAGAAAAAAACTTTTGATTAGGACCCGGTTATCATCCCTGAGCAGCATTAGAAAAGCAGAAACTTCTTTTTTAAGAATACCAATTAAGAACTAAATTCAGGTTCCAGAGAGATAGTACAGGGGCTTGGGGGCCTGCCTTACACACCGACAGACTGGGTTTGGTCCCTGGCACCCCATTCGGTTCCCCAAGGCACCTCCAGGATTGAGCCCTGAGCACCTAAGGGTGGCATCCAAAACAACTAAATTACCTAATTAATTGAAATTAAAGCTAAATGTTCAATGTATTTGGCATTCAATCCCTATCATTGTATCACTGGGGAAATTTGTAGAATTTTATTTTGAAATAAGGCTAAACGTATCATGCTTCATGAATTAATTTCATAGTTTTAAATTTCTTTTTTTATGTTTGGGGACCACATCTACTTTTTCTGTTATTCGTGACTCTGCACTCAGGAATTATTCCTGGTGGTGGTAGGGTGTTTGGCGGTGGGGGTGGGGAGGGGAATATAGGAACTTGGGGATTGAATCCTGGTTGGCCCTGTACAAGGCAAGTACCCTACCAGCTATATTATCACTAAAGACCTTTTTGTTTGTTTTTGTTTTGGGGCCACACTCCTGTGGTGCTCGAGGGTTAAGTCTGACTCTGCACTCAGCAATCACTCCTGGCACTCATAGCGATGAGTCTAAAGTTTGACCAGCTGAATGCAAGGCAAATGCCCTACCAGTGGTTACTATAGCTCCAGCCAGAGTACTGGGTCATTTTACCTTACACTGTTCATTCTCAGATATAGGTCAAACTTTTTTTGAAAAAAAAAGAAAATAAGGGCCGGAGCGATAGCCCAGCGGGTAGGGCGTTTGCCTTGCAGCGCGGCCCATGCCGGCCCGGGTTCGATCCCCGGCATCCCATATGGTCCCCTGAGCACCGCCAGGAGTAATTCCCTGAGTGCAGAGCCAGGAGTAACCCCTGAGCATTGCCGGGTGTGACCCAAAAAAGCAAAAAAAAAAAAAAAAAAAAAAAGAGAGAAAATAAATGAATGAGGGAAGTTAACACAAAGGGAACAAATGAAGGGAAAGAAAGGAAAATAAGAGTTCATTTTTGATACTGTCATCCTCCCATGAATTTATCCATAGAAATCTTGATGAAAATTAATAAAATACTGCTGAAATTACAATATTTAGAAGAAGATATTTTGCTATCTGCATCAAATAGCTTCTATTAAGAGAATAAAAGATAGGGTTACATTTTGTAATCCTACATATAGCCACAAGATTTTGGAGTACATGAGAGATGATGATAGAAACAACCAAGTTTAATCTGTTTTTTAAATAGAGATAGAACGGAGTCTACTTTTTATTACTGCTGTTAGCCAAGTGACAGAATTAATAATATTTTAATATTGGGTATTACTCAGTGTGTATTAACTGTATAGTGAAAAAGGAAAAAAAAGACTTTGAAAATAAAATTGACACATGAAATAAAAATTATGTTATACTATTTAATAGTTACTTAGCAAATAATTTTAAAAATTAATAACTTTTCAAGCTATTAACCGCTTTTCTTGCTCATGAGAAAAGTGTGCAGATTTTTTAAGAAAGTCGATTATGTTTATTTATATTATGTCATATAAAATGGGCACATAGGCTAGAGATTAAGGCATTTGCTTGATGGACTACCATGAGGAATGACCATTTAGCACAGAGCCAGAGAAGTTCCTTAACAACCCTGGCTGTGGATCCTAAATCAAAAATAGTGATGGAATAATTTATTTTAAACATGGTCGGTCAGTGATTTAATTAAGAAATCCAGTCTTAGCACTTATCTCAATAAAATCTTGTTCCTTCATTGACAATAAAATCGTTCCTTAATTGACAATAGTAAGAGGCTTACTGCTATCCTATTTTAGTATAAAGCTGGAATCTACTTAAAAATCTCATGAAAGAAGGCTAAGAGATGGCTTGGTGCAAGACAATTCAGTCCACATGACAGATCACTTGATCATTTGACATCCCGTTATTCAGTTGACTTGCTCAAGTGGGCACCAGTAATATTTCCTTTTGACCCTATCACGTGCCAGTGTAGCCCAGTGGCATCTGTTTGCTACAGGAATACGAAGAGCCTCAAACATTCCTTCAGGGTCTTGACGAAGAAGTCTGACCATTTTGTAGGTGGGCAGCCACGTAATCTTTTGACATCCTGTGGGATCCAGTGGTAACGGCTCTAGTCCAGCGGTCATCTCCAAATTGCATTACATGTCCAGCCCGTCTGATTTTTGACGCCTTGGCAAATGAGACAGTGTCCCTGATTCTCTATTGTCAATGGAGGTCAGAAATTCAGATTCTTTCTCTCACTTGAGTGAGGCATGATATTCCAAGCACAGCTCTTTGGATTTCTCTTTGGAGACCTAAATAGCGTTCTCATCCTGCTTTTGTAGGACCCATGTCTCTGAGGCATATGCTAATGCAGGGAGAATGGTGGAAGAGATGTGCCAGGAGCCAGAGGTTTTTTGTCCTTTTAGCTATTTCTTCAATGCTCTTGAAGGCATTCCATGCAGCTCTCTTCCTCCTGTGCAGCTCAGGTTTTAGGTTGTTCATCATGTTGAGTTCTCAGCCTAGGTACACATAACTGCTGCATTCAGAGATATTGTTCCATTGAGAATGAATGGGGCCTCTGGAACTAGTTTGTTATTCATGTACATTGTTTTGTTGAGATTCAGCTGTAGACCTATCTTTCCACAATCTTAGTTGAAGTCAGCCAGCATTTGTGCCTCTTGGCTAATGTTAGGTGTTATTAGAATGATGTCATCAGCTAAGTGGAGGTGGTATAGTTGTCAACCGTCTATCTTCAATCCCATTCTAATTGTTGCATCATGTTCGTGAGGGTGGCACTGAAGAGTTTTTGTGAATTGGTATCACCCTGTTGAACCCCTCTTTTGACATCAATGATCACTTCCTTGAAGAATGGTGAGATCCTGGTAGTGAATCTGTAATGCAGCTCATAAATTGATTTTGATGTATTGGGTTTGAATGCCCTGTTTGGCTAGGGCTTCGATGACCACCTGAGTCTCAAAAAAAAATCAAATGTTTTCTTTAAATTAATGAACGTGAGACAGAGCAGCATCTTGAACTCTCTACAAACCTCAATGAGCTTGGTTTCCGTGTGGATATGGTTGATTGTGCTGAATCCTTTTTGGAAGCTAGCTTGCTTGCATGGTTGTCCATCTAATGTTCTGCCAACCCTGTTCAGGATGACTAGAGTGAACAGCTTGTCAATGACAGACAACAGGCAGATCAGGTGACAGTGCCAATGTTGTGAATGTCTCTCCCTTCTTGAACAGTAGAATTGTCCTGCTGGTTTTCCATTGGGAGGGCACCTTGCATCCCGACAGGTAGTGTGTGAAGAGCCGAGGCAGTGTATTGATGAGTACTGACAGCAGATTCTTCAGGTGTTCGGTATTTGGCAGATTCTTCAGGTGTTCGGATCTGACTTTGTCTGGGCCAGGTAATGTTCGCTTCTTTACTGATGAAATGGCATGTCGGATTTCAGGAGTGAGAACATACATCTCTCTCTCTCTCTCTCTCTCTCTCTCTCTCTCTCTCTCTCTCTCGATATATATATCTATATATCTATCTATCTATATATAGATATATATGTGTATCTCCATATATATCTATATATATACAGATATATACCTCTCTCTATATAAATAAATATATTTAAACTTTCAGACTATAAGATGAATGAGAGTTAACAGGAGAAAAATAAGGGAATATGTGTAAATTGAGACAAATTGGAAAATTTCTTTACCTCTCATTGGACTTTTAGAAGTGAATTTAACATGGCATATACATATGTTGATTTATATATTACATACCTGGACTCTAATGTTATCATGTCACATTACAGCAACATAAGTCCATTTGTTAACTTAAAAGACAACTCATCTTACCCAAAGTAGTATAATAATGTTGAAATTGGTGTCAAATTGGGGAATGTTCTAGTTTTTGACCACATAAAACCTTCTTTTTTTGGATAAAAGCAGTGATACAAAGATGAAAAAGATGGAAGCTAGTGCAGTTATATTAAGTTAATTTAAAAAAAAAACTTTCGTTACCTTAGTTTCTTTCCTCCATCTGCAATTTTAGCTTTTTTGAAGATAACCTTCTTTTTCAACCATCTGTAAGAGGAATGCATATATTAAACCAGTGACAAACTTCTCTGTGCATTTAACTTAAAAGAACCTGTGCTTCCCAACAGTCATTGCAATGATGGAAGTTTCCAGTCATAGAGATTCATTAATAATTCATATATAGCTTATGGGAAATGCCTGCAAGATCGGAGTCATTAAAAGTCATTAAATATCCAGAAGAAAGATTACAAGAGTAATCTTTCAAGATTTTCAATCTCACAAGAGTAAATGATCTGTTATAGAGTAATACACCTGTACTCACTTTGCCTTTAGGCATGGAAGTCACTTGTTTACAAAATTGATGAAGAGCAGTGGAAAAAAAAAGACAAATGTAATGTCTTCTTAACTTTACAAATTATTTCTTGCAATGTTCTTTCTTTGGCTCCTTCTCATCCCATTTCTTTTTATTTTGTTTAGTTTGGGGGGCATACTGCAACCCCAGAAGTGTGATCCCTGAGGACTCTTGGGAGACAATATGTGGTGCTGAGGACAGAATCCATGTCTTCCTAGGGCAAGGTGAACATCCCACCTCTGCTGTACTACTGCTCCGTCACAGCCCCACCCCAAGTTCCAAAATTTTTAGCACCAATGAGGCTGGGCTATGGAAAAATTCAGTAAAATCAAGCGAGTAATTCAGTTGAGCAATGAAAGCACGTTTTCAATAATGACATGCCAAGCTTTTGGTTTGGCTACCAAGAGGCATCAGCGACGCTGTCTCATGTCTCACTATCTTCTTCCATGTTGGAACTTGCCTCCTTCTTTTTTGCCTTTATTCACTTTCATTATAATACAGATGCAAGTTTCTTAAAGTAGACTTAATAATTCCATATAGTATCTCAGAGGTTTTGGTGGAGATCTAATCACATGATATAAATTGTGCTGTGATTCCCAACAACAGCTAAATACTTGTTTTGATTTTTCATCATCTTATTTCTTCCCTCTACTCTTTATCATACTCTCTTATCCTAAGTCCTATATCAAGTGTTCTCTCTTTTAATTCTTGGCTACTGATCACATTCTTCTTTTGTACATTGTGTGTTATGAGCATTCCAAAAGTCTAATTGAAACAAAGCACTATAGTCCCTCAGTGGCACCATTCTTTTTTTTTTTTTTACTTTAATACTCTACTTTCACATACTCCCATCTCATAAGCTCCTAAGTATATTAACTGTACTGTGTTATTATTTATTTGTGTGTCTCAGTATCGCAGGGCCTGAAGCCATTCCCTGTAATACTTACCTGGAATTGCAAGATTTATGGAATTGTTGCTTGGACTGCATGAGGCAGATTTGTTATTGTGGGGCTCAGAAATGCGCAATGTTACCAGGACCACACTGAGCAATACACCGGATCATGTAGTGCTAGGAATTGAACTTAGAATCTTGTACACACAAGGCATGTATTCTATAATTTTGAGCTATCTCCCTTAATATTAAATATACTTTGAAATGCAATTTTGGGCATTGTTGCAGGACTCCTAAGGGCCGCTGCATCTGCTCTGGATTGCCTCCCGAAAATCATTCCGTAGGTAAGGGGGTAGTCTAAATATGGCAGTTTATCCGACCATGTATGCTGTACTAGCTGGTATAAATATTCTCCCATGCTATCACAATCATCGTGGGACTAGCTAGATCTTACCAGCATATTAGCCTGGCCACGTAAGGACACCTAAGTAATTAGACCAGAGAGAAATACTGTTTGCTTCCAAACAAACAAGCATGGCTCCCTGATAAAATATAAAACTACAATGAAGTAGAGGAGACTTGTGAAGGCTTGGAGAAATATTTAACTGGCATTGGTGTTGATCTTTGGCACAGTGACCTGCCATCTCAGAAACCCCCTTCTCTACATTTCAAAGGCATTCCGCTCAAAACATTAGCACGGTAAAGGCCCTAGGTGAGATGCAGGGAGGGACTACCAGAGGGCATTGGACCCTCCCTGCTTTCCATAACAATGGGAGGAAGGTCTGAGTTGGGGGGGGGGAGGGATAAACTAGCCGGTTCCTGCTCTCCCGGGCTTCTTCTTCCCGGTGGGATCTCGCCTTGTGAGCGTTTATTCCCCTTGGAAGTTTCACACGTGGTGGTCGCCATCTTGGCCTACACGTGGCTGGGGTTCTAGCCTGAAATCCTAAGCATCGGGTTTTTCCTTTTGCTGATTTGTATGCCTGAACCTATGATAGATAAGTAAAGTCTTTTAAAACCTCATCGGATTCCTGAGTGTTCATCCATTCCTCGCCGGCTTCGGAGGTAGAAGGGAACTCGCTTCCCGGCACTGTCGGGGACCCGCGGAGCGCCCGACAGGGCATGAATTATTGGATGCCAGGGCCAAAACAGACAGTGCTCAGGGGTCACATAAGTCAACTAGCAGTGCTACTAGAGGGTACATGTGCCACCTAATGAAACACGGGGTTTTACACTTGTGCTTTTCATGCCGAGCCACATAACTAGTCCTAAAATTCAATTAGTGTGTCTAGTGTTAGATTCTATGATTCCTCTGAAGTCTCTTTTAGATATTCCTGCTTTAAATTTCTATTTAATTCTGCCTTTATTACCATCATTGTACTTAATGAACCATATTGAAATTGTTTGTTTGGTTTTGTATTCCTGGAGTTCTAGTACCCAGAGTAGCACCAATAGTCATGATAATAAATAAAATTTGACAAATGAGTAGAGGGGTGAGTCACTATGTATATGTTTAACGTTATTAAAATAAAACCTGCGCAACCAAAATATCCATCTATTTTATACAAATCAAATTAAAACAAATTTAGGGGGTAAATTGATTATCTAAGTTCACTAAATTTTCACCAAATAATTCCCTATTTGCTTCCCACATGGGGCCGGCCGAGCAGCCAGCTGTGGGTCTGAAGTGGATGGGTCTGTGTTGCAGGACTCCTAAGGGCCTCTGCATCTGCTCTGGATTGCCTCCTGCAAATCACTTCGTAGATAAGGGGTAGTCTAAATGTGGCAGTTTATCCGACCATGTATGCTGTACTAGCTGGTATAAATATTCTCCCATGCTACCACAATCATTGTGGGACTAGCTAGATCTTACCAGCATATTAGCCTGGCCATGCAGGACCCCTGGGTAATTAGACCAGAGAGAAATGCTGTTTGCTTCCAAGCAAAGAAGCATGGCTCCCCTGATATACTCAAAGGCAACTAAAATACAAAACTACCATGAAGTAGAAGAGACTTGTGAAGGCTTGGAGAAATATTTAACTGGCATTAGTATTAGTCTTTGGCACAGAGACATGCCATCTCAGAAACCCCCTTCTCTACCCTATAAAGGCATTTCCAGGCAGATCTTGGCTCAAAACATTAGCATACTAAAGGGCCTAGGTGAGGTGCAGGGAGGGATTACCCTAAGGGCATTTGACCCTCCCTGCTTTCCATAACAGTGAGAGGAAGGTGTGAGTTGCAGGGGGTATAAACTAGCGGTTTCCTCTCTCGCTTCTTTGTGGGCTCTCCCTTTGTGAGCGCTCACCCTTCTTGGAAGTCTTGTCTTCCCCTTTTACAAAGCTTTTACACGTGGTGGCCGCCATCTTGGCCTACACGTGGCTGGGGTTCTAGCCTGGAATCCTAAGCACCGGGCTCTTCCTTTTGCTGATTTGTATGCCTGAACCTGTGATAAGTAAAGCCTTTTAAAACTGCATCGGATTCCTGAGTTTTCATCCATTCCTCGCCGGCCGGAGGTAGAAGGGAACTCACTTCCCGGCACTGTCAGGGACCCCCGGGCGTGCGCCCGACAGGTCTGGATCTCTTCTGGGGTTGCAAATTAGCAAGCTTGCGGTCATCTGTCCCCGTCCACTGCTCCCTCCCCCGCCCCTCTCTCTGGACCCGGGAAGTTGCTGGTGGTGGGGGGGCTCAGAGGACTCACAGGCGGCGGTCATCGGGTGGCCCCATGTGGAAGCAACCCATGGAGCTGACCTCCCGGTAAGGGCTTGGCCATCCTCTGGCGGAGTCCAACATTGCTCCAAGGGTTTGCTCTCATGAGCAGGGAAGAGACCATGCTGGCCGGACTCGGAGTGGAGTTTTGGGCCCTGCCCTTTCCTCCGCCTCCATGCCAGTCACCCAGAAGAGAGAGACCACCCAGACTCAGCTAATTTGCAACCCCGGAAGAGATCCAGACCCATCCACTTCAGACCCACAGCTGCGCTGCTCGGCTGGCCCCATGTGGAAGCAACCCATGGAGCTGACCTCCCAGTAAGGGGCTCAGCCATCCCCTGGCCGAGTCCAACATTGCTCCAAGGGTTTGCTCTCATGAGCGAGGGAGAGACCATGCTGGGCAGACTCGGAGTGGAGTTTTGGGCCCTGCCCTTTCCTCCGCCTCCATGCCAGTCGCCCTGGAAGAGAGAGACTCACTCACGCCTGACCCACGTGTCCCTTGGCGGCGTGGCCACAAAGCGGCCGTGTGATATTTTCATAGGATGCTAAATTTTGTATAAGGGTCTTCCAAATTTCTTTCACATTTATACATAGTAAACAGTTATAGACCTGTTTTAACTGATACCAGTAAGCTTGGCAAGAAGCCAGAGCAAACCACATATCATGCAGTTAGTCATTCTCAACATCCAGACTCCATAGTTCCTCAGAGCTCCATCCAAGAGAAAACCTGATCTTCCCCCTTTAAGTTTCATCAGTAAATGCTCAGGTTGAGAGCCTTCGACTGAGACTATACCACCTACACGGTAAAGCCTGGCAAGCTACCATGTTTTATTTACTTTTTATGCCAAAGACTAGTAACTATTATGGACCTCAGTTCCATAACCTGAAGAATGGTTTCGGGCTCCTCCTGGCCTGTAGCAAGTAGATGCCCTTGGGTTATACTTGCTTATGACAGGACTATGGAGATGTTACTAGTGCCCACTCGAGCAAATCGATGAACAATGGGAAAACAGTGATACAGTGAATTCCCTATTTACAGAAATCCTCTCAAATCAGTGAAATAGTTTCTAATTTGCTCATTACTGTATTCTTAACACACAGCAGAAGACAGTATTAAAATATTTGGATACAATATCTTTAGATAAATAAATGAAGATAATACTATATCTTATGACTATAGCAAAGCATTTTATAAGCAAATATTTTGAGAAAATTAATTTTATTTGAGTATGTTTAAAAGTCTGAAAGAGTGTAAGGAAATTCCTGAGGGAATTTTTTTAGAATCAAGATGCTTAATGTCATCTTTTTTTGTATTTAGAGACATGGATTAATTTGGGGAAACCATCTTTTCCATGAATTCCATCTCTTTTTTCCCCCTGTGTATCTTAAATTCTGCAAGGGAATGTTATTTGTATACACAGCTAAAACCCATATATAATAAGTTTGGTGTTTACATTTGGGCATCTCTAGTTTCTCAACTGTTTGGAAGAAAAATGTTTTCAGTACAAATTAGCATTACAGAGGAGAATTCCTTTCTTTCAAACTTATATTGAATATTTTTGTTGTGTAATCATAGATGGATTTACTGATTTATATAAATTTTCCTCTGATAAAAACAAAATTGTTACAAAAAGTCTGAGGTTATCTGCCTGAAAGCTCCAATTTGCATCTTTTATAAAATTTAATGTACACATTATCAGCTAAATATATTGTCCTTTTTTTCCAAAACTATATTCATTAAAAAAAAAAACTTGGGTGAATCAAAAGACATAGTATATTATTCATAGCCATTTCTCTTAGAGCATAAGGAAAAGTAAAGGGAAAAAAGCTAATATTCTTGCAGGAAAAAATTTAGACAAGCTGCCTTAAGATCTATACTTTTGATTTATTTTTCCTTTAACCCATAAATAATGCCTTTAACCCATAAATAATGATTTTCCAGAAACTTCTGGATCTTTTCAGTATAGGTGAGAGTGATATCTGGTCTGGTTTACTCATTTAGGACTCAACTCTGACATAACTGCTACCAAGCCAACTGAGTCAGTTTTCCATGATCTAGATCTACACAATGGGTTTTCCAGTCTCAGCACACAAAGGTAGAAGGAAAAGGAAGAATAAAAAGTCAAGAAAAAGATTCTTGTTTTCTGCATCACCCTCCAGTTCCTGACTCTTCATAATCCTTCTATTTATTATTTGTAACTACCATAGTTACTTTAATTACTACAGTTACCATAACTGTGTCATACACATCTACATACATGTAGATCCATTTCCCACCTGTTGCTTATTTCCCTCTATGACATACTTTAATCTTTTTCCTTATTCCAATTCTTCATTTCAACAATTTTCTTTTTTTTTTTTCATTTCAACAATTTTCAATAAGTAATTTCTCCTTTTTGATAGAAAAGGGAATAATGCCAGATGGTCTTTTCACAATGAGACTGAAAATATTAATAGGAGAGTCCTAATATATTAATGCTTATGTTCTTATGAGAAAATATTCAAGACGTTCTTCCTTGTTTTTGCAGGTTAGATAACATCTTGCTTTCTGGCCATTTCAGAGACTCGGGCAAGCTTTTGTCTTGGAATAGAAAACTCCAAATATATTTCTTCCACTGAAATCAGTCTTTTGAGATCATGCCTGAAAATTACATCCATAAGATTAACATACTTTTATTCTTTGCATTATAGTTTCAAATACCTCACTATCTTCTGAGTGCTAGGAATCAGTTATTCTGGGAAAATGATTATAAGGGAAAAGTGAAGGCAAAAGAAGATATACCAGAACTAAAAAATATAATTAGAGTAAGCAGAAAATTGCTATGTGCTTTGTATAAATGAGTACACATTTGGTATTTATTCATTATTCCAATTAATTATGTTATTCCCATGTGCTGAAAGATAATGATCTATAAATTAATTTAGTTATGTTGGTCATCTAAAACTCAGGTTGTCTTGTCTCTAATAATTTGTAAAATTAAGATCTAAGTGTAAGATATTATAATATGCCAAGTTCAGGACAACATGAATTTCTTTAAAATCATGTCACTATCTGAACTATGGATGCTAAAGACATGCCAGTCAATGATAATGAATACTTTAGATTTTCAATCTGTCTACTGAGACATTTTCAAAAGTCCCATAGAATCTCTATTTTATGTCAAGTAGCAAGATATATCAGCAATTTGTCCAGATTGGATACTAACCAGTCTTTTAACACCGAGGAAGCATTCAGCATATATAACTGTGCTGAGACACAGATGAGAAGAATGAATGGCAGCAGGATACCCAGACACGACCTGTTTATCTATCTAAGTTGGGGGCAAAAGACAGGACGGGGAGCAGAAGACAACCTTTGATTAATGGTAGCAATTGTTGGGGAAAGACCAGCCTGCAAGTATAACTAGTGACACTGCAATTCGTTATGTAAAGACTTCATTTTGTTATCAGAGGAAGTAGAATTGAAAACAATGGGTTTTCATTCTCACTACCCTACCAAAAATGTTATGTCAAAATGTACTTTTATAGATGCAAAAAACTAAACCTAGGACTCTCATCAAAGTTTGCAAAAGGATTGACATTTTTCTTCCTATATTGGTTATGTGATGACAGCCTTTATTCTGACCTAAAATGCTGTAGTGTTTGTATCATGTGAAACACATGGCACTGGTTTGTATATTGCTGCTAACTATGATCCTTGATTCTTTTCATCTATTAAGTGTACAATGAGAATAATTTTTATAATTATAGTTTAGGTATATATTCATAATAGTTATGACATTTATGATTATAATCTGCAACGTTACCACACCTCATTATCACAGAATTGTTGAAGACCCTCCACCAATGTCCTTCAATTACTTCTAGTCCACTTCCTCATTTCTACTGATGATCCCTGTTTGTAATTTGAAAATGAGGCTCTTTCATCATTTAATATTAATTTAACCCTCTTATCTTTCTATATGTACAGATAACTGAGATCATTTGGTGTTTGTCCTCTCTCTATTTTTGCTTAATGCCCTCCAGCTCCACTCATATTGCAGCAAACGGATTTTATTTTCTTCCTTAGGACTGCATAGCAATCCATTGTGTGTGTGTGTGTGTGTGTGTGTGTGTGTGTCTCACTTAATCACTTGACTTCCCATTGATCATCAATTTGCTTGAGTGGGCACCAGTAACATCCCCATAAGTCTAGTGGCAAGCAAGTGTAGCCCAAGGGCATCTGCTTGCTTCAGGAACATAAGAGCATCAAACCATTCCATCAGGTCGTGGGAATGAGGTCTATAATTGTTACTGGTATTTGGCATATCAATATGACACAGGTAGCTTGCCAGGCTATATCACAGTTTCTTTATCCAGTTATCTGACATTGGCCATCAGGCTGGTTTCTGTATTTTGGCTATTGCCTTAAGCACTGAAATGAATGCAGATATTTATATGTCTTTTGCAACTCAATATTTTACCTTTTGAGGGTTAGGTACAAAAGACCAGAATTGCTGAGTCATGAGGTACATTCATTTTTGCTTTTAATACATTTGTAACCTGTTTTTTCATAAAGAGTGAACAAGAAAATCCATCAATAACAAATGGGGATTCCTTTCTTATATTACTGCCAAAACTGATTGTTTCCATTCTTTTTTGACATATGTCATTCTCATTAGCATGAGATGATATCATATTGTTATGATTTGAGTATTTATTCATATACCTACTGTTTCTCTGTATTTCATTTTCAGGAAAGTTACTGAATACTTCCACTTCCCATGAAAGTGGGGTGTTAAAATTTCCCACCACTGTTGTGTTTGCCATCAGCTCCTCAGGACCTTAGCAGTTGCTTTATAAACTTTGCTGCCATTAATGCTGATAAAAGTTAAAAATCTCTTAATCTATTTATCCCTTAGGTGGTATGTAACTATCTTTTATCTTTTTTTTTCAATATTTGGAACCCCATTGGAAATGCTCAGGGCTGCTCAGGGCTCATTCCTGGCTCTGTGCTCAGGAGTCTAAGTGAACTCAGGGTACTATAGGGGTGCCAGTGATCGAGCCTTTGGGAAGTCACATGCAAGACAGTGCTCTATTATACATTTCCCTGCCCCACCATTATCTTTTTATTTTCTTTAGCTTGCATGAATTTTCATTTAATAGAATTATGTTGTCCTTGATTTTTTTTTTGTTGTTGCTGCCATTAGTCTATAAGATTCTTTTCCAACATCTCATTCTGAGCCTGCTGAAGAAGCACCTCTCTTTGGTGCAAGACTGTCTTTAGCTCCATGGAGGCAACTCTGGCTTCTATACCTTGCCTTTCTCACCTTATCAGTTTTTTTCCCTTCTTCCCTATTATATATAGTTGGATCCTTGATATAAATATGCTGTTTTTCATTGGCTTTCATTGGAATTAAGTTAGAATTATTCTCCTGTTTATTACTGCCTGGGTAGAGTTAGCATAATCAATTATATTGTTATAACTTAATTTTCAGTTCTGGGAGTAGGGGGTAAAGAACTGCTCATTATTAATAGGTTTTCGTTGTGATCATATATGTTCTCTTTCCTCTCTTGATTATTAAATTTATTTCAAATATGGTTTTTTCTAGAAGATATTCTAACTTGTTTATGTATTTTATTGGCTTCAAACTTTTTACTGTTTCTTCAGGGACTTTTAGTATCTAAGCACTGCCTTCTCTCTTCATACTTTCTGGTTTTTTTTTTTTTTTTTTTTGGGTCACACCTAGCAATGTTCAGGGGTTATTCTTGGTTCTGCACTCAGGAATTACTCCTGGCGGTGCTTGGGAGACCATATGGAATGCCAGGTATTGAATCCAGGTCAGGCTGCATGCGAGGCAAATGCCTTACCCACTGGACTATCGCTCCAGCCCCCTCTTCATACATTCTGATGCTTACTGACTCATTTCTTTACCTAGCTAGTGTGGCATTTTTGTAATTTTTCATGTAACATTTTATTCTGACTGAACCTCTGTAGCTGCTATTCCTTCTAGCTGCATTTTCCTTTTCTAGTTCTTTGTTCGAGCTCAAGCCTGGCTCATCAGAGCCCCACCCTAGAAAGGTCTATTTTAAGGCCAGGTATGCTGGTCTCAGAGGCTAAAGTCACCGGCTTCCATGGAGATGGAGCTGGGGTCCCTTTCTCCCACCTCTGTCCCATCTGGGAGGCCTGGTGGACCTGCCCACAAACTGCTCCTGAACTGTCGGCCATGAACCAGAGACACAGGGCAGAGCTGCTACCAACTCTCCCCACTGCACACGGCCGCTTTGCAGCCCAGCAGTATATCAGTAAATGCAAAAACTGAGAGCCTACCTACTTCTGAGAGTATCCTGCCTCCACGGCAGAGCCTGGCAAATACTTGTGTCATATTTGTTATGCCAAAAGCTAACAATAATAGACCTCATTCCCATGACCTGAACAAATGGTTTGAGGCTCTTCGTGAAGTTCTTTGTTTGGAAAGCTGCAAATCTCAATTTAAATGTCTTTCCAAAAGTAATTTTGTCTTATAGTCCAAGTTTGACACGCCCTCTTTCTAAAAGTTTGCTTTTCTGCCTTATAATATGTTTTGCTGTTTACAATCAATTATAACTTTCTTTACTCATTTAATGCTTCTCTTCATCCCAGTCTGTAAACTCTCCTGGAAAATAGAGTGACTACTTGGCATATCGTCGCACAGCACCTAATGTAGTGATGGCTTCACCCAGTACTAGAATTAAACAATCTTATTTTAAGAGAGTAGGGGTACATGTACAATGAAAAATTTGAAAATGGTTTCTGTTAAAGGTATTAAATCATATACTAGTACTAATGCCCTACCGTTTCACATTCTGGAAGATGCTATTTAAGAAACCCTTATCTAACTGTTGTAGAATTTTTGAAAGACATGAGTTTTTATGTAGATACTTTGTAATTAAAAAAAAGCACAGTTATCAATAGATTTATTTCCCCAAAGCCTGTTCTTTGTTTTGAAATAAGGGAAACATCTTATGTACACAATGTCTTTTATTCTCAAAGCCCATTCCAAGTATTAATTAATCCACAAAATGATATCTGGCTCCAAAAGGTAAAATCTGTGACTTAAGGTTTATCTGCAAAAGCCTGATTTGCCCCCAAGTCATGGCAGCTTCCTGAGTTCTGTCCTCTAAATCCATGGAGCTCAGGAGGCAGCAGATGATTCTTTAAAATCTGCCATAAGGCTTTTGACTCCTGCAGGGTTATCCACAGACATGTCTTACCGTCTTTTAATAAGAAATAAAGATGGTGAAGATTTAACATGTGATAAGCAGAACTGTTTTTCTTGTGTAATTTTAGAAGTATAGGGAAAGTGCCCTGGAAATTTTAGATATCTGATATTTATTAGATTATTAAATATACAAGATCAATAAATAAATACACATTAGTATTTTTGCTATTTCATTTTAATTTTTAAAATTTTATTTATTTTTGGTTTGAGGACCAAACCAGTAGTGCTTCAGAGTTACTCCTGGCTCTGAATTCAAGAATCACTTCTGGTATGCTCAGGGACCATAAATAATGCTGGGGATTGAACCATATTCAGCTGCATGAAAGACAAGTGCCTCGCCTTCTGTACTAACTCTCCAACCCCTGATATTTCATGTTTACAATATTTTCTGGATGAGAACATTTGTTAAGTCATCACATGGATTCACATATGTCGGGAATGCCGCTGGTGTCCCCGACAGTGTCTGGACAGAGGTTCTCTTCTACCTCCGAGGACGCCGGGAGAACAAATGAAAACTCACGAGTCCGGTGCAGTTCCAAAAATGGCTTTTAATAGTACCAAAGCTCTTCCACAGCACTCCAATATAATGAACAAGCTCTAGCTCTGGTCCGAACTTAGACCATACAAAAGAGCCTAAGTCTCCCCAAAAAGAGAGAGAGGATCTCACCTGAGCTGAGTCCTACCCAGAAGGAGCAAAAGGCCAAAGAGCAAAAGGCCAAAAGCCAAAAGCCAAAAGCTGCAGGAGCCAAAAGCTGAAGGCTGAGGAACCAAAAAGGCAAAAGGTGAAGCGGCCTCAAGTCAGCCCCTTATATACACCAAAGTAATCCAATCGGGAGGGGCATGTCAACAAAGAACTCTAAACAGAGTGTAGTGCCACACCTTATTGCAGGTATAAAAAAAGGTTATGCCAAGGACTAAGGAGATTATCTCTTATGTAAAACACTGGAGAGAGAGGGCTGATATAAAGTAATACATCTTAACTTCATGAGCTTCATGTAATCTTGATGGTACCCACAAGGTTCTTCTTATTATTATCTGTACCAGAGTGATTCTGAGTATCTTGTTCTCATGTACTGAAAGGGTCTGCTTAGAGCAAACTAGTATGATCCTTCCTATAGTCTTCCTATAGTCTCAGCGTAGCCAGGATGGTAGTCTCCTGGTAAATTCTAACTGTCCCACACTGGGTGCAGTGGGTATAAAGAGGAGCTGTGCCCAATCTAGAAAACATAGAAGTCTTAGTAGATGTATAAGTCAGAAGTTATTCAATCAAGGTGACTTCTGTAACTGCCACACCCTCTAGCCGTGTTTACATAGAAGAGAAGTCTCATTAGAATGAATCTTGACTTAAGTAGATTAAACTGGGAGTGGGCAAAACAACAAAACTCTCAGAATAGCTAAACCTGTCCTCCAACACACACAAAATGTTAATTTTCTTGCATCCAAAACATAAAGATTTGTATATTGAGTAAAATTAACGATGCAATAGAATCTAAATTTTTGGTAAAATTGTTAAAACAAAACAACACCAATTTTGATGATTTTGCTTTTTTCTAAATCACCAATGTACATGATTTCATATATATGAGCTCTTTCTATGTCAAGAGATCAGTAACAGTGTGCTACAAGAAGCTACTACAAGAAATTAGGATAACTGTAGAGAGCAAAACATGAGGGGAAAAAAGAATATAAGGTTAAATTAGATGTAAATAAAACTTTGAAATTCCATAAAAAAACCAAGCTTGCATGATGGTAACAGGCAGCTGAAAATGAAAATGTTTAGTCTGATATAGAACATTTATATATAGAAATGATAATTCTATACCATAAATGGTATAGAAATGATAATTGTTATTTTGGCATAGAGGAAAGAGTAGTTAATAAATAAATGTTGTGGGAAAAGAGCAAAACTTTTTGTCCTTGAAATAATATTAGATGAGCAATCAAGTTCTAGTAAAGAATGCCAATAAAAGTTTATTATGACTTACGTTCACTGAAAGCAAAATAAACAAACACATAAAAGATCCACGGAGGTCCACCTGCCCCTCGAAGTGTTGCAGGTATGGCTGTGGTACCCAGCTGCGTTGGCAAGTGGCAGACAGGAGACAGGCTTGTCTATACCCAGGGCTCTGCCCTGTGGGGCCCTGGATGGTGGATGGTCTGACATAGAAAAAGACTGGGGCCCCTGGGAAGAACCCAGAGTCATGGCAGAACCTGGCAAGTTACCCGTGATGTATTCGATATGCCAAAAACAGTAACAACAGAGAAGAACTAGACAAGGGATAGACCAGACACACAGTTGTACTGCTCAGCCCACATGGAGCAGCCCATGGAGTCTCTGAGCAATTGGCTAGTCCCATGGCTGAGACGAATGTAGCTCCTACGGTAAAGCAGTCATGTGGAGGAAGCCACACTGGCCGGAATTGGAGCAGGGATTTGGGCTCCTCTCTCTCCATGACAGTGGGGATGGCTACGGACTCACAGCCTCTGCAACCAGATGAACCGGACAAGGGGCAGACCAGACACACAGCTGTGACAGTGTGCAGCCGCACAAGAGGCTTAGATAACAAAGTAGGCTAGGACCAGGTCCTTCCCAGGATCTTTCACATCTGTACACTATAATGATAATTGTAGTTTTAACAAACTGGGGAGGTTGATGGGGAATGAGGAACTATAATATCACATTAGAACTCACTACTGAATATACACATAGATAATTGCATCATTATCCATAAGGCAAGTCACAAGGTGTAGGAGGAAGAGAGAAATACAGAGACAGAAACAGAGAAAGATGAAAGACTAAGATGCATGGGGGAGAGCTGCCATCCTCTCTCCCCTAGCTCAGCTGACTATTTGACTCCCAGAAAGCAAGCTGGGTTTTGGGAGTGGGCCCATCACTTCTGTAGAGCCTCGGAACCAGCCAGATGAGACTCACCATAATAGCTGCCATTTTCATGGTCCGAACCCAGTACATCAAACTAGTGGAACCAATCAAGGTCTAGAATATATTAAAATCTACAATGTGTAAGAAAGGGAATCAAGATGGAGAGAGACTACGGAGAGTGGAGGAGAGGGGTCATGGTCTGGACCCCACAGCTCATCAAAACCCACGCAAGAGAGATGCTGATTTCAAGACCATTTCAGAGCAGCCGAGGTTGAAACCAGGTAGGTGGCTCTTGGAGGCAAAAGTCACCGGGTGTTCCTGGAGATGGAGCTGGGGTACACCTTCCCCTCTCTGACCCGTCACAGAGGCCTGGTGGCCCCTGCACATGAATTGCCTTGGGGCTCTTGGCCATGATGCAAAGACTCAGAAGCATGGGGTAGAGCTGCCATATGGCTTTCCCCTAGCTTAGCTGACCATGAGTCTCCCAGGAGGCAAGATGGGTTTTGGGAGTGGGCCCATCACCTCTGTAGGGCCTCGGAAGCAGCCAGATGGGACTTGCTCACCATAATAGCTGCCATTTTCATGATCCGGACCCAGTACATCAAACTAGTGGAAACAACCATGTTCTAGAATATATTATACTCTACAATGTGTAAGAAAGGGAAGCAAGAGGCAGAGAGAAAAGAGATAAATAACCTGCCATGGAGGCAGGCTGGGGGAAGGGGAGGGGATATGGGGATATTGGTTTTGGAAATGGGCTGGGGATGTGTTGGAACACTGTAGAACTAAAATTCAAACATGAACATCTTGTAATTGTATATCTAATGGTGATATAATAATATTTTTAAAAAAAGATCCAGGAAACTTAAAAAATGAAATAGTTGATTGTTGGATGACAGATGTAGCTAATCTGGGGGCTTTGGTGTTTTTTCCCACTCACAGTCTAATCTATTTAAGCCAAGGTTCATTCTAATGAGACCTCTCTTCTATGTAAACACTGCTAGATGGTGTGCCACTGACAGAAGTCATCTTGACTGAAAAACTTCTGACTTATACACCTACTAAGACTTCTATGTTTTCTAGATTGGGCAGAGCACCTCTTTATAACCACTGCACCCAGCGTGGGACAGTTAGAATTTACCAGGAGACTACCATCCTGGCTACGCTGATACTATAGGAAGACTGTAGGAAGGATCATACTAGTTTGCTCTAAGCAGGCAAGTGTGACCCTTTCAGTACACGAGAACAAGATACTCAGAATCACCCTAGTGCAGATAATAATAATACCTTGTGGGTACATCTAGATTACATGAAGCTCATGAAATTAAGATGTATTACTTTATATCAGCCCTCTCTCTCTCCAGTGTTTTACATAAGAGATAATCTCGGGATTAGTCCTTGGCATAATCTTTGTTATTTATGCACCCAGCAGATCACAGAACGGATCATAGACAGCTACCCTGCAGTAGTTTTTTTTTCAATCCGGCCCAGGTATGCTGAACCAGAGACTCTCAGGCATGGAGCAGAGCTGCTACTTGCTCTACCTGTGCCCAGCTGCTCGTGAGGGCGCCCGGGAGGCATGGCGGGCTCTAGCTCTGGCTTGCCACCCCAGCAGAGCCTCACAACAAGCCAGACCACCCTCCCCTACTCCATGGGGCCAGCCATTTTCCACATCCGGACTTCCCTCTCTTCACAACTCCACCCAGCAGACCAGACTATCACAGCCCAGATCATAGATAGCCACCCTGCAGCAGTTTTTTTTTTTTTTTTTTTTTTCAATCCGGCCCAGGTATGCTGGAACCAGAGACTCTCAGGCATGGGACAGAGCTGCTACTTGCTCTCCCTGTGCCCAGCTGCTCCTAAGGTGCCCGGGAGGCATGGCGGATTCTAGCTCTGGCCTGCCACCCCAGCAGAGCCTCACAACAAGCCAGACCACCCTCCCCTACTCCATGGGGCCCACCATTTTCCACATCCAGACTTCCCTCTCTTCACAACTCCACCCAGCAGACCAGACTATCACAGCCTGGCTCATGCAGCCGCTAACGGCCGCACGGTTCATCAATAATTGCTTTATTTAGAGGTGACTACAACAGTATGCCACCCGCATGGCAAGCCTGGCAAGCTTCTCGTGAAGTGTTTGATATGCCAAATGCCAGTAACATTTATATTGGGTCATTCCTGTGACCTAATATAATGGTTTGAGGCTCTCTATGTTCCTGGAGCAAGCAGATGCCTTTGGGTTCTACTAGCATGAGATAGGACATAGGGGGTTATTACTGGTGCCTGCTCTAGCAAATAGATGATTGAGGGCAAGATAGTGATAGATAGCATAATCTTTGTTTATATTTGCAATAGTGTGGCCCTGCTCTTCTACACTCTGTTTAGGATTCTTTGTTGACATGACCCTCCCTGCTACAAATCGGATTACTTTGGTGTACTTGAGGCCCCTTGGCCTTTTCACTTTTGCTCCTGAAGCTTTTGGCTCCTGCGGCTTTTGGCTTTTTGCTCTTTGGCCTTTTGCTCCTTCTTCTGGGAAGGACTCATCTCAGGTGAGATCCTCTCTCTTTGGTGGGAGACTTAGGCTCTTTTGTATGGTCTAAGTTTGGACCAGAGCTAGAGTTTGTCCATTATATTGGATTGCTGTGGAAGAGCTTTTGTACTATTAAAAGACTTTTTTGGAACTGCACCGGACTCGTGAGTTTTCATCTGTTCCCCGGCGTCCTCAGAGGTAGAAGAGAACTTCTGTCCTAACACAATTGGGGACACCGGTGGCATCCCTGACAGTTGATGATTTTTAAAGTTTATAGAGGTAATGGCTCTTTTATGAGTATATGAATGAGAGAGATAGAAACCAAGCAAGTAAGCATAAAAGCTTAATAAATTGCTTCCTTATTCTATATGTAGTGCCTATGTCACAATACTACCTTGAAAGGTGATACATGACTTGGAATTAAATATAGAATCTTTATTTCTTTGCTACTTTATTTTCTCCCCGTGGTGGAGAACAGAAATGAAGTGTCCCACTACCATAAATTACACTTTTAGGGAATTTGTATGGGTCAGTATATCTAGTGTACAATGAAGAAGATTTGCCCTGGGAAGAATGCCTTCATGATCAATGTATCACCCCTGGAAGATAAGTATATTGCAATATATATATATATATATATATATATATATATATATATATATATATATATATATATATACATATATTGCTTTTTGGGTCACACCCAGCGGTGCTA
Organism: Cryptotis parvus; assembly: GCA_021461705.1. Classification (NCBI taxonomy): domain Eukaryota; kingdom Metazoa; phylum Chordata; class Mammalia; order Eulipotyphla; family Soricidae; genus Cryptotis; species Cryptotis parvus. The sequence goes on along the minus strand of JAJIBD010001149.1, from coordinate 126,762 downwards.
GGGGTTACTCCTGGCTCTTCGCTCAGGAATTACTCCTGGCGGTGCGGGGGGTCCATATGGGATGCCAGGGATCGAACCTGGGTCGACTGCGTACAAGGCAAACACCCTACCCACTGTGCTATTGCTCTGGCCCCCTGCAATATTTTCTATTGTGGTATACAGTCTATTACTATAGTATAATTTGGGATTTTCAAAATGAATTATGCTGATTAAAATTTGAGGCTAATGAGTCAAGATACTCAGCCATAGGTTAATGATTAAAAACATAATCTTACTGTTAAGGTAAAACTAGTAATGGGTATTCTAATTGTTTCTTCAATATTGGACTAGTTATTTACTAAGTACCTTTATATTTACTGATAGCATTTATTTTTTTTTCATTTTTTAAGTAATTTATTATACCACCGTGAGATATACAAATAAAAGATATACAATTAAAAAGTTCATGTTTGGGTTTTTTGGTCATACAGTGTTTCAGCACCCGTCCCTCCACCAGTGCCCATCTCCACACAAATAAAAAGATATACAATTAAAAAGTTCATGTTTGGGTTTTGGTCATACAGTGTTTCAGCACCCGTCCCTCCACCAGTGCCCATCTCCCACCAACAACATCCCCGGTTCCCTCCCCCCTTCCCCAGCCCTGCTCCATGGAAGGTTGTTTATTTCTTTGCCTTTCTCTCTCTTTCTCTTTTCCTTCCCTTCCAGACTATGGATTACAGAACATACATTAAAAGGTTGTCATGTGAATCCTTTTGCCTCTATTTAATGCTCAGTTCTAGGTTGGCATTAGTACCCTCGACTATTATTAGCACCCTGTTCCATTTTCTGTCTTACCTAAACTCTGACTCCCACACGTTTGTGATAATTTCCACCTTTGACAAGACCTCCCGATATATGCTTCACTTGACCTTGGATATTGGTATCATAATATGTACATATATATTTATGCCATGCAAATAAATGCAGTCATTCTGTATCTGTCTCTCTCCTTCTGGCTAATTTCGCTCAACATAATCTTCTCCATCATTGCTGAGAAGTTCCCAGAACTAAAAACGCTTGCCTCAAGATCCAGGAGGCCCGTAGGATACCTGCTAAAAGAAACCCCAACAAGAATACTCCAAGACACATCTTAATTAAAATGACAAAAACTATAGATAGAGATAGAATACTGAAAGCAGCAAGATCAAAGAAGGAAATCACGTACAAAGGAACATCTCTAAGATTTACTGCAGACTTCTCTGATGAAACACTCCGAGCCCGAAAACAATGGTGGGATATTGTGAAAAGGCTAAATGAACTGCAGGCCTCACCAAGAATTCTTTACCCGGCCAGACTCACATTCAGATATGAAGGAAAGATACACAACTTCATGGATAAGCAACAACTCAGGAACTTCATGGACTCAAAGCCAACTTTAAAAGAAGGACTGAAGGGTCTACTGTAATACGACCAAACCCATAAACACAACAAGCAAAAACAGAAAGATGGCACAAAATCCGATGACAATAATCTCTCTCAATGTCAATGGTCTAAATGCACCAATTAAGAGACACAGAGTAACAAAATGGATTAAAAATTGAACCCAACATTCTGCTGTCTACAAGAAACACATCTGAATAATCAGAACAAACACAGACTCAAAGTCAAAGGTTGGAAGACCATTCTCCATGCAAACAACTCCTCCACAAAAGGCTGGTGTGGCCATATTAGTATCAGATAATATAGACTTCCAGGCTGAAAAAGGTTAGAAGGGACAACGAAGGCCATTTCTTATTTCTTAACACCAGGAAGAAATTACACTACTAAACATATATGCACCCAACGAGGGGCCAGCAAAATACATAAAACAACTGCTAAGAGACCTCAAAGAAGACATTGACAGTAGCACAATAATAGTTGGAGACTTCAACGCTGCTCTATCAACGATGGATAGATCAACAAGACTGAAACTCACCAAGGAAATATTGGCCCTCAAGGAAGAAATGGAAGAAAGAGAGCTAGTAGATATATACAGGGCTTTTCATGCCAAAAAAGCTGAATACACATTTTTCTCTAGTGCACATGGAACATTCTCCAAGATAGACCACATGCTGAGCCACAAAGCATACCTCAAGAAAATCAAAAAGATAGAAATTGTGTCAGCTATCTTTTCAGACCATGATGCACTGAAAATGGAAGTTAACCATACGCAGAAACAGGGAGTCAAACCAAACACCTGGAAACTGAACAGCTCACTCCTGAACAACAAATGGGTCATAGAAGAAATCAAACAGGAAATCCAAAGATTTCTGGAAACAAATGAAAATGAAGACACCAACTATAAGAACTTGTGGGACACGGCAAAAGCCGTGTTAAGAGGGAAGTTTATAGCTCTGCAAGCATTCATCAGGAAACAAGAAAGGGCCCACATAAATAACCTGACTACACAGCTGAAGACATTAGAGAAAGACCAACTAAAGGAGCCCAACCCAGGCAGAAAAAAGGAAATAATAAAACTTAGAGAGGAAATCAATGAGTTGGAAACCAAAAAAACAATCCAAAAGATTAATGAAACCAAGAGCTGGTTTTTTGAAAAAATAAACAAGATTGACAAACCATTGGCATGACTTGTAAGGACAGGGAAAGAGAGAACCCAAATAAACAGAATCAGAAATAAAAGCGGTGACATCACAACAGAAACCACAGAAATCCAAAAGATCATCAGAGATTACTTTGAGAGCCTGTATGCTGTGAAACATGAGAATCTAGAAGAAATGGATCAATTCCTGAAGTCCTATAACCTCCCACGGCTGAAACAAGAAGACCTCCAATACCGGAATAAGCCTATCACCATCGAGGAAATAGAAACAGTAATTAAAAGTCTTCCCAAACACAAAAGCCCAGGTCCAGACGGATTCCCTAGTGAATTCTACCAAACCTTTAAGGAGGGACCTACTGCCTGTCCTGTTCAAGCTCTTCCAGGAAATAGAAGAAACAGAAACACTCCCAAACAGCTTTTACGAGGCACATATCACCCTGATACCCAAAGCAGGGAGAGACAACACAAAGAAAGAAAACTACAGACCAATATCCCTGATGAACACGGATTTACTGATAGCATTTAAATAATAATCATACTCATCATTTGAAGATATTGTAACATAAAATTTTACTCTTCAAGGCATTGTTCAAGTATAATTGCACATCACCAAGTATACATAACTATATATTTATATATAGAGAATTATACATACATATGCATATGTGACTAAGTTATATTTACACATTGACATAACAATTTAGCTCTATTTGTCACATTTTACCAGTACTTTCATAGTAAATATTTGCAGGTGTTATTGACAAATTATGCAAGTTTTTTATAATTATGTACAACTTGTTTTGTACACAAATTAACAGGAAAATAACTATTGTTGCAGGACAACTAAGAGCCTCTGCATCTGCCCTGGATTGCCTCCTGCAGGTCACTTCGTAGATGGGGGGGTAGTTTAAATGTGGCAGTTTATCTGACTATGTATTCTGTACTGGCAGGTATAAATATTCTCTCATGCTACCACAATCATCCTAGGACTAGTTAGATCTTACCAGCATATTTGTTTTTTTTTTTTTTTTGGGTCATACCCGGCGATGCCCAGGGGTTACTCCTGGCTCTGCACTCAGGAATTACACCTGGCGATGCTCGGGGACCATATGGGATGCCGGGATCGAACCCAGGCCGGCATGGGCCGGCCGCGTGCAAGGCAAACGCCCTACCCGCTGGGCTATTCTCCAGCCCCTTACCAGCATATTTGCCTGGTCACATCGGATCTCTATGTAATTAGACCAGAGAGAAATGCTGTTTGCCTCCAAGCAAGCAAGCATGGTTCCCTGATAACTCAAAGGCGACTAAAATACAAAACTACCATGAAGTAAAGACTAGACTCTTGTGAAGGCTTGGAGAAATAATTACCTTGCATTAGTATAGTCTTTGGTACAGAGGCATCCCATCTCAGAAACCCCCTTCTCTACCCTATAAAGGCATTTTCAGGCAGATCTTGGCTCAAGACATTAGCATCTAAAAGGGCCTAGGTGAGGTGCTGGGAGAAATTACCTGAGGGCCTTTGATCCTGCCAGCTTCCCATAAAAGTGGGAGGTCTGAGTTGCAAGGGGGTACAATTAGCCTGCTTCCTCTCTTGAGATCTCTTTTTGGGCTCTCTTTTGGGGCTCACACTCTTCTTGGGTTGCTCTTCCCCTTTCTGCTGGAGTCTTGTCTTTGTCTCCTCTTTACAAGGCCTTAACACATAGTGGCCACCATCTTGGCCTACATGTGGCTGCGGTTTTAGCCAGGAATCCTAAGCACAGGGTTTTTCCTACTGCTGACTTGTATGCCTGAACCTGTGATAAGTAAAGCATTTTTAAAACCTTGCCAGATTCCTGAGTTTTCATTCATTCCCCACTGGCTTCGGAGGTAGAAGGGAACTTGCTTCCTGGTACTGTTGGGGACCCCAGCGGCTCCCCAACAAACTATTGATCTCTGTATTGGACAACTACATGCCATTGGCCTTATATTAAATTCTAAAACAAAGTACTTAATATATATCCTTCCCCTCAAATATCTTATTGTATAGTGATAAATATAAAAAAGTGAAAGATCCATCTTAATATAAGAGGTTAAATATAGGTTATGTCATGTTATTAAAAGGTACAGCCACCTGATTAAAATTTGAGGAATCAGTGGGAGCTGTGGGTGGGCATGGCTTTGGGCTGAGGTGGGGAATAAAGCTGAGGAATCAGAGAAATAAGCACTTCTCAGAAAAAATGCTCTTAAATTATCGAACTAATCTTGAAAATAAGATTATATAAATCAGATTAATAAAACCAGATTAATAAAGTCAGATTATATAATCCGATTTGTTTTTATAAATACTATAAAATTAATACCTTATATGCATTTTATAATACAATTTTAATATATAAAATTATTATATCATATAGCAACTTTTATTCATATTAATATATATAGCAGCATAAATATATCAACATAAATATATTAAATATTTAATTATAAATGTTATAATAAAATTTTGCAAACTATAAAATATGCCTAAATAATGTAAATTTTATAAATAAATAATAAAATTAAACTTGTTATATATAATCAAATCTGAGTTAGCTTTTTGTATAAATATCAGAAATCCATTTATTAAAATAGTATATCAACAATACTATTTTAATAAAATTTCAATATTTAATTAAATCTCTTGACAAACTTATATTTTCTCTGAGTAAACAGTAATGTCAAGAGCAATGTAAGAAAAATTATGATATAAGGAAAAAATACAAGACATGACTCTCCAGCTTCAAATTATCAGGTAGCCATGGAATAAGTTTATTGTGCATGAATTAGTAGTGAATAACACAAGTAATGGAGGATAGCTCAAGGAACTGAATGTATGCTTGAGATGTGGAAGGTTTGGGTTCAATCCCTGCATGGAATGAGCTCCAAAGCATAACTGCAAGAAGCAGTCCCAATTACTACTGGTTATCACCCTTAAAAAAGGACAAAATTTTATTCATTTAGTAGACAACTCAAATTAACTATAGGATAAACTATAATTATTGCAGAAAAAAATAAAACAATGTTATTCAATTAAAGAACCTGTTAGAAATATTCCTGATGTGGGTTTTTATATGAAAGTACATTATAAATTGGATAAATTAGGGACTAGTAGGGACATGCATGGATTTGATATTGTAGAAAACAACAATTATTGAAAGTGTTGATATGGAAAATAAATTAATGGGTGGAGGAATTAGTGAAAGCTGGTGTGGATTTGCTACAGAGGATTAGAGGGCCAGACACTATAGATTTGGGAGAGTGTTGGAGGACATGTTTAGCTAATCTGGGAGTTTTGTTGTTTTGCTCACTCCCAGCTTAATCTTATTTAAGCCAAGGTTCATTCTAATGAGATCTCTCTTCTATGTAAACACTGCTAGAGGGTGTGGCACTTACAGAAGTCACCTTGATTGAATAACTTCTGACTTATACATCTACTAAGACTTCTATGTTTTCTAGATTGGGCACAGCTCCTCTTTATACCCACTGCACCCAACGTGGGACAGTTAGAATTTACCAGGAGACTACCACCCTGGCTACGCTGAGACTAAAGGAAGACTATAGGAAGGATCATACTAGCTTGCTCTAAGCAGGCGAGAGTGACCCTTTCAGTACACGAGAACAAGATACTCAGAATCACCCTGGTGCAGATAATAATAAGAAGGACCTTGTGGGTACCATCTAGATTACATGAAGCTCATGAAGTTAAGATGTATTACTTTATATCAGCCCCTCTCTCTCCAGTGTTTTACATAAGAGATAATCTCGGGATTAGTCCTTGGTGTAACCTTTGTTTATACCTCACAATAGGGTGTGGCACTACACTCTGTTTAGGGTTCTTTGTTGGCATGACAACCTCCCGATTGGGTTATTGGTGTATATAAGGGGCTGACTTGAGGCCCCTTCACCTTTGCCTTTTGGTTCCTCAGCCTTCAGCTTTTGGCTCCCTGCGGCTTTTGGCTTTTGGCTTTTGGCCTTCTTCTTCCCTGTGGGATCTCGCCTTGTGAGCGTTTATTCCTCTTGGAAGTTTTTACACGTGGTGGTCGCCATCTTGGCCTACACGTGGCTGGGGTTCTAGCCTGGAATCCTAAGCATGGGGTTTTTCCTTTTGCTGATTTGTATGCCTGAACCTGTGATAAGTAAAGCCTTTTAAAACCGCATCGGATTCCTGAGTGTTCATCCATTCCTCGCCGGCTCGGAGGTAGAAGGGAACTTCGCTTCCTGGCACTGTCGGGGACCCGGCGGAGCGCCCCGACAGGAGAGTCCAGGTATTATGTGAAGCTTAAAAAGCGGGTGGAGTGATAGTTTTGCTGGTAGGGTGTTTGCCTGGCATGTGGTCCACCCAGGTTCAATTTCTGGGATCTCATATAGTCCCCGAATATTGCCAGGAGTAACTTTTTGAGTTCAGAACCTGGAGTAACCCTCGATCATTGCTGGGTGTGACCCAAAAAAAAAAAAAAAAAAAAGTTTTTGCAATGGTGTATTTGCACCCATTTATCCATTTGTACATATCCACATGAAAAAAAGGTGGGAATTATATCCAAATGTGGTTTGCAAAATGGTGACTTAAATACAAGATAATAAAAATGAATGTCTTTATACAAAAATAAATATGTGGACACTAAGCTTCAGGAAAGAAAAGAATTAATTTGAAATATATAATTTTTATATGATAGACTATAACAAATAATTAACCTTTTAGAATATATAAAATATATAATTAAAATGAAAGAAATTATACATGCATAGATATGTACATTTTATTTTATATGAGTCATTTTCAAAAGTTACACAACCTTAGAAGAACAAATGCCATTGACAATTCATTTCAGGAATTCATTTAATACATATTTACTGACCTCTTAATATGTTCTACCAATTTTTATAAGCATAGAATAGTTTTTCACATGCAAGATAATATATCTGTTCTCAAAGAACGTTTGATATAGCAAATATTTATTTTTAAGTATAAAACAACATTTATCACATGTTGGCAAATTCTGTGAAAAATTTTTAGAGATAGAAATGGGTGTAACACCTCAAAAGAAACGGTGACCAAGATACAAAGACAATCCACAGAGTGGGAAAGGATATTCACCCAATACCCATCTGACAAGGGGTTAATATCCAGGATATATCAGGCACTGGTAGCACTCCACAAGAAGAAAACAGCCAACCCCATCAAAAAATGGGGAGAAGAAATGAACAGAAGCTTCCAAAAAGAAGAAATTCGAATGGCCAAAAGGCATATGAAAAAGTGCTCTTCATCTTTGATCATCAGGGAGATGCAAATCAAAACAACAATGAGGTACCATCTCACCCCACAGAGACTGGCACACATCCAAAACAGCAAGAACAACCGGTGCTGGCGTGGATGTGGGGAAAAAGGGACTCTCATCCACTGCTGGTGGGAGTGCCGACTGGTCCAGCCCTTTTTGGAAAACAATATGGACATTCCTCCGAAAGCTAGATATTGAGCTCCCATTTGATCCAGCAATAGCACTCCTGGGAATATACCCTAGAGACCGAAAAACACATAGCAGAAACACTATCTGTACTTCTTTATTCATCTCTGCGCTATTCACTATAGCTAGAATCTGGAAACAACCTAAATGCCCGAGAACAGAGGACTGGCTAAAGAAACTGTGGTTCATCTACACTATGGAATACTATGCGGCTGTCAGAAAGGATGAAATTATGAAATTTACCTGCAAATGGATGGACATGGAGTCTATCATGCTGAGTGAAATTAGTCAGAAGGAAAAGGACAGATATAGAATGACTGCATTCATTAATAGGATATAGATACCAGTGTTTTAATAAATATGGGAAATTGTAATGGCAGATTAAAACTCACCACTGAATATACACAAAGAGACTTAAGTGATTAACTAACTATCTGCAGGGCTAGCCACAATGTGTAAAATAAGAGGGAGAGAGATGCAGAGACAGAGAGAGAGAGATAGAGAGAGAAAGAGAGGAAACTGGGGTACCTGCTATTAAGGCGGGTGGGGAAGGGAGGGGAGGGGTACATTGGTGGTGGAAATGGGGCACTGGTGGAGGGATGGGTGCTGGAATACTGTATTACCAAGAACCAATTATGAACACCTTTGTAATTGTATGTTTCACGGTGGTATAATAAAAAAAATTAAAAAAAAAAAAGAAATGGGTGTAACAAAGGAATTTACATTATAAATGTAAATGTCTTTAGGGCAAGCCACAATGTGTAAGAGAAGGGAGAGAGAGAGAGAGAGAGAGCGAACAGAGACAGAGACAGAGACAGAGAGAGAGAGAGAGAGAGAGAGAAAGAGAAAGAGAGACAGGGAGAGAAAGAGAAAGAAAGGAAAATACCTGCTATAGAGAAAGGCTGGGGGGGGGGAAGGGAATTTGGGAACATTAGTGGTGGGAAAAGGACACTGGTGGAGGGAAGGGTGCTGGAATACCATATGACTGAAACCCAATCACAAACATCTTTGTAATTGTATATCTCAAGGTGGTATAATAAAAATTTTTAAAAAATAATTGGACATGAAAGTAAATTGTATTTTATTTATTTTTAAAGGAGAAGAGAAATGTTTTTAGAAGAAACATTTAAATATAAATATAAAGCAAATAAAGGGATGAATTTTACAAATTTATTAGCACCACATGAATTATTTTGTTTTTATAAATATTATAAAGCATATCCTAGTATAAAAATGACATCACTTTATTTAATTTGGAAATTTACATTATAGCCCTAATGACACAATTTTCAAGACAGTAGGTTTCAGACCAATTTCCTCCTCCTAAAAGTCCTCTATCCACTCTTCCCAGCTCCAACATTTAGTTATGTGAGTTTTTTTGTACCAGGCAGAGGAGGTGAGGTTAGAACAAGGGCTAGAACCTATAAACTTTGGTGAACCAGAGTTCGCAGTTTTTGTGCAGGAGATATTGAGAACCAAGATACTCACATCACATGGAGTCATGTGATGACAATTTTTTTTTACTTTAATAAGGACCAAAGGCCATTTATGACTCTAACTTACAGAGGTGAGAAAGATAGAATATATAGGTAAATGATGAACACTAGGGTAAGGAACAATAGAACAGCATGGAGAGTAATTGCCTTTCACATGGTCAACCCAGGTTGAATCCTCAGCACCATCTATTGTCCCCCCACAAGCCCAAAAAGGAGTGAACCCCGAGAACATAGCCAGGAACAAACCCTGAGTACTGGCAGGTATAGCCAGAAAACAAACAGAAAGAAGAACTGAACATATGACAAGAAAAAGAAAATTAGGAGTCTATTTAATTAATTAGCAAACCACAAAGAAGTAGTTAACTTGCAGCAAACTTCCCTGATGGAGTGATCCACTCAGCACTCAAGAAATAAAGAACAAACTCTGGCCCTGGTTTGTACAAACCCCATCTAGTCTTCATGTGCGATCCCAATTCTGACTTGAACTTTGAGTTCAAACTTTGACATCATCTGAACTGAAGGACCCTCATGGTTCATATCAGCATTCGTGACACACAGAAGCACATCATCATCATCATCATCATCATCATCATCATCATTGTGATCATCATCATCATCCTCACCATCATATATATATATATATATATATATATATATATATATATATATATATATATATATATATATATATATATATATATATATATATATATATATACTGTTGCATTTTGTCTAGATTTGGTCCAGTTTACTTTAGAGTTTAGTGTGGAGCCAAATAATCTCTTACCAATGATTCCAGTGGAGAAACGACATCTTTCAAAACATGCTGTGAATGATTCCTTCTGTGACGGGATACCTGAGAAAACATGAAAATAATTTCAAGTTTTTTCTCTAGAGAGGGCAATTGTTTTTTCTTTAGAGAGGGCAATTAAAGCATATGTAAAATAAGTAATCAACTGGTTTGAACATTGACTATTTTGAATACAATGTATATTCAAAGGTTGCTGACCTCAGCGGTTTATTATAGTTCCTGTGTTCATCTGTATTAGTTGCTCTGTCCAACCACTTCTGAAGGAAAGGTAGTATCTATGAACTTCCATTTTTTGAGATTAGGATGACATGCATTATTTAATCAATAAAAAATTAGGGCATCACAAAAGGCATATGAAACAGTGCTCTGATCTTTAATCATCAGGGAGATGCAAATCAAAACAACAATGAGGTACCATCTCACACCACAGAGACTGGCACACATCCAAAACAGTAAGAACAACCGGTGCTGGCGTGGATGTGGGGAAAAAGGGATTCTCATCCACCGTTGGTGGGAGTGCCAACTGGTCCAGCCCTTTTTGGAAAACAATATGGGCATTCCTCCGAAAACTAGATATTGAGCTCCCATTCGATCCAGCAATAGCACTCCTGGGAATATACCCAAGAGACCGAAAAACACATAGCAGAAACACTATCTGTACTTCTTTATTCAACTCTGCACTATTCACTATAGCTAGAATCTGGAAACAACCTAAATGCCTGAGAACAGAGGACTGGCTAAGGAAACTGTGGTTCATCTACACTATGGAATACTATGCAGCTGTCAGAAAAGATGAAATTATGAAATTTACTTGCAAATGGATGGACATGGAGACTATCATGCTGAGTGAAATTAGTCAGAGGAAAAGGACAAATATAGAATGATTGCATTCATTAATAGGATATAAATAGATACCAGTGTTTTACTAAATGTGGGAAATGGTAATGGCAGATTAAAACTCACCACTGAATATACACAAAGAGACTTAAGTGATAAACTCTAAATATCTGCAGGGCTAGCCACAATGTGTAAAATAATAGGGAGAGAGATGCAGAGACAGAGAGAGAGAGAGAGAAAAAAGAGAGAGAAAAGAGAAGAAGTGGGGGTACCTGCTATTGAGGCAGCCTGGGGGTGGGCGGGAGGGGGTGGAGTACATTAGTGGTGGAAATGGGGCACTGGTGGAGGGATGGGTGCTGGAATACTGTATTACCAAGAACCAATTGTGATCACTTTTGTAATTGTATGTCTCACGGTGGTATAATAAAAAAAATAAAAAAAAAATTAGGGCATCAGAGACTATATAATTTAAAAGTGTTAGATCATATTGGGGGTAATGTATTTCCCATTAGTGCATTTGGAATACTTACATTTGGAAAACAATATATTGTGAGAATGCTGAGATCACCCTACAAAGTAGTCACAGGAAGAGGTCTCAGTTGTCCTGACTGACTAGCTGAACTTCCAGTGGATAACCAATTTCAAGCATCACTCACGCCATCTAAGTATCTTACAATGAGTCTATATTGCTATCTGTGAGTCATATCCTCCCTCCCCCAAACCCTTCCCAGTCTTCCCAATAGAACCCGCAAACACTGAATAGTAGAAACATGCTATTTCTGCAAGTATTCATCTAAATTTGCTCAAATTACCAGGTTTGAAATGAATTTATTTTATAATTTATTTTATAATTTATTTTATTTTATATCTCTTTATATTTCTGTGTATCAGAATGCTTATTTGATATATATGCCAAATACCAGTAACAATTATAGACCTCATTCCGGAATGGATTGAGGCTCTTTATGTTCCTGGAGCAAGCAGATGCCTTGGGCTCTACTAGCATGAGACAGGACATATGGAGATGTTACTGGGGCCCGCTTGAGCAAATCAATGATGAATGGGAAGACAGTGATACAGACAGTGATCAGAATAATTTCCATTTTGCATTAGTAACTAATACAAAATATTTAATATTGAAACATATTTATATTATGAGTTATCTTTTTCAGAACAAATTTTATGTTAATATCCATATATATTACCTATACCTATATAAATATACAGTAACTACTATAATCACATGACAAGTATTTTTTAAGTATTTTATACAAATAAATGTTATATAGTCTTCTTAAAGAAGCATCAGAAATTCTTTAATAAAGCAATAGTAGAAAGAAAGGAAATTTTTATTTGCTTTTATTTTTTTTTTGGGGTCACACCCAGCAATGCTCAGGGGTTTCTCCTGGCTCTGCACTCAGGAACGACTACTGGCGGTGCTCGGGGGACCATATGGGATGCCGAGGATCGAACCCTGGCCGGCATGGGTCGACCGCGTGTAAGGCAAATGCCCTACCCGCTGGACTATCACTCCGGCCCCTAGAAAGGAAATTTTTAAAAGAGCATTATACTATTTCGTAACTTAAATAGAAGCCCTTGTCAATAATGCTACTATTGCTGAATTGCAATTTTCTATATTTTACATTAAGGACATATATGAAGAAAGAGAGATATATACAGAAAGGTGAGAGAAACATCAATGTGAAAAAAATAATGAATTGTCTGAGTAGGATACATAGAAAAGAGCTGCTGTTGGCTCCGGTTACTGGCATATGTAACTGAAGGAGCTAGGATCAATGCTTTCTAAGATTTTTAGGGCATTGTTTGACCAAAGAAGGCAAAAGTGTATCCTAAAATTCCTATGATTATATACTACCTTTGATGTGCTCATGTGTTCCACAAAAACTGAATTATGAATACATTGCATCCTCTAAGGAGAACATCTCTTAATGTCTACTTTATATGAGGCCCATGTAGAATAATGGAGAATGGAGGGTCTCCAGAAAACAGAGCCAGAAACTGGAGAACAATGGAAGTGGGGAATTCTCCCAGAAAGAAGCGCCAGGAACTGTTTACTGCCATGGCAGGGATTTCATGGGATCTACTCACAAGGATTTAATCATGGTTTTAGTCCAGACTACTGGCTATTTGCCACCATTTCCTTTAGGAAAAAATAGAAGAGTGTTTCTTTCCTTGTTTCTTTGTTCATTTCTACTCATTAACTGTTCGCTTCATCACTTTCTACTGAATGTTATGGGGAAAGCAGAACAGAGAACTTATGTTTAAGTGTACCTTTATTTTGCCTTTTGTGGAAAACTGGGTCTCACCCAGGAGAAAGCTTATAATCATGAGATAATATAAAAATGGAGGCTGCTGCAATCATTTAATGGTACTTACAGTGTTCTACTTTGGACACACAAATGATAGTATTTCCAAATATCATGCTTTTTTGTTTGTTTGTCTCGGGGGTTCTTAAGTCACACGGTTTTGCTCATGGAACTAGTCCTGGCTCTAATTAGGCATTGTTAAAACACATCAGAATAGGGCAGCAATGAGGAAGAAAGACTGTTCCAAGTCTAATGTTAGTCACCCAAATTTTGTCTACTTATGGAGAAGGACACACCTAATCTGCATTTCTCAGGCTGCCCTGCAGCTGGAGGTGATTTACTCAGATCAATTAAATGTGAACAGAAGCAATGAGAACTTTTCTCTGGCCAAAACTATGGACCAGCACTTCTTTCCATATTCTTTTTCCTCCATTATGGTGAAGTAAGCATTTTTAAAAGGTCACAAGATGGAAGATTGTGAATACTGGTCCCACGTAAAGAAAAGTCAGTCACAGCCCAGAAAAACTCATTTTGTATTATTCAGTAAACATTCATTTGGTATGACTTATCCTCAGAGAAAAGCTGTCAATAAGTCACTATCGAAAACTTCTATCATACAGCGAGAAACTAGTGTATAAAACATAATTAAATATGAGAACTAAAATATAGAAAGTCTCACAAACACAGAAAAACCTCACAAAAATGTCATTTTTGTCACTAGTACAACTTGTCCTCCCCTTGATCATTTGTTGCTTGCGCGAGCACCAGTAACGCCTCCCTCCATTCATAGGGAAGAGGTCCACTATTGTTACTGTTTTTGGCCTATTGAATACACCACGGGTAGCTTGCCAGGCTCTGCCATTGCTCTGGGTTCATCCCAGGGGGCCAGTCTTTTCTATGTCAGACCATCAACCAACCAGGGCCCAAGTGGCAGAGGCCTGGGTGTAGCCAAGCCTGGCTCCTGTCTGCCACCTGTCAATGCAGCCAGGCACTGCAGTCATACCTGCAACAGCTCGAGGAGCAGGTGTTGTATTAAGACAATACTTTCGTAAGACAATACTTTTGTATTAAAGAGATTTTTAAAGATCAATGAAAATTTTTTTTTCCTAATGCTTTAAAATATGGTAAAAGTTTTGGCTTTATTACAGAACCTAAAAATTGGTTCCCAAACAGGATAGAAGTTTGAATGCATTATAAAGATAGCAGAGCAATAGTATTGCTTGCCTTGCACATGATCAACCCAGGTTTGATCCTTGCATCCCACTGCCAGGAGCAATTCCTGAATGTAGAACAGGGAGTAACTCCTGAACACCACCAGGTGTGGTCCAAAAAGGGGGTAGGGGGGAAACGATGATATTTTCATGATTAAGAAAACTGCATCCTTGGGACCAGAACAATAGTACAACAGGTAAGGCATTTGCCTTGAGCCAACCAGATTCAATCCCCAGCAAAAATGTAGTAAGTGAATATTAAAAACTTATAAAACAATTTTGAATGATTAAAAATTGAAATATAGACCATGAATAAGGAAATATTTTTATGGCATAACTAGCAATTTAAGTTAGATACTGCAGCAGTCACATCTGATATTTAGTAATAGTTCTTTACATAGGCTTTATGAGAATATCATGCATGTATGTAATTCTTATCCAAACCTCACTGTCTGTCTGTCTCTGTCTTCCCGTTCATCATCAATTTGCTTGAGCGGGCCCCAGTAACATCTCCATATGTCCTGTCTCATGCTAGTAGAGCCCAAGGCATCTGCTTGCTCCAGGTACATAAAGAGCCTCAATCCATTCGGAATGAGGTCTATAATTGTTACTGGTATTTGGCATATATATCAAATACAACACGGGTAGCTTGCCAGGCTCTGCCGTGCAGGTAGCATACTCTTGTAGGCATCTCTAAGTCCAGCATTTATTGATGAACCGAGTGGCCAGACACTGATAGGCTGGTCTGCTGGGTGGAGGTCTGACGAGAGAGAAGTCCGATGTGGAAAATGGAGGCCCTCATGGAGTGGGGGTCGTCTGGCTTGTTGCGAGGCTCTGCTGGGATGGTGGGCCAGAGCTAGAACCCACCATCCCTCCCGGGTGCCTCGTGAGCGGCTGGTCACAGGGAGAGCCAGTAGCAGCTCTGCCCCCATGTCTGTGAGTCTCTGGACCGGCATACCTGAGCCGGATTTAAGAAAGACTGCTGCAGGGTGGAACTTCGATGAGCTGGGCGCTGATAGGCTGGTCTGCTGGGTGGAGGTCTGACGAGAGAGAAGTCCGGATGTGGAAAATGGAGACCCTCATGGAGTGGGGGGGGGGTCGTCTGGCTTGTTGTAAGGCTCTGCTGGGATGGTGGGCCAGGGCTAGAACCCACCATCTCTCCCGGGTGCCTCGTGAGCGGCTGGTCACAGGGAGAGCCAGTAGCAGCTCCAAACCTCAAGAAGCTGATAATTATAAAACTCCTTTTCTCCATGAATGCAGCATGAATGCAGACAAACAATGTTGCCTACTGAAAAGTCACGGGGGGTGTTTTAATATAAAGTCCTTAACTGTTGCAATTGACTGCTGCTTCTTTGGCAACAGTCAAGATCTCCTGTGTGCATACAGGTAGAAATTTCTATCCAAGGTAGAAATTTGAAGTCAAATATATTAAATTTGTACATGTTTTCATAAGAAAATATCAAGAATGTAATGAAGCGTCTTAATTTTTCCCTAGGGGAATTGATATTGCTGATCATTCCAAAAATCAATAAGCTAGCAATCTGTTATGTTCAAATGAATTCTGAAGATGTGGGGAAAAGTACCTTGCATAGCCTGCCTTTTGCTTTTTAAAGCACTCAAAAAGAAATATATTATCATGAGATCAAATTTTGCTTCCTGAGTTAACGTTATAATTTAGGAAATTCTGGATTGAAAATTGTTCAGTTGTCTTGGACTGAAAGAAAGAAAAGTTAGACAGTCTCAAAAGAATAATTTTAATGTGATAAACTTAATGGAAATAATAATTATAAGCAATGATCTAATAAAGACTATTTGAAGGGCAATGGTCTCTTAAGTTGCAATATTTATATGATACTAATTACATAATTTTAATGTCTAGCTAATGATATGATATTGCAAATCATTGTGGATATCTTCTTGAGAAATAATCCCATCGATGATAGCAGATACCTTATGAAACATTTATTTTATACAGCAAACATTTATTACATTCATAACTTGTAATTTTAAATCAAAATAATTTAAAATGTATGTGAGAATTTTTAATATATTTTTCATAAATATTGCAAATATTACACTTTCTTTTGGAAAGTCATAATATTTTTTCTTAAGAATTTCAAAACTTTGTTTCTACTAAAAAATTTCTGGTTGTTTTTTCCAAATTGTTTCTGAATAAATTTCATGATGCTGGCAATGGCACATTCTGGTTTTTTGATCTTAGATTCATTTTACTTTCAAGTAATCAATAATTAATCATGGAATCTGGAATGTTTGAATTGCTGTAATAATATTAGCTGTAACTAGAATCAATTTTATTTGAATACATATACTCTTGGTGAATTCCAGAAACATTCTTCTAAGGATATCTTAAAATACATTTTTTATGTATTTCTTTCTTTTCTGTTTCCAAATGTTCTAAAATAGTATACAAATTCTCCCTTTAAACATAAGTGGATATATATATATATATATACATATTTCATCCCATATATATGTATATGTATACGTATATATATATATATATATATATGGGATGAAATATGTTTCACATATTTAAATATTCATAGGCTTATTTTTCTATTTCTTAAAGACTGAAACACTTTCAGTGTTAATTTACCATTTCCATTTGAGAATTTTGTTTTTGGGTCGCACCCAGTAATACTGAGGGTTTACTCCTTGCTCTGCATTGTTGAGGCTCAGGAGACCATGTGCAGTGCCTTTCTCTCCAGTTGTTCCATTTGAGAAGTTTACAATTCGCTACTTCTCAATTTCCTATATTTCACAAAGACCAGTCTTCACAATTAGTATTTCTCTATCTTACTTATTAAGAATATTTTTTAGTTTTTTTCAAAGTAACTTGGTTGTATCTTAAATTATTAAACTGTTGAGTTGTGTACCTTTTTTTTTTTTTTTTGGAGAGAGGGGCATTGGTGCCATACCCAGGCATTGCTCAGGGTTCAATCCTTCCTTTGTGCTCAGCGGTAACACCTGGCTGGGCTCAGGGGACTATGTGGGGTGCCTAGGATTAAATGTGGGTCTGCTGAATTCCAGGCAAGAGTCTTACTGCTGTGCTATCTCTTCTGCCCCATGTTAAGCATCTTAAACCTCTAAGCTTACAATAAATCTTTGAGCTGATTGCATCCTTTTCAATGAGAAGGGAAAAAATCTCATATTTTTCATTTTAAAGATGCCATTTTTCTACTGATATATGTTGCCCAGATATAGAACCACTGCATAGCTACCATTGAAAAACTACAAATATCACCCTCTTCTGGCTAGGATTTTTTCAATCCAAGATCAGATTAGCAAAGTACTTAAAAATCTGAAAGAAATTTCTATGCATTTTCCTCTTAATATCCATCCAACACTCTCGCTGATTCCTCTTTGATCATCTCCAGTTCCTTTTTCTTACAAATTATACAAATCATAATTAAAATAATGGAGTCTTTGGGATGTCCCCATACTGTCTCCTAAATTCTTTTTTTGTATATATATATATATATATATATATATATATATATATATCACTATTAATATTTTAAGATGTTTCCCGTAAAAGAAACAAAGTCTGATTTAAAAATTATGTTCATTTTTTTCTTTCATTCTGTACTACTTTTATTTATATTAGTAATGTGAAACTGATGGGAGGGACTATGAGTAATTGATATATTGCAAACTATAAAAATAACAAAATTGGAGCATATTATATTCATTCTGGAGAAGGGTGTACTATGAAAGTTATACATAAACATGAAACATTCCACGTAGTTCGATTTTAAATAGATTACCATTTTTGATGAAAGTTTATAGCTTGTGGCCTAGAACTGAAATAAAATCACTTGAATAAAAGTACTAGTTTGTTCCAACATTTTTGAAGACATGTACATTCTGTGAAACATACTCCCATTAGCAATCTCCTTGGATGCTTTGCATGAAAAACAAAAAATAAATTTGAGGCTAAATTTAGTTTTTAATCTATGTGGTTTTTCAGAGGAACTTCTTTTTTTTTTTTGGTATATCCCAATTCTAATGTTTAAACCTCCATTTGTTTTGCCAAATTCTTTTCTTAAAGTCATTACAATCAGATACTTTAAAAAGATTTTTTTGAAAGTATAATGTGGGCAGTTCTTAATATCAAAATAATTTAGTTGTTCAAAGATAATAAATGACAATCTAAGTGATAGTTGACTATTTTAAATTATTTTTATGAAAATATATGAATACATTTCTTTATCATGTGTTTGATTTTCTAATTTTACCTCTGTGGATAATTGTAAAATGTATCCTTGTCTCATAATTATTCAATCAGTAACTAAATGTATATTTGAAGTCCTGATTAAAGATAATAATGTAAATAAAAAACAAATTCTTGTCTTGTTTATATTAATATACTATAGGTGTATTCTAAGTGCGGTATTTATGTTTTCCTTCTTTCACTTGCAACATCATTACATTACGGTATTAAGAATCCACAAGCAAATATCCTCTTCTTGTCATTGGTTCTTTCCTAATCCTGTTTCCTTTGTATGTTTTCAGTAAGAAATCTGACAGTCCTGTCTCTTTTATCCTCCCTTTACCCCCGCTGAGAGAAAGATCAAAGGAACTTATTCCAAAACCTTCTGGAAGACATAGTAGAGTGTGTCAGATTTCTTTTTCTTTTTCTTTTCTTTTTTGTTTTCTTTATTTTCTTCTTCATTTTTAATTTTTGGTTGCTGACATTATTTTGTCAATATCTGGTTCAACTTTGGTGCTCTCAGTACTGGAGTGATTATCATGAGGTTAAATTCAGCAAATACCACATACTGTTTTTTTCCAGTCAGGCAAAAGGAAGCACTTGCCAAAATGATTATAAATCTTTAATATTTTTCTATGGTTCTATTTAGTTTCAAACATACACATTCCACAAAGAAGAAAAGCAGTATGCCTACTATCTCCATATTTAAATAAAACCAAGTTAAATTCATGTATCAGATAACAAAATTTTCATCAGTGATGGATCACATACATGACAGTGGTCATTAAATGCAGTCCTGGTATGAAGAGGGCTAACTTATCTTGATATGTGTAACACACTCTATGTCATTTGATCTGGGACAAATGTCTTAAATATATTACCATCCTTTAATTAATTTGTCAAGTAAATACAGTACATACATATTCTTGTTTAATGCTACACTCTATTATCTTTAGTTCTCTCATTTCTTTTTGTAAGATTTCGGTAGAATGTTTCAACTAAGAGTTTTATAAGACTGAGAGGTATAATACATTTGACACTTGGACGAAAGATCAATTTCATCCTCCATACATGCTGTTATGATAAAAACTACCATAATGAAGAAATACAGATCCACCTGGGAAGTACAATATTCTACATTTATTTCATGCAAACTGCATTCATATTTTGCCTTAATTGTTCATTAACTTATTTTACTTCCACTTTGGATCCATTTATATTTAATTATGATTTTTTAAATCAACATAAGGAGAGACTAAGTGCTAAAATAAACACATATCTTTTATTTTTAAATTATATTCTTAATACTATTAATATTATTAGGTCATAGCATTATAGAGTTTATTAGAAACTTAGCTTGAAACTACCATAAGCAGATAAAATGTCTTTTGAAAATATTTTTAGTCTATCAATAGTTACTTCATTGATACAAACCAACAAAATAATTTAGAGTAGATGAAGAAAATTTAGATAGGCATTTAGAAAACTTGAGCCAACTGATATATTAATTTTCAGTAAAAAGATTCAAAACAAGAAAAAATAGTACCAAGAAATATTTTTCACAGAAATAACAAAACAGATAAACAATAATTGAGGGTTTAAATAATTAAAATAGTCTATCTCTTTAAGCCAAATGCTAATGTCAAATCAATTTGACTGAATTGGGCACAGGCAGTCTATATCTAATTTCATAATTCTTTATTGGTTAGATATTCTCAATGGATTCTACTTTATGTGCCACACCCAACAGTGCTCAGGGGCTATTGCTGGCGCTCTGCTCGTGACCCCTAGGCAGTGCTTGGGGGAACATACACAGTGCCAGAAATTAAACTGGGTTTAGAAATAAGCAATGTAAGTACCTTATCTTCTCTACTATCTCTCTAGGATGTACAGAGACTCTTTCATTGACCAGAAGGACTTTACTTCAAATAGTCAAATAAACATCTTACTTTTGCAACTAGTTGTTCTGTCACTTAAGGCAATTTTCATTTTGAGAAAGCTATAAACAATGTTATACATAAATATTGACAAATTTATTAACTCCATCTGATTTCTATAACTTTTGTACACATTTCCTTAATGCTAAAGAGAGTATGTCTTCACAAACTCAATGAATATCTTCTGATTGTATGGAAAGGACTCTTAGAAAAGCTTTCTAGATAGCAAAACTTTATATAACTATGACATTATTCAAGTTAAATTTTAAATTTTTTCAAGGTTAAAATTTGACTTTTGGTCAAATATTCAAAATCTGAACAAAGATTTCCTTGACATTTTCAGCCAATGTCTAATCATTGTATCATCATCCTTTCCTTCCTCCTTCAGTTCTTTGAAGTTCTCTGAGACCCCAAACTTACCTTCTGCTGCTAAAAAGCAGATTTAATTCTGAAGGTTAATCCAACTCAGCGGGGTTGAAGGATGGCACGTTTCCTTGGTCGTGAGTATGTTGGCTCAGGCCAGACAGCTGTTAGGACATTCTCCTCTGGGAATCGTGCCCTCAACACCCACCACTGATGCACATACATGGTCTACTGGCTGCCGACTTCCATGCCCATCTGCTCAAATGGCATGATGCCGACTCACAAGTTGGCTGGATCCTTGCCCTTAGTGTGTAGGTGCCAGGCAATGATGGGTTTAGATGGGCAGCCTGCATAATACTACAAGTGACGTTTTCCCCCTTTCTCTCAATTTACAATATTTGCCCTCTGTGCCTTCTCTGAAAGAGAAACTTGTGTTTTTCTACCTCTGATTATACCTATGGGCACATGTGATCATCTAGAGGCAGAAGTACAAGTGAATCTGACTTATTACCAACGATAAGGTAGAAGGAATGGATCCACAGAACCCAAAATGAGGAGTCCTAACTGGGATAGGTTGGATTGTGAAAATCCTGACCACCTGGAGTCTGTCAAAAGAAATTTACCGTGGCTGTAAGTACAACAGACCTCTCACTGATAGCAATAGTAACAGGAAATAGCTTAAGTTACAGTACTTTTTTTTGTCTGTCGCAGCTCCAGCACAAATTATTTACCTTGCATGGAAAAAACAGAAAAGAAAATAAATCAGGCAAAAGAACCCGTTTAATGGGAACACAATTTATAAGCTCAATGGGGGCAAGCTATGATAGTCAGGCCTTAGAACAAACCAAACTAGACATCCTAATGGAAAGCAAAAGAAACAGAAATAGCATCTCTCTTTCCAATCTACTGTAAACCCATGGAGAGGAATAGATTGGCATAGGAGGTTGGGACTGTAATGATCCAAAGCATATGAATGCTTGTTAGCAGACAGCAGACAGACATAAGTAAGGACAACAGTAATGGCTGCATCTGCAGCCTGGCCTATGTCACTCAAACCAGTTAGGCTGTATTGGAGAGCAGCGCTGGAAGGTATGTTAAATACATGCTTTCCTTGTGTGTTTATTTAAGGGTGATTGAATTCAGGGTGTTGTCAGGCTGCCTTGAAGTATGATTATCCAATGTGCAGGCATGATCTTTCTGCATGAATATGCTCTGTTGAGTCAGTTAGTTATGTGTGACTACTTGGTCTGTCCTAGTCTTTATACAGTGCCAAAATCCTCAAGTCCAAGTTCCACAGGAATAGGGCCTAAAAACTTTTGGCTCCAGAATCAAATTAGGCTTCTCTGCTTCTCAAGCCAGAAATGCACAAATACCCAATGGCCAAAACCAAAGAATTTGACATTGTGGAATGAATAGAGCTGTCACATACCACTAAAGTGTGGAAATATCTACTGTTTGAAGTCAAGACTACTTCAACATCTTCAGTAATCAGAACAGACTTCTTTGGACACCTTCATGGGCTAGTCTGACTTTTGATTGGGAATGTTGCTGGCAAGCTACTGATTCAAGATATTAGAAATGCAAGAACATAAGGTTTATAAGAGAAATCTTGCCATTTTTTTCTATCAACAAATTCTCAAAAGGTGGCACATTATCATAAAAGACAGATTTCTCATCCTGTTTTCCAGATTGACCTTCAAGTTAACACCAATTGCTTAGATGTGAAAAGAGAACTATAGTCAAAGAGGTAAGTTGTTGTTGTTTGAAAAATATTTATGAGAAACTGAATTTGGTACTAGTTGATGAATTTCAAGTGAAAACAAAGACATTTATGATCATTTCAAATCCCTGAATTTAATTATTATCCTATAACTGTCAGAATTTTCAGAGCTAGTTATTCTACTCACCATACCTGGAGGAAATACCAACAATAATCACAAGCAACTACTTTATTGACAATGATGGAAATCAGAATTTCTGTGTTGGAGCCTTAATATTGAAGGCTACATTCTACTTTAATATAATCTATAGTTTATCATAGAACAGAGCACATTATGCGTTTGGTCTTTCAAGCATGCTATTATATCACTTTATACACTAGTATCATTTGTATCACTTGTCTTCCTGTTGTTCATGGATTTGCTCCAGTGGGCCCCAGTAAAGTTTCCATTCATTGGGAATGAGGTCCATTATTGTTACTGTTTTTGGCATATCATATACACCATGGGTAGCTTGCCAGGCTCTGCTGTGGCTCTGGGTTGATCCCAGGGGGCCCAGTCTTTTCTGTCAGGCCATCAACCATCCAGGGCCCACGGGACAGAGCCCTGGATGTAGACAAGCCTGTCTCCTGTCTACCATCTTCCAATGCAGATGGGCAATGCAGCCACACCTTCAACATCTTGAGGGACAGCACTTTATGCACAGTACTTATTATTTTGTAAAATTTTCTGAGACATTACTTTATAATGCCTTATATATAACATCTTATTAGAAATATATTTGTCATTACTTTCAAAGTATGTTCTCCCCAATATGTACTTAATCTATAATCTCTCATAGAATCTTTGACATCTAACTTTATTAAAACATAGCCAGATTTTATGAATGAATTCTTACATTAGCCTATTCTTGAAATGATAAGACTACTTGTATAATAATTCCCTGATCGATGTAGTTTGTATGACACTTGGGATTTATATATATTCTGAAGGGAAACTACTTTGATCAGACATAGAGCTAGATATATCAAGATAGGGATTTGACCATAAATGTTGTGATATAATTCTGAATTCTGTATAGCTATTTTGTAGAACTATATTCTATTGCCACTGCATCTCTGTTAAAATAACTTAGCATTGTGTTTCCTTTGTTTTCTCAGTTGTTAAAAAGCACATGCTATAGAAATTATTTCTTATAAGACTGATTAGAAATAAGGAAATTAGTATATCATTTGTCAGAAAGTAGTTTATCATTAATTTAATATTTCCTATATAAACTATTATTATTCCCATTCCAGCAATCCTTCTAGTAAATAGATAAACATAAAATAATACTGGATAACCAATATTAAGTCATTACACTAGTAAAATCTTTCAGCATGTAGAAACTCCTTTAAAATTATATATTTTGGAGATAGTACAACAGATAGGGTGTTTTTAAGACATATGGCTAACATGGATAAAATCCTTGGAACAAAATACATTTTCCTGAGTACTGGCAGGAATGAGACCTGACTGTAGGCCCAGCAGTAAGCCCTGAGCTCAACTGGGTGTGGCCCAAACTAAACTAAACCAAAGTAAAATAAAATAATCTGTCTATAAAATAAAATAATCTATTTCCATCAATAAACAGCTATTTCCTTTGAAACACATTGAAAATAATTTATCAGAAAAATATCTAACACCCAATGTTGTGCTGCAAATGAAAACAAAAAAATTATATATCTTTGGGTCATTTTAGAATTATGCCTACCACAGTTTCATCTCTAACCCTTAATATGGCATGACCCACCCATCAACGAATGGCATAGGTACCCTCCAATGATTTCATGGTTACATCAACCCAAATCTTGAGTATCATCATCTAATTCTAAATTCTATAACCTCCATAGTTTAAAGAACAAATATTATATACCAAATACAGCATTGATCAAATTATGAGCTTCAACACCTTAGATAAATATGGCAGAAATCAAATGCCTGCAAGTTAGACATTAGGAAATGGTATCTCATAAGTATTGGATACCAACCACACCGTGAAGTCATGTGATTTTTGCCTTCTTTGCACAGATGATATCTCAAAGGGAAGTGGGAAAAGCTCACAAACTTAGAGGTGGTTGGCTATTCAGATTATTCTGATTCAAGACCCCATTCTTTCTTTCTTTTGCTTTTTGGGTCACACCCAACAATGCTTAGGGGTTACTACTGGCTCTGCACTCAGGGATTACTCCTGGCGGTGCTCAGAGAACCATATGGGATGCCAGGGATCAAACCTGGGTTGGTCACATGCAAGGCCAACATCCTATGGGCTGTCCTATTGCTCAGGCCCCAAACCCCATTTTTAATGAATCTAACGTGTTTAAAAGTTGATTTTAGCATTTCTCGACATTGATATTCATCAAGTACTATTTATTTATTATATTGAAATATTTACATATAAAATAATGGAATAGGGATGGAGTAATAGCTCAGTGCATAAGGCATTTGCCTTGCATGTGGACGCTGGAGCAGAGCTGCTACTGGCTCTCACTGTGCCCAGCCGCTCATGAGGCACCCGGGAGGGATGGCAGGTTCTAGCCCTGGCGCGCCACCCCAGCAGAGCCTCACAACAAGCCAAACGACCCCCCCACTCCATGAGGACCTCCGTTTTCCACATCCGGACTTCCCCTGGTCAGAACTCCACCCAGCAGACCAGCCTATCACAGCCTGGCTCATAGAGATCCACCCTGCTGCAGTCGTTTTTAATCCGGCCCAGGTATGCTGATCCAGAGACAAACCTGGGGCAGAGCTGCTACTGGCTCTCACTGTGCCCAGCTGCTCATGAGGCGCCCGGGAGGGATGGCAGGTTCTAGCCCTGGCCCACCACCCCAGCTTAGCCTCACAACAAGCCAGACGACCCCCACTCCATGAGGATCTCCATTTTTCACATCCAGCCTTCCCCCTGGTCAGAACTCCACCCAGCAGGCCAGCCTATCACAGCCTGGCTCTGGCTGCAAGTGGCCCTGTGGTTCATTAATACATGCTGAATTTTGAGATGACTACAAGAGTATGCTACCCACATGGTAGAGCCTGGCAAGCTACCCCTGTCATATTTGATATGCCAGATACCAGTAACAATTATAGACCTCATTCCCATCCTGATGGAATGGTTTGAGGTTCTTTATGTTCCTGGAGCAAGCAGGTGTCCTTGGCTCTACTTGCATGAGACAGGTCATATGGAGATGTTACTGGTGCCCGCTTGAGCAAATCGATGATGAACGGAAGACAGCTGTATATGATATATATATATATATATATATATGTATATACATACATATATATATATTCTACATATTATGCCAGCTGAGATAAAGTTGCCAGAATAAATATGTCGCTGAAAATTGTGGAGTTATCATCACCTTAATTTCTCTGTGTTGCAATCTTGCTAACATCAGAGTAAAGTAATAAAATTTTCCTAATATAAAATACAAATGTGAATAAAAGTGGGTAATACGATTTTTAAGAAATCAAATATAAAGAGTATAAAACCATTACAGTTATTTTATAAATGAATTAAATTACTGTTTCAGCGTTTTACCAGTGAAAAGAGAGTGAGAGAGGGAGAGAATAAGAAAAGAGACAGACCTAATACAAAATGTTTTGGGTAACAATAGTATTGGACTTTCTCAAAATAAATTGAAAAAATTGCTTTTTTTTTTTTTTGTAGGATCACACCCAGCAACACACAGGAGTTACTCCTGGCTCTTCACACAGGAATTACTCCTGGTGATGCTCAGGGACCATATGGGATGCGGGCGATTGAACCGAACCCAGGTTGGCCACATGCAAGGCAAACACCCACCCACTGTGCTATTACTCCAGCTCCTGAAAAATACTTTTAAATTTAAAAAGAAAGTATGTCAATCTGAAATTATGTAGTCTGTTAAACTATCAAAGTATGAAACCGAATAAAGACATCACAATATATAAAAAGGTTCAAATAATTAATTTCCAATGATTTTTTACTTTAAGAATGTTGATGGATTTTGTTAAAATAAATATTCACATCAAGGAGAAAAAATATTTGAGGTAGATTTAAGGATAAAAAAATGAAGCAAAGGGGCCGGAGTGATGGTCCAGGACGTAGGGCGTTTGCCTTGCACGTGCGGCGCCCCATGCTGGCCTGGATTCGATCCCCGGCATCCCATATGGTCCCCCGAGCACCGCCAGGAGTAATTCCTGAGTACAGAGCCAGGAGAAACCCCTGAGCATCGCCGGGTGTGACCCAAAAAAAAAAAAAAAAAAGAAGCAAAGGAATGATATATTCACAGATGTGTGTTAGCCAGTAAGATGTTTAGCCCCAAATAAGACAAATATATAATCAGCAAATGACAAGAAATTTGAGACAATTTTTAAAATAAAGCAGTGTACTATCAATCTTTAGTGTTTGAGAAAATAATAATTTTTCATATGATTTTTTGGAATATTTGAGAAAAATAGCACAAGAATGACAAAATGTGAAGATATATATAAGCATCAACTTTATGATAATAAGGTTGAAGCAAAAGCAACCATGATTATATAACAATTTAAGCCTCAATGGGAAGCATTTAGAAAATCACAGAATTGTCAAGTAGAGATTGAAATAAGAACTGTGAAACACTAATAAAAAGAGACAAACTTATGATTTTCTTCCTAATATTCTTTCCTTAACTCATTGTATGTTAAGAACACAATATATAAAACAGAAAAGTTCATAAAATAGGACAAATGAGGGAAGAAAGAAGGTATGTACTGCAAGAGAACTTCTAAATTAGTAAAATAGAAAGCCAATATCTAAACAAAATCACTTGTATCACTTCACTTGTATAACTTGTCTTCCTGTTGTTCACTGATTTGCTCCAGCAGGCACCAGTAACATCTCCACACATCCTATCACGTGCTAGTGTAGCCCAAGGGCATCTGCTCACTCCAGGAACACGAAGAGCCTCAAAGCATTCACTCAGGTCATGAGAATGAGGTCTACAATTTTTATTGGTTTTTTGGCACATCAAATACAACAGTGGTAGCTTACCAGGCTCTGCCATGCGGGTGGGATACTCTAGAGTAGACTCTCAGTTCATGTATTTACTGATGAACCACAATGGGGAGAGATTGGCTTTTTCTCTTGGGTGGAGTTCTGATGAGCTGTGGAGTCCGGATGTTGAAAATGACTGCCCTCATGGTGTGGGGGTTCCTCTGGCTTCTTGCAAGGCCCTATTGGGATGGCGGGCCAGGGCTAGAATCACCTTCCCTCCCGACACCTCATGATCAGCCAAGCACAGGAGAGTTGGTAGCAGCTCTGCCCCGTGTAAGTCAAAATATTTAGGTTAATGGCAACATAAGTTTGGAAATAAGTCGGTAATACAGTGTTTTAAAAGTATAAAAATTTATATATAAATAAACAGCCGAAAACCAAACAAAACTAAAGATATTTATAGTTGTTTTCTCTAGGTAGTAAGTTCAGAACAGACAGATGGAGAAGCCAAAGAAATACCGTGTTTAAGCAAAAGATTTGCAGAGCGATGTCATAGCTATATGGGTAACTTTAATTTATTGTAAGTTAAGTTAAATATTTCACTGATTGTTTTTCTTTAAATAGTCTTTTTTTGAGAAAAGTCGAATGGACAGTATTCATAATTAATTGGGAAAATATTCAATCATGATTCTCCAACATCAATCTAAATCATGAAAACAGTATGTCCCACTTACCTATCAGGTACCTAAATTCATGTGTAATTAAAAAATATAAATAGATACTTGGCATATAATATGTGTTACAAAATCACAATGATAAGATGTAATGGTTTACAACCCTGCAGACACCATATTCTACATGGCTCAGGGCAGTCTTTAACTTTTCATACCTATTCCCTCCTGTAAAGTACAGAGTACAGTAGCTTATACTTTATAACAACATGCCACAATTAATTAGATGATACTTTAAAATAATTTAAAAGAGTGCATGGTGCAATAGTTAACACTTCCAATAATTGTTAACTATTAACTATTCTTATAAAAACAAACAAAACATCACAACTTGAACCTATAAAAAGTCTTCATTGGACTTGAGAGGTACTACTATGGGCAGGGCTCTTGCCTTGCGGAACCCTCATATGACCACCAGGTGTGGCCCAAGAGCAAAGCAAGCACAAGCTAAAACAAAAAGCAAAGAAGCCCTCCTAGAAAATAGATGATCTTTGGTCTCAGGGGATCAGATTGCTGATTTACTCTCTTTGTACCTCCAAGGGTAAGGAAGCTGCTATTGATGACAAAAGTTTCTTATTCTTTCTGTCTTTGTTTCCTCTTTTCCAGTAAAATAATTGTACACAGATAAATAAGCCTTCCCAAACAAAGCCAAAAGAGTGAAATTCTCATGTTTGCATTTACAAATTGAAAAAGAACAATAAAACCGACATTACATTATTACTTTACCAGATGTTGATCTTCCTAGGTATTAACTAGAAGGGGCTGGGGAATAAGTGGGTTGTTATAAGTGTGTAGGTGCTCTAGGTACCTGATTCTACGGAAAGCAATTTGTACTAGGGCTTTTAAGCAGACATCCACAAAGAAAAAGATAAAGTCCCTTCACCAGTCACCTACCAAAACCTTTTCATTTTCAAATCAAGGGAAGCTGCCAAAATTGTATTAATTTTTAAAAAATAGCTCTTACTAATGCTCCCCTTGGATGAATAAAGAGAGAGCCTAATTCTGGACCCATTTTTTTTTAATCCTCCATTGTGTATACACCATGAGGCAGTTAGCTCATTAGTGTTCTCGGCAAGGGCCATCACTTTTAAATGATCAAAGTGTTTGTTTGGGGAGAAATCAGTCACATAGACTAATGGTTCCCAAACTGATCTGAAGCATTTAGGAGAGAATCCTCTGTGGTTCATTTAGGAAGTATTTTAAGGAAAATGTGAGGGCTAATAAAATACAGGATCAAGTGGGAATGTTCTGGAATAAAGACACACAAAATGGTCATTATATTACTTTTTGGGACATAGATTTCAAATCAGCGAATGTTCAAAAATAAGAAATAAGAATTCTAAATCATAACATATAAAAATACAAAGTAAATCTAAGAACCAATATTTAGGACATATGCTAAATGAAAATGTGTATCATATAAACACATTTTGTATAATTTAATAAAAATTATATATAGTAGAACTTGAAAATAGAAAGCTTAACATTACCTTTAAAATTTTTATAGTATAAAGGTTAAATTCTTATTCTTTGTAAGTAGAGGTAATTTAAATAGAGAGTGCTAAATTTTGATCATAAAGAATATGTTTCTATTCCGATATTATATTCTCAAATGTCTCAGTCATTTGTGGATTTCTACGTACTTGAGTTTTTTTCCATTTATCCACTTAAATCAGCAGTGATAATAAATTTTTGGTGACTACTTTTAAAATTTTGGACAATAGTTCAGGAGTAGCTAATTGTAAAAATGGCCAAAAGGATATTTAAGGTCTTTATGAGATATTTTCTAAAGAAGTTTGGTAGCATTTTGCTTGTTAATGTTTATTTTAGGTCAGGCAATCAAACATATTGTCAAGAATTAGATGATATTAAGTTGCTATCTTAAAGAAAAAAAGGAATACAATGTGTTTCATTGTCTAAAGGAAGCTAATCAGTTCATAAGCAGAAAACATTAAATATTTAGTATTTACTTTTCTTGCATATAGAGTATATATATTTTAATTTATAAAACATTTAAATTTCCTGTTTAGGAGAAGCTGCTCAAATCATGTATTATGTCTGCCTAATGATAATGACAAAGGATGGAATTTCTATAATTGCAATTAATTATAGGATTCTGTAGTACATAGCAAAGACAAAATTTACTCTAAATTATAAAACTTAGATTTCTCAAGAAAAGAACTTGCCTATGTTTTTTAGACCTAAAGTAAACATATCTTAAGCAACAACTACTAAAATATACAGTTATTACAGACATTGGGTAGGATTTCTAAGAGAAATCTTATAGAATCTTAAGGTGCTCTGAAGTTTAAAGAAAACTGTAATAATGACCTGCTCCCACCCTGACGCTATGTTGTAGAACAATGAGTACAAAAAGTTTAATGCAAAGAACAATGACAATAAAATCCCACATGTTTGTATCTGTGTTAGCAGTTCATACTTTTCAATAGACATCAAGTTTACTAAAAGAAAAAAATCATACCTATTTTAGGAAGAGACTGTATATGGTTCATCTCAGTAAACCCCAAAGATAAAAATAGTGTTTGGGATATGTTAAGCAAAAGATGTGTAAAGTTGAATATTAGTCAGTACAAATATTTCACAAAACTTTATGTTACTACATAATTTCTCAAAAGTAGTTTCATTAGACTACATACATTATTATATCCTTTTGGAGAAAATAAAATTTTATATATAGTTTTAATATTTCTGTAGTGATTATTAGGAGCATCAGTATACTGAATTCTGCACAGAACACACAGATTAACCAATATAAATATTTTAATCTCACATGTTAAATATAATCCGATCTACAGTCTTTAATATGGGTGTGCTTAATTTCTAAACTGATTCTAAATATTATAATCATCCAGTCAACATTCAGCCAACGCATGCTAGATAGTTGCCATATCTTATATCAAGCAACTATTTAAGTCACCTTAAATAATCTCTCAGTATCCTTCAACTGAACTATTCCATCCCCAAACAAATAAGGAATGATGATAAGGAATCCATATTGCTTCATTCAGTCTAAAGTCATCAGAGATAATTTAGCTATACAATTCTGCCCAAGTTTTGGTATTGAGGTTATATTCATAGAGGTAGATTTCAGTTGATGCTGAAGGCACTTGTCCTTCAGACTTTTGCCTAATCTAGACTTTTTGCCTTCTCTTCAGTGTATGCAACCCTTCACCTTGTCCAATGCAATTTTTTGCAATTTAGCTCACATGAACTTGAAAGTCTAAGTACACAGAACAACAAAATGTATCAGCGACTGTGTCATTTTGAGTTACTTGTTTCTGTCCTTTTTTAGTAAACTTGGACTGCTGGAATACTGTCTTTCACACCTGGAGTTGACTGCCATGGGCTACTAGTCAAAGGAAGAGTCTGAAAAGCAACGACAATCACAGCAGAAAAACTTCTGGGTTGCCGAATATTACTTACTGTCTTTTATTCTGCCATGCCAATGTGGTGATTCATATGCAATTTCAATTTTAAATTTCATTTTAAGGACAATGTCTTTGTTTTGTCATTTTCCGTTATTTGGCCAACAAGTAAAGAAACACGTCCTGATAGCATTTTTATCTTTAGCTTAAAGAGAGAGACAGAGACAGATAGACACACTCCAAAACAGAAATATAAAGGATGTTTTAATAGTGTCCTGTTTCCACACTCAACTGGTGCAACTGAAGGTTGCCATGCTTAAATTTTTTTTTATTTTTTTAGTTATTTGAGTCATTGTTGTGTTACATCCCCCACTCATATATGTGTCTGTGGACTTAAACTATTATATACATTTTGATATATACCATACATATGTATAAATATTTTATACATACACATATATATGATATGTATTATATGCATATGGATATATGCATTATATATTATATAATATATATTATATATGTGTGTATGTTACAGTTTTGAGTCACAGTTGTGTTACACCTCACAAACAAACGTGTGTGTAGACTTAAATAATATATCCTCACTTCGCTTGATCACTTGACATCCCGTCATTCATTGATTTGCTCGAGTGGGCACCAGTAACGTTTCCATTTGACCCTATCATGTGCCAGTGTAGCCCAATGGCATCTGCTTGCTTCAGGAATACGAATAGCCTCAAACTGTTCGTTCAGTGTCTTGATGAAGAAGTCTGACCATCTTGTCTCGACCATCTTGCTTGGTTCAGGTATTCCTGGACTTGAAATACTTTCCTCTGAAGAGATGCGCCCTTCAGAGGACAGTATTCCAAGCCCAGGAATGCTTAAACCTAGACACAGATACACCAGGCAGAGCAACTACCAGCTCTCCCTTTGCACACAGCCACTTTGTGACCATGCAATTTATCTCCAAATTACCAAGAATATTCTACCCACCCCTCTCAGAGAGTCCAGCCAGCTACTGAGGGTATATCGCCCATCCTGCAGAGCCTGGCAGGCTGTTCAATGCATATTCGATATGCCAAAACCAGTAATAACAATGCTTATCTCCCCAACTTATTAATATATCATGCTAAGATCAAATCTAGGTTGATCAGTTTGGTGTGTTTAGCACAAGGCAAGAACCATACCTGCTATCCCATTGCTCCGACCCCAGTAGCTAAAGCACTTTTAATTCTTCTTTTTGTGGTTCTAGTTATGATACAATCTTTGTAAGTGCTTTAATATACTATTTTTTTAAAAATATTTTTATGCAAGTAAAAATGAAATTCATTGTCTCTGATGATAAGTTGTGAAGTCATTCTCTTGTCTCATCACACCTTACACGCAGAAGAAATATAGCTTAAATATCAGTGACACCTAACTCTTTATACTTCCTATAAATGGACATACTTAATAATTATTCATTGGTTATAAATAATTATTTGAGTGATAAATTAGAATAATCTAATACCAGACAGACTAATGATTTTTTCCTATTTCTAGTTATACTCAATACTGAAGAACATTTTTATGAGTTGACTTAGTTTAGTTCCAGAACTAATCATAATTATAACAAGAATATATTGGAGTCCTCCGTCCCACTATCTTGGTATTATGGATATTCATGGTTCTATTACAGACTGTGCGCCACCATCCATAATGCTTCCTTCCAGTAAGACCTACAGTTTAGGTTCAATTGGTGAACTTTTGTAGCCATTTGACCTGTCATTTGTGTAGACTTAAACTATTAGTTTGATTTTCCATCCTTAGTAACTAGCATTTCATACCCTGATCCCTCCATTATTATACAGTGTCACGCTCAACCACAGTGGCTCAATATCTGGCTTGCCTAGGTACCTAGAATTAAATGTTATTCTTTATATTCCTGATACGTAGGGGAGTTTCTATTTACAGATAGATACTTGTTCTAGAATGACATCTCACCTTACTTGTCTGTCATCTTGGTCTTGCCAGGGGCTTACTAGCTAGTAAATATGAATGCCAAAAATATACTTAATTAATTTTATTCTCCATCTTACCAGAGCTACTTTTTTTAAACTTTTAATTCCCACCAGTAGAAGCTAAACTTTTCTGCTGAAGTCTAATAAAACAGGGAATCAAACAGTACAAAACTTATTAAACCTTGGGGCTGGAGCGATATTCCAGCGGGTAGGGCATTTGCCTTGTATGCAGCCGTCCCGGGGTTCAATCCCCGGCATCCCATATGGTCCCCAGAGCACTGCCAGGAGTAATTCCTGAGTGTAGAGCAGTAACCCCTGAGCATTGCCGGGTATGACTCAAAAAACAAACAAACAAAAAAAAAACAAAAAAAACCCCAAAGTTTATTAAACAATATTGAATTACCATAATGGTTCTGAATATTTCAATACTTTTGTTTACTCTTTGTCTCTGACGTTCTCTTCTCTCTCTCTCTCTCTCTCTCTCTCTCTCTCACACACACACACACACACACACACACATCCTCAAGGGAAATAATTATAAATTAATGTTGAGATATTCTAAGACATGAAAGAGTTATATCTAGATTTTCTGAGACATAAACCAATTGGGTGCTTGGGAGATAGCAATGTGGGTAAAGCACTTTCATTTAGTGCATTCAACTAATCTAGGTTCAATGCCCAGCACTGCATATGATCCCCTAAGCCTTGTCAGGAGTGACCCTTGAAAAAAGAGAGAAGAGTAAGTCATGAAGACTGCAGGATATCGTATCCAAAAAGACAAACAAACGAGAAATTAGAACGCTTTTATTTATATCACAACATAGTTGAAAATAACAGCTTTCTTGTTGCTAAATGACTTTACGTGATAATAGTGCTTTTGGTTTCATAGGCTATCTCAAAACAGACTGAGCAATAGAGAAACATTTGCCTTTGTTTTAGTTGTGTTACTTTGAATCCTCATAGATTTGGCATCCAGTGAAGCTAGATTCTGATTTGCAAGATAAAGGTTGAATTTAGAAGTTAATTTTTATTTTAAAATTATAATTTAGGTGATACAGCTACAATATTATTAAAGTTTATGTCATTAGTTTACAAAGTTAGCTGCGCCACACTAAACCAAAATGCTGTGACCTCCACCACTATGGCCCTGTGTCCTGTGTTATAAATTTGTATTTTGAGAGGGAGGGTGGGGCTATATATAATAAGGCTTTGGGAATATTCCTAACTCTATTCTCAGGAGTGACTCTTGGAGGTTCTCAGGAGATCATATGTGCCTGGGGGGTGGGGGGTCAAATTCAGGTTGGCAGGGCACAATTTATGTACACCACCTCTGTGTTATCTGTGTGGCCCCAAAATCCATAGTTATAAAAGGACCACCCAAAACATGCTTATGATAAATTATACTTTGTTACCACTGTACCAGAGAATGATGTTATTTCTCTGGTTCCCCTACACAGCCATATATACCTTAATATGGTTTTTAGAACATCTCCATGAAATGAGCCAAGACAATGCATATAAGACTTATTTTCTTTTTCTGTAGAAACAATTACTAAATAAATTACCAAAGAAATTAGCAAAACAATTACCAAAGAAAAATCACTGGTCATTTTAAAGTGTGACTAGACAAGGCAATGAATAAAACTCAAGGTTAAAGATATCTTCCAGAAAGCGAGAACAAAAGCTCAGATAAAGGAACTGCACTCGTTTTAGTGATTTGATAACTTGCCTTGTCCATAAAAATGCATAGTGATATGATACATTTGAAT
Source organism: Cryptotis parvus (assembly GCA_021461705.1). NCBI lineage: Eukaryota > Metazoa > Chordata > Mammalia > Eulipotyphla > Soricidae > Cryptotis > Cryptotis parvus. The sequence continues at coordinate 90,888 of JAJIBD010001149.1, read as the reverse complement.
CATAATGTCCAGGTCAAATGCCATTTTTGTTTTTTCTTCCTTACTTCTCAAAGCAACAGATATAAAAATAGGAAGCTCAGTGTCCATCATCAACAGATATCTGACAATAGTACAAAATCAACATAGTCTTTGCAAAGCTTAAGGCAATATAGAATACTAAGAACTTATCTATTCAGTTTAATTTGGACTTAAGTATTTGCTCAGCCACATGTTTTATATGTGACTGGAGAAGTATGCAAATTTGTGAAAGTGACATGATAGCATACTTATCGTGTCCTAACTAGAGCATCACTGTATCACTGTATCACTGTCTTCCCGTTCATCGTTGACTTTTGTTATTAAATCATTTAACATTCAAACATCTTGGCAAAATCCCAAAGCCACAGTATTTGGTATGTATTAGCCACTTAAAATTTAAAACCAGTATCTTGTCTTTCCTAAAAATGGAATAATGTCAGAAAGAAAGACTCATTATATGCCATATAGCATCAATCTATATGGCATGACTATCTATAGTACAAAATGTGTTTTGGTTGAAGAAAAATAGGTTTGGAGTTTTAATAAAAGGGGACGTATTGGAACTCAGCAGCTTACAAATGTAAATATTTTATTCATTCAAAATTCTTTTCTTCTTATATACCCTGCCATTTACAGATTTCTAAAGGACCCATAAAAGACAATGAAAGAATTAAGTAGTTTTGGTTATTTATGACTTTGTGGTGCCCTGTTGATACTTAGAACTTGTAAGAAACACTTCTGTCCAACATAATACAACATACATTTCCATCTGCTTATGGGTGATCATTTCACTTGTCCTGTCCAGGCTTATTTAAATATAATCATACAAAACTTGGAACAAAATGTAAGTTACTATTTAACTCAAATATCTACCTTAAATACTGTGAAAAATTATGTCAGAGTTTACATAGTAATAAGATTAGAAGTTAGAAGTTTTAAACACTATTCCAACACTCTTTTACATACACAGATGCACACATATGTGTGTGTATATATCACTTGATCACTTGATCACTTGAATCCCGTTATTCATGGATTTGCTCGAGCGGGCGCCAGTAACATTTCCATTGGACCTATCACGTGCCAATGTAGCCCAATGGCATCTGTTTGATTCAGGAATATGAAGAGCCTCAAACCGTTCCTTCAGGGTCTTAACAAGGAAGTCTGACCATCTTGTAGGTGGGCGGCCACGTGATCTTTTGACATCCCGTGGGATCCAGTCGGTAACGGCTCTAGTCCAGCGGTTGTCTCCAAATCGCATTACATGTCCAGCCCATCTGATTTTCGATGTCTTGGCAAACGAGACAGCGTCCCTGATTCTGGAATAGCGACGGAGGTCAGAACTCCGGATTCCTTCTCTCACTTGAGTGAGACGTGATATTCCAAGCATAGCTCTTTCGATGCCTCTCTGGGAGACCCGAATAGCATTCTCATCCTGCTTTCGTAGGGCCCAGGTCTCTGAGGCGTATGTTAATGCAGGGAGAACGGTGGAGTCGAAGAGATGTGCCCGGAGCCGGAGGTTCTTTGTCCTTTTAGCTATTTCTTCGATGCCTTTGAAGGCATTCCATGCCGCTCTCTTCCTCCTGCGCAGCTCAGGTTTTAGGTCGTTCATCATGTTGACTTCTCGACCTAGGTACACATAACTGCTGCATTCAGAGATGTTTGTTCCATTGAGAGTGAATGGGGCCTCAGGAACTAGTTCATTTCTCATGAACATAGTTTTCTTCAGATTCAGCTGTAGACCTACCTTTCCACATTCTCGGTCAAAGTCAGCCAGCATTTGTGCCGCTTGGCTAATGTTTGGTGTTATTAGAACAATGTCATCAGCGAAGCGGAGGTGGTGTGAGTTGCCGACCATCTATCTTCACTCCCATTCCCAGTGTATATATATATACATATATATATATATGAGTGTGTGTGATGTGCTAATATTATCAATATTAAATCTTCAAGCAATCAAAATACTCTCAAGCAATTATTTTCTGTGTCTAGAAACCATGACAGGAATAGAATGTTGACTTTGCAGATAAAATAAGTCAACAGTTATTAGAGATTTATATGTGACAATTGCCTTTTTCTTTAAATGTATTTGATAATTCTTTAAATAACCCCTTAAGAGACATTGCTATCATTATTCTTTTTTTTTGAGAAACATGAGACATAAGAGCAGCAAAACTCAACAAACATAAGGAAAATAATAAGTCAAAGAACTTTGTAACAATATGGCAGACTCTTGGTATTTCTATGTAGATATTGGTATTTCTATGTGGTATTTATTTCAATTCTATTTTTGTCTCCACGATTTAAAGCACTGTGAATAAGAGGGTTCCATGCAGACACTGCTCCACCAGTGATATCTTCTCCACCATCCTCATCTTAGGTTTCCTCCTTGCTGCCTCTCTCCTGCCTTCACCCAACGTCTCCCCACTATAATAAATTCAGTTCAGTTCTCAGGTTTTGTCATCTTTGGCCATTTGTAATTTCTTATTCGGCTCCTTTATATTCTATATGTGAAAGTGATGAGTCTGTATTTATTCTGTCTCTAACTTCATTCACCTTGATATCCTCTTGCCTGATATCCATCCATTTTAGGGGCAAATTGAAACATTCAATTTTTCTTAAAGCTGAGTAGCATTCCTTCATGGAAACATACCATAGTCGATAAATAAATCTAGTTTCTTTACAGAATCATCTGTTCTTGAATACTTGGTTGCTCCCAGATTTTGGCTATCATGAATAGCGAAACAATGAAGATAAGAGCACAGTCTTTTTGGTTAAAGTTTGGAAGACCTTGTATCTGATGCCCAAATGTAGAATTTCTGGTTTATATGGAAGATCAATTCCTAATATTTTGAGGAGTACCCATCGTGTTTTTCAAAGAGGTTGAATTCATCAACATCCCCACGACTAGAGGACAGGGTTCACTTATCTATCTACCTGTCTGTCTGTATGTCTGTCTGTCTGTCGGTCCGTCCGTCCGTCTGTTCGTCTGTTCATCCATCCATCCGTCCGGCTGTCTATCTGGCTACCTTTCTACCTACCTACCTACCTATCTACCTACCTGCTATCTATCTATCTATCTATCTATCTGTCTGTCTGTCTGTCTGTCTGTCTGTCAGTCTGTCTGTATATCTAATCTATCTCTCTACCTACTACCTACCTCTCTATCTACCTATCTCTGTAGCTAACTATCTATCTCTCTATCTACTTATCTATCTACCTATTTCTCTATCTACTTATCTCTCTATCTACCTATCTAGGCAAACATAAAATGCGGTATTTGAAGAGAGAATATTCAAAACCTCTTACAGTTAACAAATCTTTATGTTGTCCAAAATACAGTCTCTGTTAAGTGTAAGCAGTATTTGCTAATACAGTGGCTATTTGTCTTATTATTCCAAAAGACTTATCTTATTATTCCTATCTTCTACAATTAGGCCAACCATTTATCATGACCATAGAATATCAATCATAGCTTCAAGTCTGGAATGACACAGACTGATAGAAAATTTCCTCTTCTTTCCTTTTTCTCCCTCCCTCCCTCCCTCCCTCCCTCCCTCCCTCATTCCTTCCCTCCACCTTCCTTCCTTCCTTTCTTCCTCCCTCCTTCTTTTCCTTCCTCCCTCTCTTCTTCCTCCCTCCCTCCTTCATTCATTCCTTCCTTCTTCCTCCCTCCCTCCTTCATTCATTCCTTCCTTCTTCCTTCCACCTTTCCTTCCTTCCTTCCTTCCTTCCTTCCTTCCTTCCTTCCTTCCTTCCTTCCTTCCTTCCTTCCTTCCTTCCTTCCTTCCTTCCTTCCTTCCTTCTTCCTTCCTTCATTCCTTCTTTCTTCCTTCCTTCAGTCCTTCTTTCCTCTCCCTCCCTCCCTCGCTCCCTCCCTCCCTCCCTCCCTCCCTCCCTCCCCCCCTCCCTCCCTCCCTCCCTCCCTCCCTCCCCTCCCTTCCTTCCTTCCTTCCTTCCTTCCTTCCTTCCTTCCTTCCTCCCTCTCTCTCTCTCAATGTTTTTCTGTTTTCTCTTTTCCTTTTGCCTTTCTATGTGTCTCTTTTGGCTCTTTGTTCTGTTTTATCTTAGTTCTAATTCATTTTAAGATATTAAAATATTAAAGGCATTATTACTTGCAGTAAAATTGATAATAATATTTTATGTTTGTATGTTGCTACACCATACACAGAGTGATCAAGCAATATTCTTTCACATAATCCCCGAGCAGTTCTTTCCTTTTCTTGCTTCCCTTCACCTGCTAAGACGACTCTCTCAGAACATAAAAAGAGGTACAAGTTCTATTTTGCCCTCTGAGAGTCTCGTTTGTATAACCTATAACTATGTCACACAGAATTCTATTAGACCAGCCATAAGATTATGTGGATAAGAATTTCTAAGACCTCCACCCTAAGACCCAGATGTCTCTAGGAGATAATATTTAAATTTTCCCATTTTATGAGTGATTCATTTGAAGGTAAATTCTTCAGATCTGAGTACAGCAGTCTTATAAATCATATAAATATTCCCTCCTAATACCTGCTTAAGTTTAAGATTTGTGAGTTAAATAAAAATGTGCAATGGTTTATTGTGAAATAATAAATATTATACATGTTTTAAATGTCTTTTCCATCTTATTTTCTCTTTTAAACTAGTTTAAATTGAGCTTATGTTCTAACTCACAGTGAGTCTGGCAAGCTACCCGTGTTGTATTTGATATGCCAAATACCAGTAACAATTATATGCCTCATTCCCATGACCTGATGGAATGGTTTGAGGCTCTTTATGTTCCTGGAGTGAGCAGATGCCCTTGGGCTACACTAGCATGTTACAGGATGTATGGAGATGTTTCTGGTGCCTGCTCAAGCAAATTGATGATCAATGGGAAGACAAGTGATACAAGTAATACAAGTGATGTTTGTAACCAAAGCAAACTTGATCCAAAAGGCATATAGATTTTTAAAGCATCTTTGTAGATTTCTGCAATCTAATTTTAATAGAGAAAACAGGAGAAATTAAATATTTCTTATACTACTTAGTAAGAATTTTAATCAATTTCCCTAAGATGGACTTGTTTTGGCTACATAATTAGTAACGACTAATTTGTTTTCTACATATTAATATAAATTTTAAATTTTAAATAAATCTAAGCAAATAACTCAAATTAGCAAAAGAATTACTAGATGTATTTTCTAATAATGCAATTTTATTTTTTTTTAACTGCAACTAAAAACTTTGGGAAAATGTGCTCGTACTACTGGTGAATAATAAAACTTTATTTTGCCATGTATGTTCAATTAACATTTTTCATAGATATATCAAATATTTTGGAATCCTTATGATATTGTGACAAAAACAGAGGGGTTATTTCATTCAAGGAAATAAGGTCATCTCTGTCTCAGATGATCATTGGCAATAAAGAAGAATCCTTTCTAATAAAAAGTCATATTTTCCAGCTGCCAATGCTATGACTTCTTTAAAATATGCCAAGAGTTACAAGTTCTCTCCAGAAAAATACTTGCTTTATTTTTAATGCTTAATAAAATATCAATATTTTACGTACTATATAGTACATATATATACAATTATATGATTTTCTTTTATTCAAATAGCTAACTTTAATTATGGTTTCTGATTCTCCTACTTGAATCTGACTTTTTAAAGTTTGATTTTAGAATATATTAGTTTGTTTGGGGCGGAGCAATAGTCCTGTGGGTAGGGCTTTTGACTTGCATGTAGCTGACCAGGTTTGATCTACGGCATCCCATGTGGTCCCTCAGGCACCACCAGTAGTGATTTCTGACTGCAGTAACCCCAGAGCATCACTGGGCGTGACCCCTCCGAGAGAGAGAGAGAGAGAGAGAGAGAGGAAGAGAGAGAGAGAGAAAACATTTGCTTTCGGTTGAGATTTCAGGGCAATGACCGTCGGTACACAAGACGATCCTAGTAGTTAGAACTACTCTCAAAATATTGTACTGAGTTTTAAGTTCAAGTAATTCTTGATCTGCCTCAGTGGCTACTGAAAATAACTTTCATAGGGCATTATACATCCTAAAACCTTTGTTTAAAACTGAATGGGGTTTATTTTCATCTGTCCTCTATATTGCAATCAGCATCTTGACCCTAGCTAGGGACATCAGAAATTACATTTTCCAGGCATTTCATTCCTACGGAAGGAAAAAAATAATTGCAAGCAGCTCATCGCACAGATCTCTGCCAAACACAGGCCTTTAAAGTTTAGCAGGTCATGTTCCAATCCAGCCTTTTTTCACCTAATCTTTCCTCCCTGAATTATCCCAGCCATTTATTTCCTGTCCCAAAACTTAACTTTTGATCTGTGATAGGTATTAACTTACTATGTGGTAAATGCGTTTTCAAATTAGTCTTCTGTGACTATTTTAATAGCACTGAGCACTGGTAATACTGTTCTCTTCCTCTTTTCTTCCACTCTGGTCAGACTCCGGGCCTTCCCAAGGCTCTCAAGTTCATTGGTTTAGAAGCCCTTGAGATACATTAAAGAGCTAATGACCCATAAACTTCAGGCTTGATGTTGTTTAACCCTCTCTAGTTTTCTTTCTGTGTATGTAAAAGTCCACCACCACAGAGTGTCCATTTCCAAGTTATACATCTGCAGGTTTCTAGGGAAAATTAGTAGTCTTCACTGTGAAGTTGATTTAAAACTTGAATATTGAAATTCTCCACAGTGTTGTTACTCCTTTAGCATGGAAGTGAATAATGTTAATATGTCTAATTAATATCTAAAGACACTTTTTCCCATTTGAACAATTACAAAAAAAATTATTCTTTTTCAGGATACATTGTGTTTGAATAAGGACTTCATTATGGAATCATTATTCTACTTTTTCCATGAGGAAATACAAATATTAAAAAAAAAACCTTGTAGTTCCACTGTCCCTCCAGACACAAGAGAGAGACTACACTGATTAATATCTACTAATTATTTTGATAAATCAAATAGTCTAATGTGCTACTTTATTTCTATCATTTACCAGCAGTACTATCTCACCTCAGTTCTTAGAGAAAGAACATCTAAAACAAAACCTGAATATTTTAAAAAAAACAGTCCCAATATAGTCTTTGCTTGACTGGGAAAACAAAAAGTGTATGTATACATTTTGTGGGGGCAGGTAGACCAATGAGTTCTTAGAGCTTGCACTTTTTTTTCTTACATGATTTATTCCTAGCACTGCTCATGGACCATATATGGTGCCAGGAGTCTAATCAGGGTCTTACTTGAAATGACCTCATACATGGCAAATAAAAAAAGTAGTAAACAGGTAATATTACCTAGCAAAATCAAAAATAAAATGAGACAGTTTCTGTTTTAATATTGAGTTTTAAAAGCACTTGTTAGTTTCATTTAAAAACCTCACAAGCTCTGTTAAGTTTTTGCCAAATATGGATGTGAATGATGTTGGAATGTGGAGCTCTCAGAGGTGGTGATGAAAATAGTTTCATTCAGCTTTTTTGTGATTATTAAACTGCTCATTTGGTTGAGGCAATCATTAGTGTCTTAATGTGAAGCAAGAGCTTCAGGATAAGAACTTCTGGTTGAAGATCAATATGAGAGATATTGTTTCAGTTATAGCCTTAATAATTGTAACTGTAGGGAGTCTGGCAGAGCCAGTTTTATGAATTAATATAATATGGAATTCACCAGGTACAAATGGAGAGTAAAAATAAAGGGGGATTACTAGTAGTGACTATACTGGGAATATTTGGGTGAGAGGGAATTGCTTGATAAATGCAAGTTGACTTAAAGTGGGCTCTTGTAATAGTGAACACAAACACTTCGTCCAATAAGAAAATGCTATTTGAGGGCCAAATTGGAAAGGAAATTCAACCATAGAGAACAAAACTGGAAAAGACCCTTTGTAAAACAATTAATTTTATTCATTCCATTATCTTGTAATGTTCCTTGAGGGATATTCTTTTATTTTCTTAGTAGAATCAAACATACCGTTGACATTTTCATGTGATTTGCTGCTAAGGTAAAATCATATATTTGGACAGAAGATATAAGCAACTTGGTCCAGATACTATTACCAATCTCCAAAGAAATAATATGCCATTAACCTTTCATGATTAATAGAGCTCATCAATTTATCCTGGGGCAAAATTTAAATGAAAAATTACATTTAAAGTTTCTACTCAATTTACTCAAGATAGAATGAGGCTTTTCAAAAAATTTTTGTGGAATATTTTTACTATCTGAGTTTAGTTTCTTTTTTTATCACTACCTTGATATTTGTCCTTTGAGTCTATCTTTGATCATTTATTTTGCATGTTGAAACCAGTTATAATTTTCTTTATATATAGATTGACTTTTCCAGCATGCTTTGTGAGGTTTTTTTTTTTTGCTTTTTTGGGTCACACCCGGCAATGCTCAGGGGTTACTCCTGGCTCTGCATTCAGGAATCACTCCTGGCGGTGCTCGGGGACCATATGGGATCCCGGAATCGAACCCTGGCCGGCATAGGCTGGCCTCGTGCAAGGCAAACGCCCCTACCCGCTGGGCTATTGCTCCGGCCCCTGCTTTGTGAGGTTTTAAGATTGCTTTTCTTGAACCAGATGTGATACCTGCTATGTGAGTAAGAAGTACAAAAGAAATTGTGATTTTCTTATATGAGGACATGAAAACTATCATTTTAAACAAAGGTATTTAATATTGCTTAGATTATACCAGAACTATATTCAAATCAGTTCATATTACATCTATGTAAATTAATGATTATATATTACATATAAAATACTTTTGGTTAAATAATATTTTTGCTTTTATCATATCTTTAGGTCATCTATAGCATACAGATTCATTCGTTTGCCACATCTCCATTTCTCTGAAGTACATTTAGCTCTCAGGAAACTGAATTTATAAGTATGTATGTGAAATATGTACATTTTTATTCAACATTTATTAAAAATCCCTTTAGTCTTGAAATATGCTGAATTCTTCTGGCTAACACCCAACTTTTATGACTTTAACTTCTTAACTTCAGGCTAATTGCAGGGTTAAGGTTAATTTTATGTTTATGCTTTGTCCCAATGAGGTTTATTTATATATGTAGCATTGGATAACATGTGTTGGTAGTTGACAAAAAATATGTGACAGAAAGAAATCCAATCTCCTAGACATAGCTATCAAGACTCATATGACTGATAGTCCCCTAATCACTGGTATTTACCTATGGAAGAGTGCAATGTTAAAAAAATACATTCTATGCTTAAAGCATAAACACCACATGTAAATTATGAACTGGCACTGATATTAGTTCCTTATTGTCAAGGTGTAAAAAGTTAAAAACCACTATATATATACATAAATACATATGTATACAATATGCAAAATATATACAATATATATTTATATATAGTGTATATACACATTAATATATCCACTTAAAATATATATTTATATATAAAGTGTATCTATCTATCTATCTATATGTATAAATAGATAGATAGATAGATAGATACACTTTAATAAATCACTGAAACTTCAATCTTCCAACAACCATGTCTTACATCTGGCACTTACCCTTATCGCATATTTGGTTCCTTTCATCAATTCAAGTTTCTCCATCTAGCCATCTGGTAGCCTCTCAACTTCCTTTCCACCAACAATCAATATATCTGTATGTCTTTTTAGTTTTACGTTGATAGTTTTCTTAATTTGATTTATTCTCTTGTCTCTACTCAATAAATCTAACGTAAGGAAAAGATGATTTATAGGGCCAAAAGCTCTTTGGACTCTTTAATAGTGCTCCCTTTGTCTATTGTTTTTGTCTTCTAATTCTTATTCAATAGACTTTTAGATTTTCCCAGTGGAAAACCAGCAGGACAGTTCTACTGTTCAAGAAGGGAGACATCCATGACATTGGCAACTATCACCCCATCCATCTGTTGTCCATCATCTACAAGCTGTTCACTCTAGTCATCCTGAACAGGATTGGCAGAACATTAGGTGAAGGACAACCATGCAAGCAAACTGACTTCCGAAAAGGATTCAGCACAATCGACCATATCCACACAGTAACCAAGTTCATTGAGGTTTGTAGGGAGTACAAGTTGCCCCCTCTGTCTCACGTACACTGATTTAAAGAAAGCCTTTGATTCTGTGGAGACTGAAGCGGTCATTGAAGCCCTAGCCAAACAGGGTGTTCAAACCCAATACATCAAGATCCTTTGTGAGCTGTATTATGGATTCACCATCAGGATCTCACCATTCTACAAGAAGTGATCATTGATGTCAAAAGAGGAGTTCGGCAGGGTGATACCATTTCACCAAAACTCTTCAGCGCCACCCTTGAGAACATCATGAGACAATTAGAATGGGAAGGAATGGGAGTGAAGATAGATGGTCGGCGACTACACCACCTCCACTTCGCCGATGACATTCTTCTAATAACACCAAATATTAGCCAAGCAGCACAAATGCTGGCTGACTTTAACCGAGAATGTGGAAAGATAGGTCTACAGCTGAATCTCAACAAAACAATGTTCATGAAAAATGAACTAGTTCCAGAGGCCCCATTCACTCTCAACAGAACAATCATCTCTGAATGCAGCAGTTATGTGTATCTATGTCAAGAATTCAACATGATGAACGACCTAAAAACCTGAGCTGCACAGGAGGAAGAGAGTGGCATGGAACACCTTCAATAGCATTGAAGAAATAGCTGAAAGGACAAAGAAACTCCGGCTCTGGGCACATCTCTTAATGTGCTCAGATTAAGAGAACTCCACCATTCTCCCTGCATTAACATACACCTCCGAGACCTGGGCCCTACAAAAGTAGGATGAGAATGCTATTCGGGTCTCCCAAAGAGGAATCGAAAGAGCTATGCTTATAATCCTTTGTTTATACCTGTAATGGGTATGGTACCACCCTTCTACACTCTGTTTAGTGTTCTTTGTTGACAGGACCCTCCCTGTGAACAGATAGAATTACTTTGGTGTACATAAGGGGACTGACTTAAGGCTTCTTCTCCTTTTCCCCTTCTTTTGGGTAGGGCTCCTCTTGGGTGAGATCCTCTCTCTTTGGTGGGTGACTTGGGCTCTCTTGTATGGTCTAAGTTCTGACCAGATCTAGAGTTCTTTCATTATATTGGAATTCAGTGGTAAAGCTTTTGTACTATTAAAAGCCTTTTTGGAACTGCAAAAAAAAAAAAAAAAAAAAAAAGAAAGAGCTATGCTTGGAATATCACGCCTCACTCAAGTGAGAGAAGGAATCCAGAGTTTCAACCTCTGTGGATGTTCCAGAGTCAGGGATGCTGTCCTGTTTGCCAAGACATCGAAAATCAGATGGACTGGACATGTAATGCGATTTGGAGACTACCGCTGGACTAGAGCCATTACCGACTGGATCCCATGGGACAGCAAAGATCACGTGGCCGCCCACCTACAAGATGGTCGGACTTCTTTGTCAAGACACTGAACGAACAGTTTGAGGCTCTTCGTATTACTGTAGCAAGCAGATGTCATTGGGATACACTGGCATGTGATAGGGTCAAATGAAAAAGTTACGCTCGAGCAAATCCATGAATAACGGGATGACAAGTGATCAAGACTTCTAGATAAATTAGTATTTAAAGTTATTTGTCATAAAATAAATATCTTATATTACATACTCTTTTCATCTATGAAAATTCCCTGTTCCACATCACCTTTAATCTACCGTCACTTAACTCTGATCTTTCGATAGATGCTATGCTTAATTTATAATATTTTCTGTAGCAACAATGTTATCTTATTAAAATTCCATTTCTTTACCTTCCAAGAATCTAAAGTTGAATATGTGATCATTTCAAATTGTGGTATTTTAGTAGGCATAATTGTGCCTTTCATAGAAGCTAGTTTACATATAGTAGATTCAGCATGCACAGGTCTTCTGCCCTTTGCTTGTCTTCTTCCCTGGCTGTAATGCTGTTGAAATACTAAATGCAAAATAACCATCTGGTGGCCATAAGACATTTTAAAGATGATGATAAAGAGAAGCCTGTCTCACTAAATATATATATATATATATATATATATATATATATATATATACACACACACACCATATACACTTATATATTGAAAAAAACATTATGACTTCTAGGGAATGATTTTCTCTAAATTAATGTTTCTTTAAGAAGTCCATTATGATTTAAGTTAGTGCTATTTTTATGTTGAATGAAACCAAAAGCAACCTGAGTCATCTATAAAATACATATGACTCTTTGTGGTCTAAATTCATTATCTAAATGAATGACTGAATTTCCTTCTTAGAGTTATGTTTAATTTGAAAGTAGTATGACAAATATAATTATCTCTCAAATGTTTAGTCCACAGGGTAATTTTGAGATATAAGTAAAATCATGACCTGCTTTCTCTGCCTTTTTCTCTGGTGGCCTAATTATTTCTATACAGTATATATGTATAATGCATCTTTAATTAAAGTAATTAAGTCCCCACCCTGCCCTTCTACTCTTGTTCATGGTAACTAGTTTTCTCTTCAACAATATATGGTAATGGCCATTCCAACTATTCCTCATGCTATTACCAGAATCCTAATATCTCTACTGTGTTGCTTTGTAGGAGTGTCAGTCTCGAACTGAATGTAAAGAGACTGGTAATGATATATGACTAAATAATTTTGGCTAAGTATATGTCACCTCTGCAGGGGAAGAACACATACCTAATTTGGTTAGGCGTGCATCATTCTTTGTGAACTACAAGCCAAGTAGTGAACTGAGGTATAGTTTTCAGCTTCAATGAATTAAATCAGGACTGTTCATTGTTCAGATATTGATAAGCTATGAGTAATTTTCCTTTAAAACTAGGTCCTTGATCCTTATTGATATAACTCTAGATTCTAATTTTTTCCTACTTTGATGAATATATTTACCTTCGAGTACATACAGAATCAATTTGCAATAAAATGAGAATAGGAATCAATAGGCAATAGTACCTGCTAAACATTTTGCACTTTTTAAAAGATTTTGTTTTAAAAGAATCTTTTTTTTTTTCAAATTCCATTTAAGTCATTATGATGGTTTTAAGAAGTCTTCCTTTACTGGTAAATATCCATTGTGAACACATAAAACTTCAAACAAGGGAATAAGTTTTCAACATAAAACAAAAAATACATACACTAAAGTTGTGCATAGTAAAATACATTACTAATTAATTTTTAAAAATTTTTTTTAAATTTTATTATTATTATTATTATTATTTTTTTTGCTTTTTGGGTCACACCGGCGACGCTCAGGGGTTACTCCTGGCTCTGCACTCAGGAATTACTCGTGGCAGGGGACCATATGGGATGCTGGGATTCGAACCCGGGCTGACACAGGCCGGCCGCGCAAGGCAAAAGCCCTACCTGCTGGGCTATCGCTCCGGCCCCTGACATTACTAATTAATTAAATTATTCTTCTAGTAGTTCAAATGAGGAAAAGACCAATGGGACAAAGTCCAAGTATGAGGTTCAGTTTTAATTGGCTGTTTAAAGTAAGGTAGAATCTTAATTGGTTTAAAACACAGTATACATTAGATACAATGCCTTCTTCTGGTCAAGCTGAAGGTACCAGACTATCACCAGAGAGCATTTAACAGGGTTGGGTTTCAGGGCTTATGTGTCATAATATAACTCTAGCTCAGAATTTTGGACTTTACATTAAACACACTTGGAGTCATATTTCAGTTTCATCATCTATTTGTTGTGAATATTTAATAAAATCTGTTTTATCATTTAGCACAGAAACAAATAAATGATACATGTTCCAAAGAGCTAATTGTGAGTAGGCATTACCATTGAGGCCAACATGCATATTGGTCAGTATCAGATACTAAAGAAGATGTTTAAACTATTAGAAATACAAGTAAATTAAGAACATGTTGATTAAGACTTCAAGGTAATTTGATTGAAAAGAGTTCAACAGACAGGTCAGTATTAGGAACTGATTTGTTGAAATGTGGTATTCAAATGGAAAAGAAGACACAAAGCACTTCAAAGCTATCTCTTAAGACCCAGAAAAAGGCCTTAACATGTGGGTAACATAATTTTAATAGTCATTTTTTCTGAAATATTTGAATATTTTCTGTCATACATAATGCTTAAAATAAATTACATCTTATTTTTATTTTCATTTATAGTGTGGGTTGGAATTTCAAAAATAGTAAACAAATCTGTCCAAAGTAACACTACAAAAAGCTAATATTGTCATTAGTTTGTCCAACAGTAGTCTATATTCATAACATCTAGAATCCTAGTAGTTCCTACAGAGTAGCAAAACACTATGAAAGTAATCATACAGATTTTCTTTAAAGGATGGCACTCCCAATTTAAAATGCCTAAAAATAATTCTAATCATGGGTCAAGTGTTACCAGTTGAAATACTGAGCCTCTACAAAAGTAATAGCTTACAAACAAGGGCATTGCACCCATCTGTGACACTCGCCGTTGACAGTTCTGGCTGAACCTGGAGAGATCGCCTTGGGGGAGAGAGGCATGCCACACCTCCCATGATTTTGATTTATGATTACAAATGTGCGTGTCAAAGTGGAACTAAATACTGACTCTGAGTATCAACAAATGGTAAAATTTTTTCCAAAGCACAGTTTATGTACTAAATATAAATTACATAATATAATTATGTAGTGATTATATTAAAGAATTCCTTTTTTCACAACTCCAAAACTTTATTCCTACCTAGGAATGGCAATTTAGAAAATTCATACTCAAAGGATATTTATGTTATACAGTTATCTGTTACAACTCAGCACCTTTTTTTTTGGCTTCTAGTGAGCATGTAAAATGTTTGAGACACATATGCTAGACTAGACACATATGCTAAACCAATTCAAATGTCAGCTAGGTGACATGACCAGTGAGGGAGTCTGAACCGACTACTGCAAACTAACGAACATTTGTCTCATCTAGATGGGTATCAACTGCTTCTGCTCAACTTTTTGCTTGTTCCTTGGACAATTGTGATGCCAGGATTTCTGATTTCTACATGAAAGCTATTGCCACTTCAATTGAAAGAAAAGAAGGAAAACACTATTTTGTCCAAGTACAACACATCTTTAGGCCATTTTCGACATGAAAGATGCAAGTCTAGACATCTCTGAGAGTCCTTAGATCTTTGTCTCAAAGGAATGTTTTTTCTCCCTAAAGTGCATGTGTCTTCTCTGCATCATGGCACACAGCTGTTCCATGCAAAGAAGCGCTGGTTGGCTAAAAAGGAGCCGAATTGAGACTGGAGTTCATTTTTGTGGTGTTTCATTTCTTAAGAGATGTCACATGTCAATTGAAAAAAAAATAAGAAATTCTGACAAAGTTTCAAGGAATTCAATTTAAGTTCAATCAGTAAAAAAATGTAAATGATATTACTTGACTACTTGTCAAATATTATCTGATTGAAATATATAATACTGTGAACTGCTAGCATCATTTCTCACTTTCAGAAGTCTGGTGTGATTTCTTTATGAACAAGATTTAGAAGTGCACTGATTCTCATGCAAACTAGATTCTCATCAAGTTTTCAGAACTATTTAACAAAACTCACAGAAGTTAAATCCTAGATAACCCAGAAAAAATAGAATATTTATAAGTTGGTGACAAGAGAATACCCATTTCCATAAGTAATCACAGATTTTGGTGTTGTCTAAAATGCAGCAAGATGTTTGTTAATTTATAATAAAGTTAGAGTCTAAAATTGAAATTAAAACCAAATGAGAAAATCTGAATAAGAAAATTCGTATTTAGCTATATAACAGACTGTTTTTATGCTATCAGTAAAATGTGGTAGGACCCACATTTCCAAATTTATGACTCATAATTGTCATCTGAAATTACGAATTTTATAGCCAACAATTGTTACTCCTGACTAGCCACATTATGCTATTATGCTCCCACCTTTGAATAACTAGTCAGTGGTGATAACTCTAAGGGAAAAAAATGGATGTGTCTTTAGTGCCAAGCCAGTGACACAAATTAATAATATATCACCACTCCAACTTTTGAATTAAAAATAATTTAAAATACAACTCCAGAAGAGCAAAAAAATCACCTGTGGCAAAATGAGTCAGTCATTTGTTTGTGATTGCTGTTCTAGACACATCAGCTCCAATGTGCATATGAATGCTACATTGCTGTAGAGAGTCCTTAGAAATGGTCAGACTTCTAGTTTATGTTGGCAAGTTTAAGAAGCTTTGATCTTCTAAGACTGATTAGAACTAAGTAACTAGGGAGCAAATAGGGACTGGAGAAACGATATGACGAGTAGAGAAAAACTCATATTTATGAGTGCAAAACAGTCTTTGACAATGTCGAGAATCTAATACAATTTTCCTTGTCCATTCTCACAGCAACACTCCCTTCCAATTATACACACACTTGAGAAAAATAAGGAAACATAAGGTCTTGATAGACCCTATTTTCAATCTGGCCCAGGTATGCTGAACCAGAGACTCGCAGACATGGGGCAGAGCTGCTACTTGTTTCCCTGTGCCCAGCTGCTCATGAGGCACCCGGGAGGCATGGCGGGTTCTAGCCCTGGCCTGCCACCCCAGCAGAGCCTCACAACAAGCCAGACGGACCCCCCCACCCCCCACTCCATGGGTCCCGCCATTTTCCACATCCGACTTCCCTCTTGTCACAACTCCACCCAGCAGACCAGACTATCACAGCCCAGATCATTGACACCCACCCTGCAGCAGTTTCTTTTCAATAAGGCCCAGGTATGCTGAACCAGAGACTCTCAGACATGGGGCAGAGCTGCTACTTGCTCTCCCTGTGCCCAGCTGCTCATGAGGCGCACAGGAGGCATGGTGGGTTCTAGCCCTGGCCTGCCACCCCACCAGAGCCTCACAACAAGCCAGACGACCCCCCCCCCACACACACACACTCCATGGGGCCCACCATTTTCCACATCCGGACTTCCCTCTTGTCACAACTCCACCCAACAGACTAAACTATCACAGCCCGGCTTATGCAGCCACTAGCGGCCGCATGGTTCATCAATAAATGATTTATTTAGAGGTGACTACAACAGTATGACACCCGCACAGCAAGCCTGGCAAGCTGCTCATGTCGTATTTGATATGCTAAATGCCAGTAACATTTATATTAGGTCATTCCCGTGACCTAATATAATGGGTTGAGGCTCTTTATGTTCCTGGAGCAAGCGGATGCCTTTGGGTTCTCCTAGCATGAGACAGGACATATGGAGATATTACTGGTGCCGCTCTAGCAAATAGACGATTAACGGGAAGATAGTGATAGTGATAGTGATAGTGATAGGGTTATTACTTCCAATTTACTGCACATGTACATTAGTATCATAACTAGTAATGCATTGCTTTTATTTCCTTTATACATGTGGCACCATGACACACAATACTGCTAATGAATCTCATGTATCCCTTTTCTTTATTTTTATTTTTTGGGTCACACCCAGCGATGCTCAGGTTACTCCTGGCTCTGCGCTCAGGAATCACTCCTGGCACTGCATGGGGGACCATATGTGATGCCAGGGATCGAACCCGGTCTGCTGCATGCAAGGCAAATGCCCTACTACTGGACTATAGTGCTGGCCCTCATGTATCCCATATCAAAACACCACATCCTCCCCTAGAGTGTCTATATCCTCACCACTGTTTCAGTGCCCCTCCTTCCACCTCCTATAACCCCCACAAGGTACACTCAGCTTTTCAGAAAAGACCACTTGTCAAAGTGTGTTCCCTTTGATTATCTGTTGTTCCCTTACTCTATTTATGATTTTTTACAACCCATATTTGAGAGAGAGATCATTCTTAATCTGCCCCTTCTTTTCTCACTAACTTAATTTGGTATGACAATCTCCTTATTCATTCAGATAGCAGCAAATAGCATCTTTTACTCTTTTCTTTTAGGAGACTAGTATTTCTTTGCAGACTAGTATTCCATTTCATAATATTGAAGTTAATAATCACCAAAGGTTCAATGCTACTGACCAAGCAAAATAAAATATCAAAGATAGACAATGACAAATTAAGAAATTTCTGTGCCAGGGCCGAGCAATAGTCCAGCGGGTAGGGCATTTGCCTTGTACGTGGCGGCCCATGCTGGCCCAGGTTTGATCCCTGGCATCCAATATGGTCCCCCGAGCACCACCAGGAGTAATTCTGAGTGCAGAGCCAGGAGAATCCCCTGAGCATCGCCGGGTGTGACCCAAAAAAAAAAGCAAAAAAAAAAAAAGAAAAAGAAATTTCTATGCTACAAAAGACATTATGATCAGAGACACTCCACAGACCTTAAACAATATTTTCCCACAGTGTACTTATGTCATGCTTTCCTTAAATAGAAAAGAATAACACTAGTGATAGATGGATTTATATACTAGATTATCCATTCAAACATCAGCCACAGAAAATCTCAATCACAGAAAATATCACAAGTCATGGATATATGTAATGCAATGTTTAGCCAGACCCCAGTAACAAAGATTACAATGATTTTTGGGGAAAATCGGGACTGAGTCATAGCAAGCAGTGTTTAGGGGTTGTTGACTGACAGGCCTAGCTATCTTGGGAGCTTTGATGTTTTATCCATGCACAGCTTAGTCTATTTACATGTTCTTTTTTTTAAATTTTTTTTTTTAATTTACATGTTCTTAAACCAGGATTCATTCTAATGAAATCTCTCTTCAGTGTAAACACTGATGGAGGGGGTGGCAGTTACAGAAGTCACCTTTATTCTAAATGAATAACTTCTGACTTATTATTATATATCTACTAAGACTTTTATGTTATCTAAATTGGGCACAGCCACAGCTTCTCTTTATACCCACTGGATCCAGCATGGGAAAGTCAGAATTTACCAGGAGACTACCACCCTGGTTATGTTGAGACTATTCTTTAAGATTATAGGAATATCATACTAGTTTGCCCTCAAACTGGTGAGTGTGACCCTTTCAGTATACAGAGAAAAAGATACTCAGAATCACCCTGGTGCCGCCAATAAATAAGGACATTGTGAGTACCATCTAGATTTCATGAAGGACATTGTGAGTACCATCTAGATTCCATGAAATTAAGATATATTACTTTATCCAGCCCCCTCCAATGTTTTATATAAGAGATAATCTCATAATCTCGATGAAGAGATTAGTCCTTGGCATTATCATTTGTTTAGACCTGTAGTAGGGTGTGACACCACCCTTCTACACTCTTCTACTATCTAGAATCTGTTTAGGGTTCTTTGTTGATAAGACCCTCCTTGAAATTGGGATTACTTTTGTGTATATAAGGGTACTGACTTGAGGTAAGCTTTCCTCTTTGGCAGAACTCCTCTCTTTTTGGTGGGACTCCTTTCTGGTGGGATCCACTTTGGTGGGACTCCTCTCTGGTAGAATCCCCTGTGGTAGGATGCTCTCTATGGTGGGATCCTCTTTGGTGGGAGACTTAGGCTCTCATGTGTGGTCTAAGTTCTGACCAGAGCTAAAGTTCTTTAATTATATTTAATTGTGGTGGTCGAACTTTTTGTACTATTAAAAACCTTTTTTGGAGCTGTGCTGGACTCGTGAGTTTTCTTTCATTCCCTGGTGGCCTCAGAGGTAGAAGAGAACTCCTGTCCTGATACTTTTTGGGGGCCCCAGCAGCTCCCCAACAAGGGATCATCCTGGTGGTACTTAGAGGCTCAAACACAGTGTCTGGGACTCAACCAGCTGCATGCGCAACAAACATATTAAAATCTATATTTTCCCTTCTTTCCTCTGTAGTGATTTTCTTTTTAAATCAACATTAGGTAGAAATTTGAATGTCTTGTAAGCACTATTTTCTTGTTGAAAGCACTATTTTCTTGTTGAAACCACACTGTCATAGATTTCAAAGAAACAACATAAATTTAAATTTGTATTTATAAAAAATCCAACATAAAGTCTATAAGACTAAGAAAGAAGGGATAAAAGGTATGCTCAAAATAGGGCTTTATCAATTTAAATAGCTAAAGTATGCTTGGGGTCAGAGCTAAAGAATACTGCAAGTAAGGCTCTTTCCTTGCATAGGCTGACCCAGGTTCGATCTTATATGGTCCTGCAAGCCCCACCAGGATTAATCTTTGAGCACAGAGCTCAAAATAATAACATACTGCCATAGAGTATTGTCCCAAAACAAAACAAATAAATAAACACTACTTGTTACTAAAAACCTGAGTATATCTAAAAATTTCTTGTTGTAAAGACATGGAAAATCAGATGGGCTGGACATGTAACGCAATTTGGAGATGACCGCTGGACTAGAGTCGTTACCGACTGGATCCCACGGGATGTCAAAAGATCACGTGGCCGCCCGCCTACAAGATGGTCAGACTTCTTCGCCAAGACCCTGGAGGAATGGTTTGAGGCTCTTTGTATTCCTGAAGCAACCAGATTCCATTGGGCTACACTGGCACGTGATAGGGCCAAATGGAAATATTACTGGAGCCCGCTCAAGCAAATTGACAAATAATGGAATGTCAAGTGATCAAGTGATGATATCTAAAAATTATGGTAAGATAGAAAATAGGTTAAAATGTGCTTAAACTCTTTTGAGTTTTAAGTAGGTTGAAGTAAGGTGGCACTCATTAATTTCAAAATATATTTTGGGAGATTGCTCATGGTCAAATACAAATCTTGCATGTGTAAGTTCTTGCATTTGCTCCTGACACTGAAAGATACCTTGAGAACTGCCAAGTATGGCCCTACCCACTGAATCCCAGGACTGAATACCATTAGTAGTGATGCCAGACTGCTGCTAGTGTGAGACCTATCAAAATAGAGAGGAATAAAAGTAACACAGCAACTTCTTTTGACATTTATAGCCTATAGAAGCGTATTCTCAGGAAGTTATTGTGAAGTTTCTTATTTCACAGCCCAATATTAAACACTGTGTGAAATATTTATGAAAAATTCAAGGAACATGACTAGTGTTGGGGGTGGAGGGAAATATCAATGGGAAAAATATGCAGAAAGCGAATGAACTGCAGTAAGAACCAGAACTTATATTACAGATTTTATTTCACTTGCATATTTCTCCTAGGAGGACATAAAGTTTGGTATCCCCAAATTTCAAAGCAGTATCTGATATAAGGTAGGTGCCAATAACTGACTATTGGATGGCTAGAAAGAAAGATAGTGAATGGATACATGACAGTAGTTATCCTGTTGACCCACTTTCCATCTTGATCTCTCATAAAGACACAGCAGGGGCAGGTTGAGATGATTTACTACTCAGTGAACTGTACTTATTCATGCTCAAGATGCGCCATTGGAGTAACATTTCATAGGATTTTTATATCAGATAGAGAATGTTAGCATACAAATAACAATAATGAGGTTCCATTCGGAGGCCAAGTTTATTAACCAAAATGCTGTGGAGATAAGAACCCTATGTATGCTGTATTCACCTGTGTTAAAGTTGATGTATTAGAATTTTTTTGTTTGTTTTGAGGCCACTTTCCATTCTGCTCAGGGAAGATTTGTGCCTCTGCACTTGGGGGTCATTCCTGGAAGGCTTGGGGTACTGTGCTGAGTATCAAACATGAGTTGGCCACATGCAAGTAAGCACATTTCCTATTGTACTATCACTTTGCCCCTGCAATAGTATTAGTATTTTGTAGTATTAAAAAATAAATATATATACAATAAAACAAAGGACTGGAACAATAGTACATTGGGTAGGCAAATGGGTACATTGGGTAGACAATGTACAATAGTACATTGGGTAGGCATTTGCCTACCCAATGTACCACTCGGCTGAGCCTGGTTAGATTTCCTGAGTTCCATATGGTCCCAGGAGTAATTCCTATGTACAGAGCCAGAAGTAACACCTGAGCATTGCTGTGTGTGACTCGAAAGAAAAACACTTTTTTAATTTTCCACTAGGATATTTAAAAATATGGAATTTATGAATAACCTATCCAAGAATGCCAATCTCTGTCCTTCTTTCCTGCCTATTTGGTCATATATTATAGGCACTGATACTGTTATTATGCATAGTACAAAGAAAATGTCCACGAAAGGCTACCTGCCAGGCTGTGATCAGTAGGTAAGAACACTCTACGTGATATATTATCAAATATTAGCCAAACTTTCTCAACAATTTTAAAAACAACAGTAGCATCAGTCAGTTTTTCTGTCCTGAGCTCAGTTCATTTGGTCTTTGAATTTTCACTGTTTTTTTCTTTATTTTTTTTTATTTTTAAGTTTTTTTTCTAATTTTTATTTTTTACAGTTACAAAGATATACAATTAAAAAGTTCATATTTGGGTTTTGGTCATACAGTGTTCCAGCACCCATCCCTCCACCAGTGCCCATCTCCCACCACCAACGTCCCCGGTTCCCTCCCCCTCCCCCAGCCCTCCTCCATGGCAGGTTCTTTATTTCTTTCCCTTTCTCTCTCTTTCTCTTTTCCTTCCCCTCCAGACTATGGATTACAGAACATACATTAAAGGGTTGTCATGTGTATCTTTTTGCCTCTATTTAATGCTCAGTTCTAGGTTGGCATCAGTACCCTCGACAATTGTTAGCACTATGCTTTGAGTACAGAATATCAGATCTTGTGTAACTCCTATGATCTGGTTGTAGACCTCCAGGATTTACCCCTACTTTTGGATATTGTCATTTATAGTTGAACAAACAAAACTGTCACTTTGTTTTCCTGTCATCCTGTATTGGATCACTTTGTGCTGCATTATATGATCTAAGACAATCAATGGAAGGAGATACATGTCCCTTCTCATTGGAAATATGAAAACTGCTGCTTCCTTTTGCCCTGCAGGAAAGAAGGAAGATCAGGTGTCAAAAGTAGTGGAGAAAAGTTAGCGTCATCACTATTTCTTCTCTTCTTCAGAAATAATGCAATGATGTGAGGCACGAACATGGTTTCTTCATAAAGAGATAAAATAAAATGGTATTATGGCATTTATTTTTATGGCATTGTAAAAGGCTCTAACAGAAAACAAGATGACCAGTTACGAATGCCTCTAATTCCACAACTAGCATCCTGAAATTTGGGGGCGCTGTTTATTAATTGAAAAAAATTACTAAGAAAAAAATATAAGTAAAACAGTAGTCATTTATATGCTCTTCTTGATTTAAGGAGTAAAATGAACTGATTTATCATCTTCTTAGATGTCAGAACTGTATAATTTTTAATACATAATACCTTACTTTGTTTTATCCATATTTTAGTACAGTCAAATGATATATCAAATATCTGCATGTAAATTGTTGAGGAAATCACTAGAAATCACTGGAATTTTTATTGACAGAGACATATGAATGTGGAAAAACTAAGATCTCTAAGTTATGATTACAGTGACCATCAAATACAACATGCTAGTTTTGGTCTAGGAAGAAAGAAATAATAATCAATGAGGAGATAAGTAAGTAAAATGTTAAGAAAGTAATGAAAAGAAAGTAAAAAGTAACCAAATTTCCTATAAATTTTATTACTTTACCCAAGGATTCTATTTTGCTTAAAAAAAAGACACTCTTTCTCTTTCACTTTATCATATCATATCAAACTTTCTTACTGCATGAGAACCCTACATTGTGTTACAACTTAAATTCCATATTTGTACCTCCAAATTAACTTACACAAGTGTACCGGAAGTGAGTAGAAATCAGAAATCCATGACTTCAAAGAAGAGACACAGGAGATTGCATGTAAAGAAAATGGCATAATTTCTGTGAGGATGTGCCTCATCTCCGTCTGTACATTTGCTAATTACTTGCAGTCCACTCTAATGGAACAAAACAAAAACACTTTTTCCTTACAATGCTGTTTGGAGATGGCTCTGCTTATCAGTTTTTATATGCTCTTTGAAAACTGACATGTTCTCTGCCCACATCTCTTTAAGAAAATGGGGATTCAAAGGCTGAATCAAATACTTTCATGCTTCCCACACAAACGTGAGAGGGTAATTAAACAGATGTTAACAATAAACCAAATCAGAGCCCATCAGGGTTTCCCGTCCCTTATTAAAAGCCTTACCTCAGAAGAGAATTGAAACAACTCTGGAGAAGGGTTTCAGCAGCCAATACCTTTATGTTAGCATTGATGTCAGAAGCAGAAGCTAATCAAGCATTTAGGAATAGGTTTCCTCCCACCTGGGAGGTCTTTCTATCCACTCTGAGCAGGCGTGAAGAGTGAACTGTTGCCTCTGAGAGTGACCCCTCCTCAGAATTGACCTCAAAGTTATCAATTTAATACAGACCAATTTTGTCATTGAAAATCCACTAGCCTGCTTCTTCACACACAACCCATTTAAGTTGTAGGACGAATCCTCAAAATATAAAGCTCTGTCTTCCACTGATGTGATGCTGAGAGTCGGGTTACAGATTTCTGTGATGACACAGGTATTTTGGATATTTTTTTACTTCTTTAAAACAGAATACACTCCCCTTTTCTTGCATTGTTGAAGTACATGGGATTCTATTTATTTCTGAGATCTTAACATTGTCAAATGTTACACAAATGGAGTGCTGAATGAATTTTAATATTCGAAGATGTAAGGAATCTATGTGTAGAGTTCTTTTCTCCAGAATATAAAATAAATACTAATATAGAAATATTATACACATTTTACTCTGTATTTATCTGCATTATCTTTCATAATATGGAGATGTATATGCACTATATATTATGTATATCTGTGCATGCAGATATATGTATGTGAGCATGTGTGTACACAAAGAACTCTATAGGAAAGAAATGAGCTTTCTACTCCGAGATTTACAGTAGTTTTGTGCTGGCACACACAGATATTCTCTTTAACCATTACGTAAGTCACTGACATGATCGGGATAATCAAGTCAGTGTTTTTGTCTTTCTGGTTTTCCACCTGTTTCTTTTTCTGCTTCACTTGAAAAGTTATTTAGGGGTATTTGTGAGAGACATTCAAGTACAAGTGTGACTGTATGGAGTGCTAGCGAAGAAGCATGTTAGACATGGTGCCTTTAAAGCAGTTGAGGTCCTAGTGATGCTCTATTAAAGGGCAATTTTGAAAACTAGAGTAAACATCAAAATAGAAAAATGTGAAAGGTACAACTAACAAATCAGTTTATGGATCGCATTTCACTTTCTTGATGGTGCACATCATTCTATTACAGTGCAAAATTTGAATTGGGGGATTTTGATGTTTGTGTGCAAAAATGACAGTTTCCATCTTCTTATAAAATTATATAATTATACCCCGAAGGCACCTGTCACCTGAGGAATTTACTATAAATCTCTTAATGTGACTGTGATTTAAAAGTTATTTTACGGGTGAAAGTAATGTGTGAATTAAATAAGAGATGATTCAAATAATTTAGTAGTGAAGCAATGTGGCTGCCACAGAGAGTAGCAGGTAACCTTTTTTAATTAGAATGTACACTTTAGATTACTGATTATGAACATCAGGGGACCTAAGATTTCGATTCATCAGTAATTCTCCTTTATGTCTATACTAAGATGTAAAAATGAGACCTCTGGCTCTAACTGGGTATTTGAGAGCTTTTCCACACGGATGTAAAAGCTTTTACCTGTAATCTCTAGTACAGCTCTGCCCCCCTTGTGCTGCTACAGTGAACTCAACAGAGGAACAGTTTGCCTTGATCTTTGTACATGAACTATACAAAAAAAAAAAAAAAAAAGACAAAAACAAAAACCACTGTCACTTCTCACTTTTCTGGCAAGTTCAAGGTCAGTGTCTAGCTATTTTCAGCTCATCTCTTTTTGATCCATGCAGTGAAATGACAAGGTAACGTGCTTCAGGGTCAGCTGTATTACAGGAACCCTTACATGAACGGAGAAAGTGAAAATCAATCCTAGCTGACAGTGACTTCGGGATAATCAACGCTCACTGGACGCTTCTGTCAGCTCGCATGCGTCCTACGCTGGGTGACTGCTGTCAGATCTTTTTAATAAGATTATATTCTCACTTTCAGCAACCCAAATAAATATTTCACTTGAGCTAAATGTTTGAGGCAATGTTAGTCTTTTAGATTTATAAAGGAAGCCAATAGTTCATCAGTAAATTTCAGAAGTGTTATCCACTAAGCCATGGTTTGCTCCTGGCCAGAGAAAGAAGCAGAGGCTGTGAAGCCTGTCCTTGTTCTTCAGTGATCGAAGGGGTATTTCCACACACCATTGTATCTTCCGTCGAGAACTCAACACTCTTCCCTGCGTTACCCTCGGTCTTCACGCCTTTCTTCTGGGTAACAGAACTCCATCAATCATTTCTTGTCAGAGAGCAGGCTTCTTTCTTTTTCCTTTTCACAAGCTCATTGAATTTTTCCTTTTAATCTGTGCTCTCTATGAGGACATTTCCCTCTATTACTGAACTGGAAATACAGCATTTAGCAAGATGTTCTGCGTTAGTGGCATTCCCACTGACAACACCTGATACTGCACTTTAGGGAAGGAGCTATTTCATCCCACCCACCTTGTGCTCCCTGGAAATGACGAGGCGGAGAGTTCTCCATTGAAGAACAATTTACCATAATATTAGTTGTCAGTGAATTCAAAGACGGAACTCCTAAAGCTATAAAATGGATTAGAAGCAATTTAAAAAAGAATTAACAAACTAGAGTAAGAGTATACTGTCAACAAACAAATGCTCCATCATAGGACTGTAATTTGGAATTTTAATTACCCCTCTGCTTCTGTAACAAAACAATGTCTGAACTGGCAGCGATTTGAATCTCTCACAGGTCATTGAGCATTCTAGTTAATTACTCTATGAATAGCCTGTTTTTCTCCCCTCTGGAAACACGTTTCTAATGGCAGTCAAGGTCTGACAAATGTGTCATCTACATAATTAGCTAGGAAGCAACACAAAACATTAAACATGCTTTGTGCCGACAACTATCAAAACATTTCATTTGTTGTCAATTATTCATTACTTTGTAGGTTCTGAAGGGGTTGTTATTATGGAAATAAGTCCAGATGCTAACAAGGTTAGAGTTTTGGATTCAAATTAGTAATCAGAGGACTAACTTTTAAAAAATGTATCTCATGTACATTCAGCGCCATGTTCAATCAGTAGGAGATTATAAACAAATTTAGCTATGCTCAAGTTAAAATGGAAACGACACAGCCACGTCCCTAAATTTCAGAGCTCTGATTTGTTCTTTGAAGTAAGACTCCACGCTGTTGTGGTAAACTTTGAGAACCCTTTGGCAAGCCCAATTTGTGCTTGGTAAACAGAGTTAAAGCTTTCGCAGCATGAGATGATATAGCATGGCAAGGACAAGGGAAAAAAAAATCTCTAGTGGTTTGATTCTCCTCCTCCAGTTTCCCAGGGCAAATTGTGTAAAAGTCAAAATTCTAGCTAATAAACTGTTTCATCTGCTCTCCAGCAGACTAGTTACCTTAGGTAACCTTTGGATTTGGGGACTTTTCTTCCATTTCTGAAATCTGGTTTCTTTTATTGTTTCAGTGTTGTACATAAAGCTAAACAGTGTCTTAAAAGTAACAATCTTAATGTATACAGAAGAAATAAAGAGATTACTCAATAAAATTGACCTCTCAGTGGCAAAGAAAATTGCAGTGGAAGATACATTA
The DNA here is from genome assembly GCA_021461705.1 of Cryptotis parvus. NCBI lineage: Eukaryota > Metazoa > Chordata > Mammalia > Eulipotyphla > Soricidae > Cryptotis > Cryptotis parvus. The sequence goes on along the minus strand of JAJIBD010001149.1, from coordinate 63,312 downwards.
TCATGTGTTCATATCTAAGGCTTGCATCTCAGTGAGAGTTCCACTCCACCATCCTTAAGCTTTTCCTTATAAACCAAATGGCTTACAAATGTCATCCACAATAGTCTAATAAAGATTAGGAACAGAACACTGTTCTTACATTGATTAGATAAGAAAGATCTAAGTGCAGAATACAGTGTATAAAAATAGTTCTTATGAACTGGCTGGTTCTCAAGTAAGAAAAATAGAATTCAAATTGTGCTTGTGTGTGTCTGGAATTTAATTGAGATGATCAGTTGTTTTGTTTTTTACATAATGTTTGATCAGTTGCTGTACTACAAAGCTAGATAACAAGAAAAGAAAGAAGAAAGAAGACACATTCTCTCAGAGAAATAAAGACCTGTTATCAACAGGGTGTGCAAAAGATGCCAAGAAATAATTTTACCCTGAACACTGGAAATGAACAGTTAATAAAAAAGATAAGCCATTCACTAAGAAAATAGTTATTTTAATCTCCATTTTTCAAAGTAAAAATGCAATCACATCTTATACTAAATAAGACACATTAAAATAAGCTTTATTACTTGCTATGCAGAAGGAGACTAATCCGCTTTCAGATCATACAATCCACAGCAATAAAAAGAAATCATCAAACTAAAAACAAATTTAGAAATGGCTGCAGTCTCTCACTTAATTAACATGCAACAGATCATATATTTATGAGGAAGTCAAAATATTTAGGAAGCCTATAATCCTGTAAGCCTTAATGTGGTATAAAAACAACAAATAAATGCAGAGTGTTACTGTTATACATGCCTGCCTGATCAATGGTTTTCACATATTGATCTATAAATGGAGTTGACAGTCTGTTTTGGCCACACATTTTCCAAGCAGTGCTATTTTTGCACAAAACCAATACGGGCAATTACCTTTGTTTGGGATGCCAAGTCTTATCAATTCGATGTGATTTAGTGTCATTTTAATTAAATATCAGGATCCACTTCAGGACAATTTATACAAACAAATCCTCAAACTGAACTATAAGCTTGATTTGAAGTAAACATGGACAAGTCCTACAGTCTCATAATAGTTCTCAAAAAAAAAAAAACTCAGCTAAACAGAAGGTTTATATTTTTAGTAGCAATTTTTATGTCTGCCTCTTTGGCTAGCCACAACTTTGGCAAGTATCCTATAATCACAGAAGTAAGAAACAAAAAGAAAATTGTTTCCTCTTTTGCCTTATGATATATTAAAAAAGACAAATGAACTAGCACAGTCTGTTAAGAGAAAGCAAAGAAGAAATCTTGATTGTTAACATTCACGAATGGCTGGACCTAGATCTTTACCAAACACTAATAAGAAAATATTTCCCTGTCCACAGTGGCCCTGAACTAATGCAATTTTGTGGGGTTTACTAGATGGGAGTGGTGAATATTCATACATGTTGATGGCTGAGACTCCATCATTAAATTCTGAAACATTTCCTGCCAGCAAATCCTAGGTCTGCAGTTTTCCTGATATGGGCTATTTAAACTCTTCATTAATATCTATTCTAAACTGTCTAGGAGGCTGGAGAAAGACTTATAAATAACACGAAAGCCACATTAAAACCTTTTTGCATTAGCTCTTTACTGGATTGCACATTCGCCTTTCAGTCCTTAAAGAGGCACACTTCACTTGCCCCCATTCACACTCCCGCTAAGCCCTCTGCTTCTATGTTTAACACATTCTTGGGTAAATAAGTAGTCCACCTTTAAAAGGTTTCACTTTGGTACAACAAATGAGCCAACAAATCACTGATACCAAAGTCCCCGTCCCATCAATCAGAAGTTCTTCCCGCCCAATCTTTCCACTCTGCTCCAGTAGTCAAGTGGACTCCTTGAATTCTGAAAAGACATGGCCTTACTCACTGTATAAAAAAGATGATCTTTTTATGTGTTTAGAGAAAATAATTCATACTTTCAATAAAATATTTATGAGTATCAATAGAATTTATTGATTCTTAAAGAATCGATAGAAAAGTGCTTAAAGAAAGTGCTTCCTTGCAGCACTTCAAAAATCAAAACTTTTAACTTAACAAATTCACCTGTGAATTCTTGCCTTAGGTTCAGCAAAATGTTTTATTGCATCTCAAAATTCTCTGAGTCAAGAAGTTAAAAATGACAGACTCTTATTAAAAATAATAAGACTCATATTAAAATATAAGAAAATTTTATGTGACTTCAAAGTTTGAAGTTACATGAAATATGTTAACAAAATGAAAAAGAAATTTATGAAATGATGAAAAAATCATACACGTGTTCAATCTCAAACTGTCATTTTGTAGTAAGTTAATTATAAATTTTATACCAGATTCGTATGTTATCAGATAATCCAATAAGTTCATATAAGATCTGCACAATTATAGAACAATTAATGAATATGTATATATATATACATGCCTATGTACCATATATAATAAATAGGATGCATAACATGAGGTATTTAAAAAATATTTTTCTGCAGATAAAAACGTATGTATCTGTTACAATAAACCATGGCACATATGAACGGAAGAGCATACATCCTCAATGTACATCGCCTTACACTTCCCCCTAAGTTCAAAATTACCCCTCTTGACCCTACCCCCACCTCCAACTTTTGAAAAAACAAGTTCTTAGTTTAGCTTGAGCAGATATCTTTAACAGGCTTGTTTGAATAAATATGCCAAAATACTTTACATTCTGTCAGTATCTAGTCAGAAAATTGTGCATGGAAAAAAGAGATGAAAAAGAACTGAGACAGAAAGAAAATTAGTGCCATGGCAAGCTTTCAATACTGTATCTCTGAGCCAAGTTTTCTTGGTGAAATGACATATCCTCACTAAAATACCCTTTTTATATAATTATGCACTGAGCACACATAACCAAAAGTAACTTTTATTTTTGTTCCTTATCGAGGAATACATATTGCCCAAGCTAAGAATGCAGAAACAAAAGCTGGGATAATTATAGCAAATTTAACTTTGGAAAACTCTTATTCTCTAGCAGTCCAGCATATAACCCCCTAAACTAAAGTTATGTAACAAGGTAATATCAACAATGAGAAACTGCATGATAAAATCCTGCCCAAAAGTGAAAAATGCTAATTTTGTCTCATTTAGCAGCTGGATACAGAAATGCTCATTAGTTTTAAGAGGGTTAATCCTTTTAACTTTTGCATATTGATATGCCAATTATGCCTAATTGTACAAGAGGCATCAGTCAAGGTAATAGTGCATAAACACATGAAAGTTATTAAGTACATCCCAACATGTAATAAAGTAGGTGTTAATTGGTAGCTGAGTTCTGCGGGCTATTGAGGTGGATAATTCATTGAGAGATGGATCACTTGTAATTTCTCTCCATAATTCCTTTTGCAGTCTCATGCTGTGATGTTTTCATGCTTGTCAAAAACAACTGCGGCATAGTGCCTTTTGTTAAACACAGCCAATAAAATATGTTAGGCATCATTAAATATACTTAACTTTTAAACTTTTTCAAAGGTACAGTTCTTACTGATAATACATTATAGAGATTCCAATAATTTACTCTAACCACTTTCTCAAGTTCAGAGTTGAGGAACATTTAACTGGCTTGAAAGCAAAGTCAGGCAGGCAGTGTTGCGCCTCCCAGCAGACAATACTATAAAATGAGAAAGTAAATAAAGACAACTGCACCTCCAGGTACCTGCTGTAGTTGTATGTCTCTCTCCCTAAATATAATTGATGGCTTCTTTCTGATAAATTTATCTAAAACACCTGAGAAAAAAAATGAATAAAACCAGAGATTCCCCAAGCTTCTGAGATCATTGTGGGTTAATTAAGTACTTGGGATGCAAGTGAAAAATGAGGGAATAAATATCATTGGTAACATGCTACTCAGCAAGTTTATCTCATTTAATAACTCGGTTAGGGGAGCTGAATATTTCATAGGCCCCTATGATATTAACAGAACACTCAATTAATAGCTCACATGTTTCTGCAGGATGGCTGGGACTCACAGACTGTCCCCAGCTAACCTATTTCTCGCTCTTTCTCTCTCTGTGAGAAACAAAATAGATCTGGGGTCCAAAAGAGTGGCTAACATTGCATAAATAATTTTGTAACATCCTATGGCCTCAGCTGCAAGTTACCACCATTATGGAAGAAAATTAACCAGAGGAGACTCATCACAATCAGTGTGTTTAGTGGCTCAGGATGCGTGCAGGGGCAGGGACACAATTGGCAGTAGAGTTCATCTCGAACTCTTTTATTTCGAATCTTCCTAATGACACATTATCGAGACAAAATGGCTTCCTCTCAAGCCGTCCATTGCCACACTATTTCCAGCATATAAGCTCATTCCAAGTAAAATCGTTATTTCCAATATTGGAGTATGTTGGGAGATTTTAAGGAAGAAATTTTCACATTTTTTAAAACATTTTTTTTTCTCAGTTCATTCTTAGCTAATTTTAGCCTCTGGCTTTTCAAAGTGATGTACTGTATTTGGAAGTACAAACACCACATGCTAGCATAACCTCATTATTTTTATGACACTGAAGCATGATAGTGGAGGCCCTTAAAATGAGTCAAAGGTGCTCTTCAGTCTAGTTCCAAATCCACTTTATCACTCTGGATTAAGCCCAGCTCTTCTCTCACAACTAGGGATATTATTATGACTATAAGTAGGCAGGATAAAAAAGCATTGCAAAACAAAACAAAAGACTTTCTCATCACACACATTAGAAAAATGAATAAAACAAGATTAACAAGTTTAGCTTATTTTTTAAACAAAATTCTTTATCAGAGATCTTGAGGCATTGGGCTATTTAACTTACGGGTTCAGTGACCTTCCCAGCATCGGTGAGGATCATGGATTTACTTTGGCTCAGCCTGTCATGGTGGCTATTGGCATTTTTGATTCTCATTTGCACAGTTCCGCTGCCTTGGCAGGTGGAATTTAGCATTTCCATGGAGATACCAGAGTTTGTAGATTTCTGCATATTGTCTTGCTGTGCTATTAAAACATAAAGCATTATTTTAATTCATAGATAAACTATTTCAGTAAAACGCTTGGTGAAATATGCATCCCTCTTAGGCGTTACAAAATGAAAGTCTCCAGCTGAGCAGTAAAGAAGGCTTTTAGTTTAGATATTTTCAGCACATCTGTGCAGACAGTAGTATAAAGGCCAGAGGAACTTATAGTTCATTCGTAGAACACCTACACTTTATGTAGTTCCTAATTCCATGGAGGAATTTCCTTTCAATGGCAATGTGACACAGTATTCATTATATAGAAATAAATTTGACAATGAACAATTGTTAGAGTACATTCGCATTTCATTGGCAGTATCCCTGTTCTATTTCCTACCGCTATCCCACCTCACCACACACATCCTACCACAGCATGTACTGTTATTTTTGGTGCATTAAAGCATATGTGAATATGACTATTTTAATGAATAAATTACTGATCAAGTAATCCAAATAGTCCTATTGACTTATTGACTCAGATTTCAGTATGGACATTTTAGCATGGTGCCCACTTTTTATCAGATCCCCATATTCATAGGGGTAAAATAAAATTTCTTACTGTCATCTGCTTACTGAATTATTTCAACTGAATTCAGTGGATTGTCAACTGAATTCAGTTGTATATTATACCTGTGAAGAATGTGAATGAAGATTAAATAGGCATTATATTTACTGATTTATAATTATATTGTTAAATCATCTTCCTAATTTTTTCAGGAAAATTCAGCATGAACATATTTTAGGTAGAAAAATCAAGGCCACTTTTTGTTATCAGATAAAAATCATAAAGAGCTAAATTGTGACAAATAGTATGTTAGTGGCATCCTTAAATCCATAAAACTTTCAGCTGTCCCATCCCATAAGACTCATGGTGACATAATAAAATACAAAATACATTCTACCTGGCGTGTGCGGCTGGCTGGGGGGTGCCTGGGGCCATGGTAGAGCCCCAGTCTCGGCAGAAGGTAGAACTACAACTCCCAGAAGTCCGAGCAGAAGCGGAAGTAAATGGACATTTTGAACTCTCACACTGGCCTGTCTCTGCTTCAAGTATTCTCCCTGGGGTGTGAGGCTGGCCGGGCAGGTGGCCGCTCACGTGGCTGCTTATTAATACAAAAACTAGGAAATTCAACACCAAGGGAAGGTAATACCCTCAAGAAAAAGGAAACAGTACACTAGAGGAATCTATCCCTGAACACCACAACACGATAGGGAAACAATGCAGATCCCCTGCTCAAAAGAACAGATGAAGGAATCGACCCTGAAGACTCAAAAAGAATACAGATGTGCAAGATCTCTCTGACAATAAAATTAGAGAAGAAATTGGTAGGATGTTTAAGGAGCTCAATGAAAAAATTGAGCAGATGTCCAATAAAATACAGGAGAACATAAACGAAGCAGTTGAAAGGGCAGTCAATAAATTATGGGAGGAAAAAGAGCAGAAATGAGAACCATGCAAATAGAAATATCATCGCTTAAAAACTCAGAAGATGAAATGAAAAACACAATAGGGGCTCTCAACAGTAGGGATGACAGCAGCAGAAGAGAGAATCAGTGAGACTGAAGATGAGCTGCAGAAAGCACTCAGAGAACTACATAAGATGGAAAAAAGACAGGAAAATGGATCAGCAACAAAACAGAGAACAATGGAATGAAGCCAGGTGGAACAACATAAGAATCATCGGACTTCCAGAGGGACAGGAAAATAACCACAAGGAAATTAAAACAGTTAAAAACATCCTGGCTGAAAAGTTCCTCGAAGTTAAAGAATGAAGGCATCCAGATCCAAGAAGCCCGATGCGTACCAGCAAGAAGAGACCCCAATAGAAAGGCCCCAAGACACATCCTAGTCAAAGTAATGGATGCCATAGACAGAGACAAAATTCTTCAGGCAGCAAGATCAAAGAAGGAAATTGTATACAAAGGGAGCAACCATTCGACTTTCAGCAGACTTCTCAGAAGACACCCTCCAAGCCCGAAGGCAGTGGTGGGATATAGTAAAAAAACTCAATGAAATGAATGCCTCAGCAAGAATTCTTTATCCAGCTAAATTCTCACTCAGATTTGAAGGACAGATATACAACTTCTTGGATAAACAACAGCTTAGGAACTTTGTAAAAATCAAAACCAACCTTAAAAAGAAGGACTGAAAGATCTACTATAAGATGAGACATAACCCAAAAAGAACAACCAACCTATACAGAAAGATGGCACAAAATCCCATGACAATAATCTCTCTCAATGTCAATGGTATAAATGCACCAGCTAAGAGACACAGAGTGGCAAAATGGATCAAAAAATTGAATCCGACATTCTGCTGCCTTCAAGAAACACACCTGAATAATCAGAGCAAAGACAGGCTCAAAATAAAAGGCTGGAAAATAATCCTTCACTCAAACAACCCATCCAAAAAGGCTGGGGTGGCCATACTGGTATCCAACAACATAGACCTCAGGCTGAAGAAGGTCAGAAGGGACAGTGAAGGTCACTTCTTAATAGTCAAGGGATGCATATATCAGGAAGAAATCACACTATTAAACATATATGCACCCAATGAGGGGCCAGCAAAATATCTAAAACAACTACTAATAGACTTCAAAGAAGACATTGACAGCAACACAATTGTAGTTGGAGACTTTTACACTGCTCTATCAACCCTGGATAGATCAACAAGATTGAAACTTACCAAGGAAATACTGGCCCTAAAAGAAGAGATGGAAGAAAGAAGGCTGGTAGACATATACAGGGCATTTCATCCCCAAAAAGCTGAATACACTTTCTTCTCCAGTGCACATGGAACATACTCCAAAATAGATCACATGCTGAGCCATAAATCATACCTCCATAAAATCAAGAAGATAAAAATTGTGCCAACAATTTTTTCAGACCATGATGCACTGAAAATAGAAGTTAATTGTACACAAAAACGGAGACCAATACCAAGTACCTGGAAACTAAACAGCTCACTGCTGAATAACCAGCAAGTCATAAAAGAAATCAAAGAGGAAATCCAAAGATTCCTGGAAACAAATGAGGAAAACAAACAAACAATGTGAAGACACGAATTACCAGAACTTGTGGGATATAGCAAAAGCAGTGTTAAGAGGGAATTTCATAGCTTTTCAAGCATTCATCAGAGAAGAAGAAAAGGCCATCATAAACAGTCTGACTTCACAAATTAAGATCTTAGAGAGTGATCAACAAAAAGGAGCCCAACCCAAGCAGAAAGAAAGAAATAATAAAACTTAGAGCAGAAATCAATGAGATGGAAAGTCAAAAAACAATCCAGAAGATCAACGAACCAAAACCTGGTTCTTTGAAAAGATAAACAAGATTGACAAACCACTTACAAGACTTGAACGAAAAGGAAAAGAGAGAACCCAAATAAATAGAATTAGAAATGAAAATGGGGACATCACAACAGAAACCACAGAAATTCAAAAGATCATCAGAGATTACTATGAGAGCCTGTATGCCACGAAACAAGAGAACCTAGAAGAAATGGACAAATTCCTGAAATTCTATAGCCTCCCAAGTCTGCAACAAGAAGATTTGGAATACCTCAATGAACCTATCTCCATTGAGGAAATAGAATCGGTAATCAAAAGTCTCCCCAAACACAAAAGCCCAGGTCCAGATGGATTCACCAGTGAATTCTACAAAACTTTTAAACAGTACCTACTCCCAATTCTTTTTAAGCTCTTCCGGCAAATTGAAGAAACAGAAACACTCCCAAATAGCTTTTATGAGGCACATACCACCCTGATACCCAAAGCAGACAGAGATGTCACAAAAAAGGAAAACTACAGACCAATCTCCCTGATGAATACAGATGCTACGATATTCAACAAAATACTAGCAAATAGAATCCAAAGAGTCATCAAAAAGATTATACACCATGACCAAATGGGATTCATCTTGGGAATGCAAGGATGGTTCAACATCCGCAAGTCAATCAACATAATACATCATATCAACAAAAAGAAAAATAAAAACCATATGATCATATCAATAGATGCAGAGAAGGCATTTGACAAGACTCAACACCCGTTCATGATAAAAGCTCTCCGTAAAATGGAATTGAAGGAACCTTTCTCAACATAATCCAGGCCATCTACTACAAGCCCACAACGAGCATCATTCTCAATGGGGGAAAAACTGAAAGCCTTCCCCCTTAAGATCAGGGACAAGACAAAGCTGCCCACTCTCACCACTTCTATTCAATATAGTATTGGAAGTACTTGCCATAGCAATCAGGGAAGAAAAAGACATTAAGGGCATCCGGTTAGGAAGGGAAGAAGCCAAGTTGTCACTATTTGCAGATGACATGATATTATACCTGGAAAACCCGAAACTCTCTACCAAGAGGCTCCTAGAAATAATACATTCCTATAGTAGTTTGGCAGGGTACAAAATCAATACCCAAAAAGTCAATGGCCTTCCTATATGCAAACAGTGAAAGAGAAGAAAGGGACATTAAAGAAACTATCCCATTCACAATTGCACCACAGAAAATCAAATACCTAGGAATCAGTTTGACAAAGAATGTAAAGGATATCTACAAAGAAAACTATAAAACGTTACTTCAGGAAATAAAAGAAGACCTGAGGAAATGGAGACACATTCCCTGTTCATGGATTGCAATGATTAACATTATCAAAATGGTAATACTCCCTAGAGCTTTATACAGATTCAATGCGGTCCCTATAAAGATACCCATGATGTTCTTCAAAGAAATTGAACAAACACTCCTGAAATTTGTATGGAATAATAAAACCCCATGAATAGCTAAAGCAATCCTTGGGAAAAAGAAGATGGGAGGTATCACTTTCTCCAACCTCAAGCTCTACTACAGAACAGTTGTAATTAAGACAGTGTGGTATTGGTATAGAGACAGACCCTTAGACCTATGGACTAGAACTGAATATCCTGAGACACACTCTCAAATATACAGCCACTTAATATTCGATAAAGGAGCAAAAAATATTAAGTGGAGCAAAGAAAACCTCTTCAACAAATGGTGCTGGGAAAACTGGGCAGCTACGTGTAAAAAAATGAACTTAGACCTCCTTTTAACGGTATGCACATAAGCCAGATAGATCAAAATGGATTATAGATCTCAACATCAGACATGATTCTATAAGGTACATCGAAGAAAACATAGGAGAAACGCTCTATGACATCAAAACTAAAAGTATCTTTAAAGACGACACACCACTGACCAAGCAAATGGAAGCAAAGATAAACAAACATGATTATATAAAATTGAAAAGCTTCTGCACCTCAAAAGAAACGGTGAACAAGATACAAAGACAATCCAAAGAGTGGGAAAGGATATTCACCCAATACCCATCTGACAAGGGGTTAATATCCAGGATATATCAGGCACTGGTAGCCCTTCACAAGAAAAAAAATAGCCAACGCCATCAAAAAATGGGGAGAAGAAATGAACAGAAGCTTCCAAACAGAAGAAATTCAAATGGCCAAAAGGCATATAGAAAAGTGCTCTTCATCTTTAATCATCAGGGAGATGCAAATCAAAACAACAATGAGGTACCATCTCACACTACAGAGACTAGCAAACATCCAAAACAGCAAGAACAACCGGTGCTGGCGTGGATGTGGGGAAAAAGGGACTCTCATTCACTGTTGGTGGGAGTGTCGGCTGGTCCAGCCCTTTTTGGAGAACAATATGGGCATTCCTCCGAAAACTAGATATTGAGCTCCCATTTGATCCAGCAATAGCACTCCTGGGAATATAACCAAGAGACCGAAAAACACATATCAGAAACACTATCTGTACTTCTTTATTCATCTCTGCACTATTCACTGTAGTTAGAATCTGGAAACAACCTAAATGCCCGAGAACAGAGGACTGGCTAAAGAAACTGTGGTTCATCTACACTATGGAATACTATGCACCTGTCAGAAAAGATGAAATTATGAAATTTACCTGCAAATGGATGGACATGGAGACTATCATGCTGAGTGAAATTAGTCAGAAGGAAAAGGACAGATATAGAATGACTGCATTCATTAATAGGATATAAATAGATACCATTGTTTTACTAAATGTGGGAAATGGTAATAGCAGGTTAAAACTCACCATTGAATATACACAAAGAGACTTAAGTGATAAACTCTAAATATCTGCAGGGCTAGCCACAATGTGTAAAAGAAGAGGGAGAGGGTTGCAGAGACAGAGGAAGAGACAGAGAGAGAAAGAGAGGATGCTGGGATACCTGCTATTGAGGCAGCCTGGGGGGTGGTTGGGAGGGGGTGGGGTACATTGGTGGTGGCAATGGGGCACTGGTGGAAAGAATGGTGCTGGTATACTGTACTACCAAAACCAATTGTGAACACCTTTGTAATTGTATGTCTTACAGTGGTATAGTAAAACATTTAAAAAAAAATTCAACATTTATTATTCAAACAGATTATAGAAACTAGAAACAAACTTCCTTCTAGCTTAATTGGTTACTCAGATAGTGTATAATCACATACATATTGTGATGTAATATATATTATATATTTTCAAATACTCTAGCACTTACATGTGTATGCAATAGAAAAAATATAATTATTCAATGATGAAAGTCAAATATGTTTAGTCAACAATAGAATTCAGTTGAATATAGAAATAGTTTTAAGAAACAAACTGTCTTGCGATCTTAATGTCCCTTTGACATACAATGGGGTTAAGCATGATAATCAGTAAAGTTTAGGAAATGTTTTGAAGTAGAAATGTGTTATCTTATAATTAATACAGGCAAGACAATTGAGTGACAATTTTCAAAGAAAATAAGGCAATATATAACAAATATTATGTACCTGGCTATTTTTCTAGAGATCCAATTCTTACAAAATTCCTATGAGATAGGCATTAAAACATAGGAAAAATTGAAATGGTGATAATTTATAAAGGATACTGGTCTGAAAGAGATATTTTATTCTAAAATGCTCTCAATTGGAGAGGAGAAATTCCACTAATTTACAAGAAAAAAAATTATTGATGCAAAATCAGTAGGAATTAATTGTAACCCATTGTACTGTGTGGGAAGACTATATTTTAGAAAATACAAAGTTACATATAATGAGAGTGAGCTCTGACACAAAGATTTTGTAGTGGAAAGATAAACTACAACTCTTTAATTAAAACAATTGAATCGCCGTAACATACACAGTGAGATACACAATTACAAAGTTGTTTGGGTTTCAATCATACAATATTCCAACACCCAACCCTTCACCAGTGCCCATTGCCCACCACCAATGTCCCCGGTCCCTCCCACCATACCTGTCGGGGACACCACCGGGTCCCAAACAGTGCCGGGAAGCGAAGTTCCCTTCTACCCCCGAAGCCGGCGGGAATGGATAAAAACTCAGGAATCCAATGCAGTTTTAAAAGGGCTTTACTATCACAGGTTCCAGTATACAATCCAAGAGTAGGGAAAACCTCTGGACTCTGGATTCCCAGCTAGGCCCCAGCCATGTGTAGGCCAAGATGGCTGCCACCATGTGTTGAGACCCAGCAGAGAATGGAGAGGACGGAGAAGCAAAACGCCAGGGAGGCCAAAATGGAAAAAGAGGCTCTCCTTTCTTCTATAAGCTTATTTTATAGCGAGAAATCCACCCAAACTTGCCAGCCCGGCCCAATCTGGGCTGGGCTATCTAGAGATGATAATAGGAAAATAGCTCTATAGAAATGTAGCAACTTCAGCAGGCCTTCTGGCTGTTTACAAGAAAGCAAAGCTCATTCAAAGCCTCCCTAGCAGAGCTGGGAGGAGCTGTAAGCTAAATGTAACTTCCCTGGCAGGGAGGGTCAAATGCTTTCAGGTAATTTCTCCCAGCACCTCACATAGGCTCTTTTAGATGTTAATGTCAAGAGCCATCTGCCTGGAAATGCCTTTATAGGGTAGAGAAGGGGGTTTCTGAGATGGCATGTCTCTGTACCAAAGACTATACTAATGTCAGTTAAATATTTCTCCAAGCCTTTACAAGAGTCTCCTCAACTTCAGGGTAGTTTTTTATTTTAGTTGCCTTTGAGTTATCAGGGAGCTATGCTTGCTTGCTTGGAAGCAAATAGCATTTCTCTCTGGTCTAATTACTTAGAGATCCAACGTGGCCAGGCAAATATACTGGTAAGGTCTAGCTAGTCCCACGATGATTGTGGTAGCATGAGAGAATATTTACACCAGCTAGTACAGAATACATGGTCAGATAAACTGCCACATTTAAACTACCCCTATCTACGAAGTGACCTGCAGGAGGCAATCCAGGGCAGATGCAGAGGCTTAGGAGTCCTGCAACACATACCCACACCTTGCTGACCTCTATGGCAGGCACTTTTTCTTCTCTCTCTGTCTTTTTCACTCTCTTTCCTTGTGGACATAATGGTTTGCAATACATGTACTTAAATCTTATCATGTTTATTCCTTTACCTATTTTCAGCATTTAGTTGTTGTCCAGAGTGATCATTCCAGCTATCACTGTTACATTGGATTTCTCTTTCCTAATTTCCATTCCTCACTCACCACTTGTAGAAAGCTTTCAACGGTGGGCCAGTCCACCTGGTCCTTGTTTCTACCGTCTCTGGGTATTAATAACATACTACTTTTTATTTATATGCTACAAGTGAATGCAATCATTCTATGTTTGTCCCTCTCCCACTGACTTAATTCATTCAGCATGTTAGTTTCAATGTCCATTCACACATGGATCATAACTTCACTTTTTTGGTGGCTGCGTAGTATTCTATTGTGCAGATGTACCATTGTGTCTTTATATAGTCATCTGTTCATGGGCTCTCAGTATATTTCCAGATTCTGATATTGTTAAAAATGCACTTCTGCACTTTAAATACTTGCATTATTTTTATTGCATTTATATTTTATATTTATTTAGTTATAATCATAAACTGTGTATTGGAAAGTTTTAGAAATTTTCTAACCAATACACCTTTGCTAACTTTTATATGAAACATGTGTGAAATAGTTACCAAAATATGTAACTAAGAATAAAAGATGTTTTTAAGTAAATTGGAAATAGAAATAAATTAATACAAAATAATATCTTCACCATTCCTGAGAAATATGACATTCTTTTGAGACAACTTTTAAATATATCAAATCTCATAATTAATATAGGCATAAAAGGTCTATATTTACTAGACTAAAAAAGCATGTTACATAATTTTCAAAAAAGTATAGTCACCTATAGTATCGTTATTTCTTTATAAACCTCTCATTCTGCATAAGGTAATATCTGTTTTCTATATAGTACATAAGTATTGTTACTGAGTCTATTATTATTTTTTTTTTTGCTTTTTTGGGTCACACCCAGCAATGCTCAGCTGCTGCTCCTGACTCTGCACTCAGGCATTACTCCTGGCGGTGGTTGGGGGACCATAAGGGATGCCGTGGAATCAAATCTGGGTCACCTGTGTGCAAGGCAAATGCCCTACCTGCTGGACTATCGCTCTGGCCCCTTATTAATTTTACTTAAGTTAATAGCAATAATTAAAAATAGCAAAGACAGCATATGACACTTTGGCAGCTAAGAAGAAGTTCCTTATAACCAAAGGTGAGTGCTTATTTGGGAATGCAGGTTGAAGGAAGAAATATGAATCAAAGATTGTCATATGTGAAAATCTTGCACTTAAATTTGGTTCAAGTAGCTGCATGAAAAGAATATTACTTTCTAGAGCAGCACTGTTTCTATTCATCACCTTGTATAAGTTACCTTCTACTAGTTACTGCACCTTTTAATCTTTAGAAAGCAACCAGAAGTTTAGCAGGTATGCTTTGCATGTTGACAACCCAGGTTTGATCACTGCATCATGCCATATGGCTCCCTGAGTCCTTCTCCGAGTGATACCTGAGCACAAAGCCTGGAATAGCACTCCAGCACAGATGGATGCGTGTTGCAGGACTCCTCTAAGAGCCTCTGCATCTGCTCTGGATTGCTTCCTGCAAATCACTTTGTAGATAAGGGGGTAGTCTAAATGTGGCAGTTTATCTGACCATGTATTCTGTACTAGCTGGTGTAAATATTCTCTCATGCTACCACAATCATCGTGGGACTAGCTAGATCTTACCAGCATATTTGCCTGGCCACATTGGATCTCTAAGTAATTAGACCATAGAGAAATGCTGTTTGCCTCCAAGCAAGCAAGCATGGCTCCCCTGATAACTCAAAGGCAACTAAAATACAAAACTACCGTGAAGTAGATGAGACTTGTGAAGGCTTGGAGAAATATTTAACTGGCATTAGTATTAGTCTTTGGGACAGAGACATGCCATCTCAGAAAACCCCTTCTCTACCCTAAAAAGGCATTTCCAGGCAGATCTTGGCTCAAAACATTAGCATATAATAGAGCCTAGGTGAGGTGCTGGGAGAAGTTACTTAAGGGCATTTAACCCTTCCTGCCTCCCATAATAGAGGGAGGTCTGAGTTGCAGGGGTATAAAACCAACCTGCTTCCTCTCTCGCTCTCTCTCTTTTGGGCTCTCTCTCTTTTTGGCTCTCTCTTTGTGAGCTTGCACCCTTCTTGGGAGTCTTGTCTTTTTTTCCTTTTTTACAGGCCTTTACACGTGGTGGCCGCCATCTTGGCCTACACGTGTCTGGGGTTCTAGCTGGGAATTCTAAGTACAGGGTTTCTCCTATTGCTGAACTTGTATGCCTGAACCTGTAATAAGTAAAGCCTATTAAAATTGCATCGGATTCCTGAGTCTTCATCCATTCCCGCCGGCTTTGGAGGTAGAAGGGAACTTCGCTTCCCGGCACTGTCGGGGACCCTGGTGGCAGGTCCCCGACAGATGCGGCTTAAAACAAACAAATCTATATAGAAAGGCAAGGTCACTAATCGGATTTCTAGGACTGTAGGATTCTGTTTACTTATTACAGTGATTTACTATAAGTTTGGAAATAATTACAGAAATTGTCTGAAAAGAAACAGGTCTGCAGATTTATAGAGCTCAGTATTCTAGACATTGAGGGCACACTGGGCAGTGCTCAGATGCTCAGTCCAGCAGGACACTCCAGCACATACCGTGTGGTGCAGTAGCTACTGCTGTCACAGCAATGCAAAGGGGAGACATGCTGTGTCAGGAAACCAAGTCAAGGTAGGTATCGTACATGCCAGGCAAACAGTTTCCCTGGCCATGAGCATAGAGTATCATTTAGGCAGAGAAGCAGCTCTGAAAGGATATGAATTCATTCCCAAGAAGTTTTGCTTGAGTCTACTTAAAACTTAACAAATAAAAGTTTTAAAATTATGTGTGCATTTAAAACTTGTCTTGCCATTTTGCATGGTGAGTTTATTATATCAACAAAACAATAACTCCAACTAAAATCACTGTCATCTTACTTAAAGATCAAGAGCATGAAGCCACTGCAGTTATGTACACAAGCCAAGTCTAAGTTCTTTTCTGAAACTTTTTCTCAACCTTTCTCCAATTCTGGCACCCTACTGATCTTGTTATCTTTCTTTGCTCTGCCCCCTGACTAGTAGTCCCCTGAGTTTCCTGCCATGTCTATATTATTTTCTTTTTTTTTTTTTTGAGTCACACTCGGCAATGCTCAGGGATAACTCCTGGCTCTGCACTCAAGAATTACTTTTGGTGTTGCTCAGGGGACCAAATGGGATGCTAGGCATTGAACATGGGCTGGTCACATGCAAAGCAAAGACCCTACCCTCTCCGGTCTCACATTCAGGATTTTCACCTGTCCCCTGTGGAATATCCAGACACCCTCAGGAGGTCAAATAAATGCTGGTTTATTGGATATGTGGTTTCTGCAGTATATGCACAAACTGGTATTAAAACAAAAATGTGAGTCCTGTGTTGATTCCACAAGTCAACCATAATTGACTTTATGATGAATTATGAGATAACCCAAATATCCTCTTATCTGGCTTCTCCAATTATCTACCTCAAAATATTCAAATTCCTCTTTCCTCAGATATTTTCATTGGATGAATTTTTTCCTCCCTTTAGTGTTGATTATCATTTTTTTCATTTGCTCTCATCTCTGCCTATGTCTTCATGTGACTTCTTTCTTACATTTGTTGATAACTTATTGTATCCTGCTTATCTTTATTTGCTGTCTCTTGCATTGTTAAACAAAGGCATTCAAATGCTATTTCATAACTACTTATCATACTTGGCACCTTCTAATTTTGCAAAGCATTGGATTTCTCTGTGAATATGGAAAATGACTCAAACTCCCTTTTTAAAGTTTTATAATAGTATAAAACAACCATTCAATATTTATTAAAAATTTCCTGAGAGACAGATATGATACTACAAGCTGAAGGTAACTTCTTTCATCTCTTTCTCTCTTTTCTAAATATATGTCTTATAATCTGGTAAGAAAGGAAGAAAAACAAATCAATAATTCAAAAAAGTTGCACCTAAGTGGTGAAAAGAAAAATGGCATTAAACTTGGTAAATGGGAGGTGGAGAAAAAACCTGTAAGAAAAAAAATCTGATTCAAGGAATGTTTGAAGGTGCAGGTAAAGCATTCAGATATGAAAGAAATGCAATAAATATTGCAAGGTATTAATGAAGTGTGCCATATATGATGAAAAATAAAGTACTGAGGAATTTCAAGTAAATCATAGAACAAATAAAATAATTTACTGGGGATGGATAATACTACCCAGTGATCTTCAGGGAACTCTACCACAATCAGGTTCTAAGTTTGGTGCGAGGAGAAACATGTGGTACTGGGAAGTACTATACTGGGAAGAATCATAAGGAAACATTATGCAAAAATGTGCTCTAGTCCTCTGAACTCTCTCCCTAGTTTTAAAGATTTGATGCATTTTATGAAGAAGACAGCCATTTGCTTTTCTATAGATGAGTCCATTATCTTCCTAGCTTCTTATGGGAGGGAAGATTTGACTTAGAATTATATTGAATGTAACCCAACTAGTTATATAAAGGGCTAATTTTTTTCTTTAGTTTTGGGGACCAAACCCAGCAGTGCTTCCTGGCTTATTTCTGGTTCTGTGCTTTGACGATACTCCTGGATTGCTTGAAGGACCAAGTGGATGCCTAGGATTGAACCCAGGTTTACCATATGGAAACAAGTACCTCACCCTCTATAATCGCTCTCTAGACCCCCACAGGATAATACTCTTAACATTTGAAGGGAGAGAATGTGGAAAGAGAGCTTTCGTTGCACAATACCTAAAAAATCTTACAAAGGTGAATTAAGTGCATAATGGAGAACAGAGGAATCTCTGAAATCTTAGATGCAGGAAGAAGGTTGGTTTATGGAGGAGGAGGAAGGAAATCTGATGAAGGGAAATGTAACAGATGTAATAGGTGCTGTAATAGATGCTATAGACTTGTAACTACTGTACATGCAAGTTCTAGATTATTTTCTTATTTTTCCTGTAGGAACCTCTCCATACCAAATGAAGAAGACTGCTTCTCCACCAAATTGTGCACACTGTGTTTGGGTCCCACTTACATTTCTTTCTCTTTATCCTTTACTATTCCCATTTTCAGGAACTTATGAAGTCCAGAGCCTACCTGTAGAGTTTCTCAGTCAATCGGGTAAGAAAGTTGAATATTAGGATGCAGTAATGCTCACGCTCTGCAATTCTGTGGACCAAGTAGGTCACCACTGCAGTCCTTGGAGGCCATCAGGATCAGACCCAGTATGTCGTGGCAACCTCCAGACTATGCCCAGTGATGCTCAGGGGAGCATGCGATTTATCTAGGGTCCTGTATACCCCTGTACTATTCCTCTAATTAATAATACTTCTTTTTATCTCTCTCTTAGAGTCATTGTCACTTGTTAACTACTGAAGTACATGCCTTTGCAACTAACTCCACACAAAGCACCTACTCAGGCCTCGTTTATATATCATTTCTAAAATGCCCATCAAATTTTATTATATAAATAGCTTAAACCCCTTCATCCTCAAAGTGATTCACTTACATGGGAGGGAAATTAGTTAACTAATTGACAAACATCATAAATAATTTTATATATAATAAGTGTAGAGCTCTGTGAGACTTTGTTACCTTCAGCATGTACTTAAAGCAGGCTATTATTTAAGAGGTGTGAGAATTATCTTTTGGTTTTAGGGCTTTTATTTGTTGGCTTCATTTACGACATAAATGAATTCAGGAAAAATGTAGTATTTATGATTAGGGACAGGTTTTAAGTACTGTCTTGTAACAGTGCAATGTGATAGACTTGTCATGGTAGTCTTTACAAAAGAAAATTCTACAGAGACAAAATTCATTAGAAACATTGCCCAGCTTCAAGTCAAAAGAAAATTTTTATATCCAAAGGTCTCTCATGATTTTGCTCCAACCATCTTGGAGATAGCTATGCTCCAGAATAACGATCAATTAGGAAGAACTCCAAAAATGTCAATAAAGCATTACAATTTTGAGAATATTTTCTGTATTAATACTCTAAAATATTCACAAGGATTTTCATAAAACCATATTGTTTTTTATTTTATGTTCATATCCCTTATAAAATGTCAGCTCTCTGGACCTCACAGATGCTATTTTATTTTTTTTTGGGGGGAGGGGGTGTGGTCACACCCAGGAATACTCTGGAATTCCTCCTGGCATTGCACTCAGGAATTATTTCTGGTGTTGCTCAGGGAACCAAATTTGATGATAGGATCGAACCTTGATCAGCCATGTGCAAGGCAAATAAACACTCTACTTGCTGTGATATTACTCTGGTCTCATAGACTTTTAAACCAACAGGACCTGTCCATGGTTATCTCTGTGCAAACTACTAACACTTGGCATTTTGGTAATTTGTATCATAACAATTTTAACTTAATGGAATATACATGGTTATTCAATATTCCCTGTTTGTCTATAACATATAACTTATTGCCATCATCACCAGCATCAAATACTACTCTAAGAGAGCATTATTTGTATGCATTTATATCCTACAGGGGGCACACAGAATCAGTAAACTATCAATGAAGATCTTGACTGACTGGTTCATTTTGAATATCTGAAAATATATTTAATGTTTTAAAATCTGCACAATAAATATCTCTGATTTATAAATTTAATGAAAATGACTTATCACTGACTTCACAATTCCTTAGCACTTCCTGATTTTCTGTGTAGCAAGAGAAGAGCAAGAATAGTTTATAATATTGCACTAGTTCCACTTTCAAAGCTGTTTCAAAACAGGAAACAGTCATGAGAATGCAATTTACAAGAACCACATAAACTTGTGTTTCAAAAAACTTAGCTCATTAGTACTCTGGACCTATTTTGCCTGTTCTTAGCACAGATAACCAAATAGAAGTGGATTTGATATTTCATTTCATCGTGAGTTTCATAGCTGTCCTGTCAATTATCAGTTGTACTCTGTGAATTACACTCAAGCTAAAAGTCTTGCCCTTGTGAGTTAGAAAGTATACGTTGACATCTTATTTTCACTGACATTAAAATGAAAGTATATCAAGAATTAGGCCAGAGTTGCTGCTCCATGATAGAGTACCTGCTTCATGTGTATGAGGCAATGGATTTGATCTAGGTATACCTAAATATCATTTGATGGGCTGCCAGAAAGGTAATAAAGGACATGTGTCCATCTAGGCTACAGTCCCCAGCAACAGAGTCTCCAGAGGGTAGAGCTGGATGCCCTTGAACACTACTAGGAGTGACTAGTGGTCTCTGTGTTGTAGCAGTGATTGGCAGAATAGTGCTGACATGGCCACTAGGGTCCTGGAGCACTGCTTGCAATGTCCTCCTCAAAATATCAATTGACAGAAACTTCAACAGGGAAGAAGTTTGAATTGAAAAAATACATATGAAAAAATGTTCATCATCATTAATCATCAGAGAGATGCAAATCAAAACATCAATGAGATATCATCTCACACCACAGAGACTGGCACATATCCCAAAGAGCAAGGACAACAAGTGCTGGTGTGGATGTGGGGAGAAAGGGACTCTAATCCACTGTTGGTGGGAATGACTCCTGGTACAGCCTTTCTGGAAAACAATATGGACTTTCCTCCAAAGACTAGAAATTGAACTCCAATTTGACCCAGCCATACCACTCCTGGGGATATACCCTGGGAAGCCAAAAACACACAGCGGAAACACCATCTGCACTTTTATTTTCATAGCAGCACTATTTACAATAGTCAGAATCTGGAAACAACCAGTGTGCCTGAGAACTGATGACTGGATAAAGAAACTTTGGCTCATCTATACAATGGAATATTATGTAGCTGTTAGGAAAAGTGAAATTATGAAATTTGCCTATAAATGGATGGACATGAAGAGGATCATGTTGAGTGAAATTAGCCAGAAAGAAAAAGACAGATATATAGTTACTGCATTTATTTGCATGACATAAATATATATGTACATATTATGATACCAATATCCAAGATCAGGTGAAACATGGATCAGGAGGTCTTGTCAAAAGTGGAAATTATTACAAACTTGTGGGACTCAGAGGCTAGGTAAGACAGAGAATGGAACAGTGTGCTAACAGTTGTTGAAAGTGCTATTACCAACCTAGAACTGAGCATTAAATACAGGCAAAACTATACACATGACAACCTCTTAGTGTATGTATTGTAATCCACAATGTGGAAGAGAAGGGACAGAGAAAGAGAGAGAGAAAGAGAAAGAAATAAAGAACCTGCTATAGAGGCAGGCTAGGGAGGGGGGGAGGAAATCTGGGACATTGGTGGTGGGAAATGGGCACTGGTGGAGGAATGGGTTATGGAACATTGTATGACCGAAACCCAAATATGAACATCTTATGAGCATCTTTGTAATTGTATATCTTATGGTGGTATAATGAAATATTAAAAATATCATTTGAGGGGCCGGAGCGATAGCCCAGCGGGTAGGGCATTTGCCTTGCACGCAGCTGGCCCATGCCGGCCCGGGTTTGATCCCCGGCATCCCATATGGTCCCCCGAGCACCGCCAGGAGTAATTCCTGAGTACAGAGCCAGGAGAAACTCCTGAGAATCGCTGGGTGTGACCCAAAAAGCAAAAAAAAAAAAATATATCATTTGAGGTAGGCAAAACTAATTAGGAACTATGAAACAGTCTTGGTGCTACAGAATGAAAGAGTTAAATCTTAGGGATATCAAGTATCTTCCTCAAAGTACCATAGTCTCTTCAAAGTAGTCCTATGCTGAGTTCCCCAGACATACTGATATTTAGTCATAGTTCCCAAAGTAATACCCGGATTTGTACAAATAGAGAACTCAGGGTAAGTGAGTTTAAGAACTTCAGATCTGAGGATGTAAGAACGTCATGCCATCATATCCAAAAGAGCAAGAACAAGTTCTGGCATGGATGCGAAGAAAGGGACTCTCATCCACTGTTAGTGGGAATATCAACTGGTACAGATTTTTTTGGGAAAACAATATGTATATTTCTCCAAAGACTAGAAATTAAGCTCCGTTTGTTCCAGGAATACCAGTTCTGGGAATACACCCTGTGAGACCAAAAACACACAGTGGAAACAACATCTACACTTCTATGTTCATAGCAGCACTATTCACAACAGCCAGAATCTGGAAACAACCAGAGTGCAGAGAACAGATGACTGAATAAAAAAAAATCTACATAATGAAATACTATGCAGCTGTGAGGAAAAAAAATATAAAATTTGCCTATAAATGGGTAGACATGGAGAGGATCTTACTGAGTGAAATTAGCCAGAGGGAAAATGACAGATAAAGAATGACTGCATTTATTTGCAGTATATAAAAAATCATGATGCCAATATCCAAGGCCAGTCAGAATATGGATCAGGAGGTCTTATCAGTGGATGGAACCTACTGCAAATGTGTGGGAGTCAGAGGTTAGGTAATATAGAGAAAAGAACATTGTACTAATAATTACGGTAAATGATAATATCAGTGTAGAACTGAGCATTGAACATAGGCAAAAGGATATAAGTGATAACCTCTAAATGTATGTATTGCAAGCCACAATGTAAGGGAAGAGAGGGAGGGAGAGGGAAAGAGGGGGATCGACAGAGAGCGAGAGAGAAGGAGAGAGGGATTGAGGGAGAGAGGGAAGGAGAGAAAGAAAGAGAGAAAGAGAAAGAGAGAGAGGGAGTGACGGAGAGAGGGAAGGAGAGAGAGAGAGAGAGAGAGAGAGAGAGAGAAAGAGGATGTAAAAGTTGCTTGCCATAGACACAGGCTGGGGGAAGTGGGGAATCAGGGGACATTGGTGGTGGGAAATGGGCACAGGTGGAGTGTGGGTGCTGGAACACTGTGTGATTGAAACCCAAATATAAACACTTTTGTAACTTTTTTTGTAACCTCAGCAGAGCATCACAACAAGCCAGATCACCCTCCCCTACTCCATGGGGCCCGCCATTTTCCACATCTGGACTTCCCTCTCGTCACAACTCCACCCAGCAGACCAGACTATCACAGCTCGGATCATCGACAGCCACCCTGCAGCAGTTTCTTTTCAATCCGGCCCAGGTATGCTGAACCAGAGACTCTCAGACATGGGGCAGAGCTGCTCCTTGCTCTCCCTGTGCCCAGCTACTCGTGAGGTACCTGGGAGGCATGGTGGGTTCTAGCCCTGGCCTGTCACCCCAGCAGAGCCTCACAACAAGCCAGAACACCCTCCCCTACTCCATGGAGCCCGCCATTTTCCACATCCGGACTTCCCTCTCGTCACAACTCTACCCAGTAGACCAGACGTGTGCGGCCACTAGCAGCTGCACGGTTCATCAATAAATGCTTTATTTAGAGGTGACTACAACAGTATGCCACCCTCATGGCAAGCCTGGCAAGCTGCTCGTATAGTATTTGATATGCCAAATACCAGTAACATTTATATTAGGTAATTCCCGTGACCTAATATAATGGTTTGAGGCTCTCTATGTTCCTGGAGCAAGCGGATGCCTTTGGGTTCTACTAGCATGAGACAGGATATATGGAGATATTACTGGTGCCCACTCTAGCAAATAGATGACTAACGGGAAGATAGTGATAGTGATAGTGATTTGTAACTTTATATGTCCTGGTGGTATAAAAAAGGAAGTCCATGCCAGGCTATAGTTCACAGGTAGAGTACTTCTGTTGTATGTGTGAAGCTCTGGGTTTAATTTCTGGCACAAGCCCCCACACCCACACACACAAGAAAAGAATAACAACAAAAAACACAATTTCAAAAGTCATACATAGCTTAGAATTACGTATTTGGTATTTTTCATATTTCCTTTTTTTAAGTTTCTTCTTCATGACTGATGATGATGATGATGATGATGATGATGATGATGATTTAGGAGCCATGCTTTACCAAAAAAAATTGGTATGATAATAGAATTTCAGCCATTCCAGCTTCAATCTTACCACCAGTTTCTATATCCTTCTATCAGTGGCCTTAAATTCCCCTACCTGCTCATTGGATGACACATTTTTAAGTTTAATTATTAAAGTTATGGTCCCATGCATGCAGTAGTGTTGGCGCTACTTGTTTAGAAATATTCAGATACCTCACCTCCAGGGTCTAGAGCAATAGAACAGCAGGTAAGGCACTTGTTTCGCATATGACTGATTCAGTCCCTGACACGTAGGCATATTGGCCTTAGGGTGAGGAGTAAGCCCTGGGCACAACTGAGCTTGGCCCCCAAACCAAAACCAAACAAAAAAACAGAAAACAGAAAGCTCAGCTCTACATCACAGATGAGTTCCAGGTCTTCTATTTAATCTTAAGTATTCTTGATCATTCTGACAAAATCATGGAGACAATAAATATTTCTTGAATATGTAAATGGAAAACAACTATGACTAGTTAATGCCAGCATTCATAAACTACCTAAGCATTGACAATAAAATCTCTCTTTGTCCAAGTTTTTATTAATTAAAATATTATATATGTATGTTATATGTTTATAACTCATCCCGGTCACTGCCTTTAATAAATAAGCCATTTCATGATTAAGTTTAAGTGGGAAAAAGTGAGTTTCATCACTTAGAAAGTCAACATCAGAGTATGATTGGAGAGGAATGTGATTTTTTTTAAATGTTTTAATACCATATTTCCCCCTTTAGAGTAAGTCTTGTTTCTTTCCATTTAAAAATGAAACTTATTACGGTCTTAGAATTTAGCAGGAGTATAAATATTTCTCTCTTGTTCTGACAATAAAGAAGTATCTCCAATTTTCAAATTTCTTTGGTGTTTGATGTTGTTTTTCAAGTAGGACTGTTACTTGACAAGTGTTACAATGGAAGAGTTTGAGTGTAATTATCTTAGAGTTAAGCATTGAGTATCCAGGGAATTCTAGTCACCTGGAAGTAAAATGGGTGTCAGTGAGATGTGTGGTAACATCTTGCTAGTTACCAAGAGTGTCTAAACACAGGAGCTCTCTATTGCAATGTGATCTCATTCCTTTCCTAGAATGTGTAGGAAAACCTGTTTCTTCCCCAGGTATTGCTTGCTTCTGGTGATACTATAGACAAATATTACTTTTGAGACATTTACTTCTATCCACTAAAAAGACCTTATGTTAATGTGTGGTAAAACATGGTCTGTTTTGCTCCCTGTCAAACAAGTCTCCTGGCCATGGTGACTCCAGAAATGTGTGGCACAAGCTTCATGCTATACTTTCTTGACAGTAATTACCTTGCATTGCCATTGTTTATTGTCTCAACCACAGCAGTCATTTACCACAATAACATTTTAATTTCAGTTTCCTTGCACATTACTTACTTTTCTTCTTTCCCTGTGGCCTCTACATCACTATTAAGTCTAATTTCCCCAGACCACTTCCATAAGCAGAGAGAGAGCAATAAAACTCAGTTTCAGAAATGTCAAATATAATGAGAAAGGAAGATCACAGGAAAGGAATTTGACTATGCTACTTTATTGGACAATGTTGTCTTTGACTGGGCAGATGCTATATATATAGATATGAAGTGTGATAATAAAACTCGGCCTTTATTTAACTTGCAATAGGGAAGCTGGGCAATACGCTGCATTTATAGACAAAGCCTGGCACATCAGCTGCATGAGTGAAATACAATAGTTATTGTCATTGTACATGACTAATCTGAGTGGAAAAAATAACAAGTGAAAATACATTTGAGTAGAATGAGTCCTAGACAAGAGTGTGTGGTCGGTGCCTTTGTCTACTGTCAGATGTTTGTGCCTTGCTGACATCCTTCACTCTGGAGACCTCAGCCTAGTCTCCATCCTATAGGGAGCAAAAGCAACTCCATGTTTATTTCAAATACTGATTGAGCATCAATATGACAAGTAGGTTCTACTTCTCTAAAAAAGCTATTAACAGAAATAGAGAGATAGTACAGGAGGGAAGGAACTTTCCTTGTATGCAGCTGACCAGGGCTAGATCCAATGGTACCAAATATAAGCCACTGATTTCTTCCTATCAGGAGTAAGTCCTAAGCTAGGAGTAAGCCTTGAGCTGAGCGTGGCCCCAAACATATATATTTTATGTATGTGTTTTATATATTTTATATATTGAATATATAATATATATTTAATATATAATATATAATATAATTTTATATATTTAAATTATATTATATTATTAATATATTATTATATATTATCTATATAAATATATATTATATATATTTAATATATAATATAATATAATTTTATATATTTAATATATTATATGTGGAGTTTCATCAGTAAATGCTCGAGATGA
This sequence comes from Cryptotis parvus, assembly GCA_021461705.1. Taxonomy (NCBI): domain Eukaryota; kingdom Metazoa; phylum Chordata; class Mammalia; order Eulipotyphla; family Soricidae; genus Cryptotis; species Cryptotis parvus. The sequence continues at coordinate 36,622 of JAJIBD010001149.1, read as the reverse complement.
GAGCCTTCTACTGAGAGTGTACCACCTACACGACAGAGCCTAGCAAGCTACCCATGTTTTATTTGATATGCCTAAAACCAGTAACAATTATAGACCTCATTCCCATGACCTGAAGAATGGTTTGAGGCTCTTCCTGTTTCTGGAGCAAGCAGATACCCTTGGGCTACTCTTACTTGCACAGGACATATGGAGATGTTACTGGTGCCCACTCGAGCAAATTGATGAATAACAGGAAGACAAGTGATACAAGTGATACAAGTGATACAAGTGATTATGTAGTATATATTAAATATACATTAAAACATTATGCTTAGTGGTGCTCCATGCCAGCTGAAGAGAGACCCACACCAGACCCGCAGCTCCGTCGGCAACCCCAGAAGAGATCCAGACCCATCCACTCCAGACCCACAGCTGTGCTGCTCAGCCCCACGTGGAAGCATCTCATGGAGCTGACGGCCTCCTGGTAAGGGGCTCAGTCAGTCCCTGGCCAAGTCCAACATTGCTCCAAGAGTTCGCCACACATGTAGGGGAGGAGCCACACTGGCTGGACTCAGAGTGGGGATTTGGGTTTCTCCACCTCCATGCCAGGTACCCCGGAAGAGAGACCCATGCTAAATCCATAGCTCCATCAGCGCAACATTCTTAGATAGTACTGATTTTAGAATCAGGTCCTTCCCAGGATCTTTCACATTTATACACTGTATACAGGTCTAGGCAGGTTCTAACTAATACCTGTCATCCCAGTAAGCTTAGTAAGAAGCCAGAGCAACCCACACATCATGAGGTGCATCATTCTCAACATCCAGACTCCATAGTTCCTCAGAGCTCCACCCAAAAGAAAACCTGATCTTTCTCCTTTATGTTTCATCAGTAAATGCTCGAGATGAGAGCCTTCTACTGAGAGTATACAACTTACACTGCAGAACCTGGCAAGCTACCCGTGTTTTATTTGATATGCCAAATACCAGTAAGAATTATAGACCTCAATTCCATGATGTGAAGAGTGGTTTAAGGCTCTTCCTGTTTCTGGAGCAAGCAGATGCCCTTGGCCTACACTTACTTGTGACAGGACGTATGGAGAGGTTACTGGTGTCCACTCGAGCAAATCGATGAACAACGGGAAGACAGTGACAGTGATGCTTAGTGGAACAGTGGTCGGACAGGAAGTATAGTGAATAGGGTGCTTGCCTTGCATGTAGCTGATCCAGTTCTATTACAGCACCCGATATGGTCCCCTTAGCCTTTCAGAAATGATACCTGAGCACAACTGTGGTAACCCTCAAAAACTGTTTCTGTGTGTAACTGTTTCTGAAATCCCTCCGGTGACAGGTTAAGTAGCACCCCTCAAAAAATAACAGTACAGAAATGAAATATCAGTGTTGGTTTAATCTTTTTACCCAGAATAAAATACTTCATGAAATGGTTCTATTTAGACACACAGGAGAACTAAAAGGAGTATAAGTCATGAAATATTCTGTTTCCTTGATTCAGTTTTAACCTAGTTTAGTAAGAAATAATGCTGTTTTCTGCCTCTTTTATGTAAGTATCAGTTAAGGGAAAGCAGCGTTAGTATCTTGTGCGTGAGATGATGAAATGCCAGTAAAGTAGAAAATTATCAATAAGAAAACAAGTTGCTTAGCAGGTACAGTATTAGAAAATACAAGTAAAGCAGGAAGTCTCAGAACATCTAAACAGGCCTCATTGGCTATGTAGGGACACCATCAAGTACGAAAAGTATATTCCAACCTGGAATTGCTTTCTCCTTGGGTATACATATACATACACACAAAGACACACACAGACACACAGACACACACACATATATTTTCTAAACAGACAACTCAGCTGCTAAACACTCACATCGAGATTAAGTCTAATCACACAATGGTTGTACTACAGCAGACTCTATCTTAGCCTACTTATGTTAAAATATGGGGAAGCTGCGCATTGCATAATTAGTGCTTGACAGTAATTAACAGACATCAGTAATTGACAGTAGTCAAATATGGCTGACATTTGTTTTATTTAGCAAATTTGTTATTGTGTTTGATTAGTCTTTCACTAATGCTCATGTCTTCAAATTCCAAATTGATTGGATTGGATTTCAGTGCCAAAGGGGCATATTTGACAATGAGACAGTAATGTCCTAGTTCATTGTTATGACAATGAAAAATAATTAAAATTAAATGTTGAGACTAACTCCTTTTTAGTATCTAAAAGTCCTTCTCAATTATTTATGGGTATAATGCATATTAAATGGTTTGTGTTAGGGTCAGAAAAAAAATCAATAGATTGTTACTAACTGAACACTATACTGTAACTAAGCTTTAAAAGAGAAATAAAATGTTAAAAGCATTCCGAAGCAGCCAGAGTTTTTTCAAGAACTACCTTACATGGGTCAGTATTATTTCCTCTTCTTAATTTTGCCTATTACTTAAACTTTATATAAATGGTAACCTACAGTATATTCATTTCCTTGCTGGCGTTGCTTAATTCAAAATGTTACTTAAGTGTCTAATTTCTGTGCCTTTTCTGTTGTTGTAAAGTATCTTACAAGACGTTTGCTATTATTTCTATTAGCTATGCTCTTTCATTGTGAAGCTTCACCATATTTTAACCTAGGTAGTCCAAGATACTGAATCTGCTATATTAGGCCATTTGTCCTCAATTTTGATTTTTGCTTTCCAGAAGAATAAAAGTAGCTTAAAGATTTTGGATATGTTAGAAATGTAATTGTAATGAGGGCTAGAGTGATTGCACAGTGGGCAGGGTGCTTCCCTTGCAAGCAGCTGACCTTGTTCTATCCAGAGTAATCCCTATGGTCCCTGCACTGCTCCAGGAGTGATCCCTGAGCAAGTGGCAGGAGTAAAACCAGAGGATTGTCTTATGTGACTCCCCAAATGAACACAACAATTAAATGCTGCTGAAATAATATTTTCCCACTTGCTATTTTGCAAAAGCAATATTCTCTATAACAAATTTTATCTTTTATTTAATATTACTATAACTAAATTTAATATTGGTTCATTTATGATTTTTTGTGAGTAGTGAATTTTTGCTATTGCAAAATCCTAATTGCAATCCAAAGATTCCTCTTTTTTTCTAAATTTTGATATTTGGGCCACATTAAGTAGAGTTCAGGGATTATTCCTGACTCAGCCCTCAGAAATCGGTCCTGGCAGTACTCAGAAAACTGTGTGAGATGCCAGGGATCAAACGCAGGTCAACCTTATACAAGGCAAGCACCAGACCTGCTGTACTATCACTCAGTCCCTATGTTTTCTTTCTAAAAGATATGTTGTTTCAACATTTTTAGACTGGTATTTTTCTAAAAATACATCAAGTGTTTCCTGCAAGGTGGGAAGAACTTTTTCATCTGTAGAATTTATATATTTTTAAATTAGAAATGACTTTCTTCTTTAATGATTTATCAAGGTAATTATATTCTCCCTCTGAACTAAATAGATGTTGGCACTGTTTACCTGTAGTGCATTTATGTTTGCTTGAGGTGAAGTTATGTCTAACAATGATATTGATACCTGATTACAGTAGGGGGTGAATATTGGAAAATGAGTAAACTGAGTAGGCAGATTTATCCAATAGGCACAAAAATGGATCAGAGAGCTGGACACACTTTCCATGTCAGAGCATGGGTTCATTATCAGCACTACATGGTTACCTTAGCACTGTCTAAAGTGCTCCATGCACCATTCTGGGTGTGGCTGAAAAAGCCAACTAACAAAAATTAACCAACAGGGCCAGAGTGATAGTACATGCAAAGAGTTTACCCTGCATGTGACTAACTTAGGTTCTATTCTGGTAATATCCCTGACAGCCCATATGGTCACCTGAGCACTGCCAGGAGTGATTTACTAACTGCAGAGCCAAAATTAATCCCTAAGAATTGTCAGCAGGGACCCCCAAACAATTATTCAACAGATAGAAAGAAACAACCACATACAATTATTTGAGAGCAATAGTGAAAAAATCAATTTTTTTAAATTAACCTTTGAGAGTTCTGGTATTATCAACAATCTAAATGTTGAGAATTTGTCCAAGTCTAGCTCAATTATCCACACAAAAGACAGACAGAAGAAAAAGAGCTGAGAGCATGGTCAGAGCAGTGGTTAGGAGCCTCAGAATGATCAGGTTATTAGATGTGGAACTTGCAATCAGGGACAAGGATATCATAAAATTTTAAACTTACATTAAAATGATAATCAAAGACGAATTACATGATCATATATTATTTTAATAACTCAACTGTTTGAGACTTTTTGAGGTTTAAAGAATTGCCATAAAATTGGTTCTTTTAGATTAGAAAACTAAACCTCAAGAAAGCTGGACAAAAAAAAAAAGTACCTAACTAAAATGCTATACTAAAGTGATGGTTATATTCATAGACCAGGGTGCTAACCCATCTCTAAACATTTATTAAGAGTTATTGAATATACAGACAGAAGTTATTTCAGGAACTCTAGTTTTCTAATCATTTCACTCTGCTCCTGATTTGGGAGCAGCTAAAAAATTCAAGAATAGATGGAAAACTGGCAGACAACCAAGCAATCTCAACCCACAGACATATGTTGTTGGGCCTGAACAATGTTTTGGAATGTTTTGAATCAGTTTCCAATTGGAAAAGAGATTTTTCACTTTTAGCAAAAAAAAAAAGGGGGGGGTATGCTTATAACTTAATCTTCTCTTGAACAGTTGTAAGATATGAAAATTGGTCAAAGTGTCATGTTCGCCATAACTTGGGGGAAGCAGTTTCTGTCCGTGTATAGGGCTGGTTCTTTTTCCTCCTGTTCTGACTTATGTAAAGGCAATTATGACTGAGACCTCGATGACAATGTGACCCTTAGTGTGGATTCAGAGAGTTTCTGCTAAACAATAAACCATTATCATTCTCCATATTTTATTATTTTAAAATCCAGGCTGGTAGGATTGGATATAGACAAGAGATTGCCTTTTTTTCACTACTGCTTGAGAAAAGGATTATAGGAGACTAATATGACTTCTGTGATTTTTTGCATTTTGTTTCAAAAGTATCTTTACCAGGAGGGGAATCCTGCTCTATGTTCTTTGCTTCTGTTAAACAAGTTTCCCATTCTTCATCTTTCTCCTTTGACCTCCTTTGTAGTTCCTATTGTATTTTGACAGATTATTGTATTCTGGTTTCACTGCTTTTTATTCTCTAATTGAATTGTGTGTTTCCACTACTCAAATTGAAATAAGGATCTATAAAGTTCTTGATCACTTGACATCCCATTATTCGCTCATTTGCTCAAGCGGGAGCCAGTAATATTTCCATTTGATCCTATCACGTGCCAGTGTAGCCCAATGGCATCCGGTTGCTTCAGGAATACAAAGAGCCTCAAACCGTTCGTTCAGAGTCTTGATGAAGAAGTCTGACCATCTTATAGGTGGGCTGCCACGTGATCTTTTGACATCCCGTGGGATCCAGTCGGTAATGGCTCTAGTCCAGCAGTCATCTCCAAATCACATTACATGTCCAGCCCATCTGATTTTCGATATCTTGGCAAACGAGACAGCATCCCTGACTCTGGAACAGCGACAGAGCTCGGAGCTCCAGATTCCTTCTTTCACTTGAGTGAGGCAGATATTGCAAGCATAGCTCTCGATTCCTCTTTTGGAGACCTGAATAACATTCTCATCCTGCTTTCATAGGGCCCAGGTCTCTGAGGCATATGCTAATGCAGGGAGAATGGTGGAGTTGAAGAGATGTACCCGAAGATGGAGGTTCTTTGTCTTTTTTATCTATTTCTTCAATGCTTTTGAAGGCATTCCATCCTGCTCTCTTCCCCCTGCGCAGCTCAGGTTTTAGGTCCGTTCATCATGTTGACTTCTCGACCTAGGTACACATAACTGCTGCATTCAGAGATGTCTGTTCCATTGAGAGTGAATGGGGCCTCTGGAACTAGTTCATTTTTCATGAACATAGTTTTGCTGAGATTCAGCTGTAGACCAATCTTTCCACATTCTCGGTCAAAGTCAGCCAGCATTTGTGCCACTTGGCTAATGTTTGGTGTTATTAGAATGATGTCATCAGCGAAGTTATCTATAACTTTATAACATTAACTATAAAGTTAAACACTATTTTAGTCTTCCTTTTATTATTATTATTATTATTATTATTATTATTATACCTAAACATAACAGACACTTGGTATCTGTCAGAAGTTCTCTGCATCTAACTTGTCCATAAATATGGACATATCCATCAACTTCAGATTTGCCAAAATATCAGGATGGTTGTCAGTCCCAGTTCCTGATGTCACTGAATTTCCATGTTAACTTTTCTACTTCTTCATATCAAAAGCTGTAAATGAACTTGGAATGCAGTGCGCTGTGGTCAGGGGTTACAATCAGTTCTGCAACTTTCTTGCCCCTAATCCTGACTCAAGTAATATTCTCTTCCCATTTGCAATGCTAAATTATAGTTTTCCTTTTAGACTAAGCTCCACTCTAAATTGGAACTAATTTTGAAATACCTTTATTACAGTTACAATTTTATCATAAAGTTCTCTGCCCTTAGAATCTTACTTGAGTCTAAAGGGCAAATTCTTGAAATTTATGGCCCTAGAGCTTTGACAATTACATCACTGCTGCCACTCCTGCTTTAGCTAATTGGATAACAATTCTAATTCTGAACTAAGAAATAGACTGAGATTGATTTATTCTTTCTAGTGCTATACATGGAATCATTTTTCCCTTTGGCTTTTGGGTCACACCCATTTATACTCAGGGTTTACTGCTGACTGGTAGTATTTGGGAGACATATACAGTACCAGGGATTGAATCAGCACTGGCAATTGTTTTACCACCTGTACTGCCGCTCTGTTTCTTATATGAAATCTTGAATTGTTTCCCTAGGAGGAAAAAAAATTAAAAATTATGTCTCTAAACACATCAGCAACCTAGACGTTGACTTTACAAATTCCCTCTGATCTTCCCTCTGATCTTTAGATTATTTTTAAATGTATATCATTAAAATGATATAATTATATTATTTTTATAAATTAATTAATTATAATTATCGTTATCTTATGTCTCAGAACTATTTTGATGTTGCCTTCACATGCATGTTGCATAAAAAGTTATAGTAATGGTTTTTATCATGCTAGGCAAAAATTAGAAAAAATATAATAGTAGACAAAGATAATTTTACTCATTTGATGGGAGCTCTTGTAGGACATATAGGATTCCTTTGCTTAGTTTCACGGCCAAAGGTCAATGACTGCTTACCACTTTTGGGGGGCATTCTGGAGGGATGGAGATTTGAGCTAAGCCCAAGTATACTCAAGGGTTGCTTTAGTCTCTGCATATGGGACATGCAATAACAGCATGTGATCAACTGCATGCAAGGCAAACACTAACCCTTATATTATCTCTCCAGTACATACCACTTTTGAACTGTTCAATGTGCTGAATAGTAATTGTTCAAAATGGAAAAGCATTTTTGTGAGAACATGTATTGAGCTTCTCAGAGGAATTTTTCCAAATCAGCCAAAATTGGTAACAAAAAGTGAGCATTCTCCCTTCCTCCGTGCACATTGTACAATATTCCCTACAAAATTGTATTGAGGAAGTGAAACTAAGAGCAAGACATTGCTTTGATGAGTTTCATAGTTTTATCATAACACTTAGAAGTGAAGTAAATCAAACTAATTCTGACATGAGTGTTTATCACAGGAAAAATAATCCCAATGACTCAAAATAGCTTCATAGAACATTTATTATTTTTATGTTTTTATTTTATGTTGATTTGGTTTTGGGGCAACCCTTGGCAGTTGTCAGTAATGACTCTTGACTCTGTGCTCAGGAATCAGTCCTGGTGGGGTTCAGGGAATTCCGTGGGGTGTTGGGTATTGAACCCAAGTCAGCTGAGTACAAAGCAAGTGCCCTGCCCTCTATATTATGTCTTGAGTTCCTACATTTATTTTTCATTTCCATTTCAAAAGAGTAGATCTTTAAAATAATTCTTATGTGCTACAAACTATGTCAAGTTCTTTGTATACATGATTTTATTTTTCATCTAGGAGGAAACACCCTATTTTTTTAGATAAGGAATGCTCAAATTCAGAAAGATTGAGTAATTTTCAGAAAATAACAGTCATAATGTCTAGCAAGTAGTGGAACTCATGGTTGAAATTTGGTCAATCTGACTTTAGCCTGTGCTTAAAATATCACTATTTCTACAAGGAATAAAAGAGTTAAAAAATAGAATTTGCAAGAAACACCTTCTCAATAAATTGTCAATTACATTCATCAATCGTTTGTTTTTTTCTATTAAATCTCCTAAAAGCTCACAAGTGCTTTTCTCATTACTTGTCTTGTCTAACTGAAGGAAAAAAATGGATGATAAATCTGTTAAAACTCTTCATATAATATAGAATTTGGCATCTTATACTAAATTGACCCAAAAATTTACACTGAATAAATTCAAAATAAATAAAGGTTGAGAGTAAGAGAAATAGGGGTTGTATTAAAACAAGTCAGACATCATTGCTATCATCTAGCAAAGAATTATCAAATCAGTTACAGGGAAATAAGTAAAAAATAGAAACAATAGGATGCATGCCCGGAGGTCATAACTATAAATTGTATAAATGTTATATCAGATAAACAGAAGTTTGTATATATTTCAAAAAAGCTTGCTCAAATTATTTTAGGACTAAAAGTATTTTAATTGGAAGTTTAAGCAGAAAAATAATTCTATAAGAAAACTCTTTTAACTCTGGATATTTTAAGTTTAAATTCCTTCAGGCGTCATGTATGAACATATATAGTGACAAATCACTATCACTTCACTATCTTCCCGTTCATCATCTATTTGCTAGAGCAGGCACCAGTAATATCTCCATATGTCCTGTCTCATGCTAGTAGAGCCCAAAGGCATCCACTTGCTCCAGGAACATAAAGAGCCTCAAACCATTATATTAGGTCATGGAAATGACCTAATATAAATGTTACTGGTATTTGGCATATCAAATACGACACAAGCAGCTTGCCAGGCTTGCAGTGTGGGTGGCATACTCTTGTAGTACCTCTAAATAAAGCATTTATTGATGAACCACATGGCCGCTAGCAGCCGTGCGAGCCGGGCTGTGATAGTCTGGTCTGCTGGGTCGAGTTGTGACGAGAGGGAAGTCGGATGTGGAAAATGGCGGCCCCCATGGAGTAAGGGGATCATCTGGCTTGTTGTGAGGCTCTGCTGGGGTGGCAGGCCAGGGATAGAACCCACCATGCCTCCCGGCGCCTCATGAGCGGCTGGGCACAGGGAGAGCAAGTAGCAGCTCCGCCCCATGTCTGTGAGTCTCTGGTTCAGCATACCTGGGCTGGATTGAAAAAAAAAACTGCTGCAGGGTGGGTGTCGATGATCCGGGCTGTGATAGACTGGTCTGTTGGGGGAGTTGTTATGAGAGGGAAGTCCGGATGTAGAAAATGGTGACACATAGAAATGATAATGCTACGGGCAAGAGTGATGGTGCAACAAGCAGTGCTCTTGCCTTGCATAAGGCCAATGCGGGTTTGGTCCCCATCACCACATATGGTCCCCCCACTCTCTCAGGAGTGATTCCTAAGTGCAGAGTCAGGAGTAAACTATGAGCACCACCAGGTATGCCCAAAAGATAGAAGGAAAGAAATGAGAGTAGAGAATGCTAGAGCTATAGCTCAGTGATAAAGTGCATGTCTTGCATAAGTGAAGCCCTGGATGTAATCCCAACACAATAGAGAAGGGAGCAAATGAGTGGAAGGCGGGAAGGGGGAGATAGAGGGAGAGTAGGAGGGAGGGAAACTATTTGGGAATATTGAGGTCAGTGGCAAAGACAGACATTTAAATACCATATTTATGGGATTAAATTTCAATCATAAAATGCTAAAAACAACTTGTGAGAAGTGAAGATGGTGAGACAATCACTAGAAATATGATGTGAGTCATAGATGGAATTTAAAGGTTTTTTGTACCAACGACAGAGAAATAAAATGCAATGCATAAAATAATTTTAAATTGTATACTTTATATAGGCCATTGTCAATAATTTATAATTTGAATATATAAGCAAAATAAAACTAATATTAAGATAGTTTATAGTCTCTGGAAAATATTGTCAACATAAGTCTTCAAAATCATCCTCAAAGTCTAGGGAATTTGAGTTCCATCTAGAAGTTCGGGAAGCTCAGAGAGAGAGGCAGCCATCCAGAGGGAAGCAAGCTGCAGCCACCTGGCCCTCTGGCCTTCCCACCCCACCACCCCAACTCTCACACCCCAAATTTCAAAACTGCACGGACACACTAGCGTGGATGTGCAAAGAACTTACTCAACAAATATTCTACATAGAGGTACCCAATATCATAGCATTCAACATACCTTACACACCACAAAACTCCCCAAACAGCCTAAATATCCCTAACTGTACATCATATCCACACAAGAACACACAATTTATCAAATGTCAAGGTAGTAATGGTAAAGCAACACCGAACTCCACCAAGCTCCATGAGTGAAGTCACTAATCAAGTTGAGCCAAGCAATTATGATGAGTTATATAACATTCCTGAGAAGGAATTCCACAAGGAACTGTTAAGATTGCATAAGGAACTCAAGAAAGCATTGGAGCACAATAAAATAAAGAGAAAATGATAGCAGAAATGAATAAAATACAAATAAAAATGCAAACAGAAATGACAGATATAAAAATGTGATAGGTGAAATTAAAAAAAACACTAGATGGCCTCTGCAGCAGAGTAACAACGGCTGAAGGAAGAATTAATGATTTCCAAGACGAGATGTAGAGACTCTCTAGACAACAGAAGATGGAAAAACGACTCACAACTAATGAAAAGACAACAAGAGATAATCAGGATGAAGTCAAAAGGAACAACATAAGAATCATTGGGGTCCCAGAGGGGAAGGAAGAAAATTATGTTGAAGAAGTAACTGTCAAAGCCATTATTACTGAGAAGTTCCCAGAATTGAATATTGCATGTTCCCAGATTTAGGAGGCCCATAGGATACCAGCTAAAAGAAATCCGAATAAGAATACTCCAAGACACATCATAATTAGAACGGCAAAAAACATAGACATAGAATACTGAAAGCAGCAAGATCAAAGAAGGAAATCACAAAGGAGCATCCCTAACATTCACAGCAGACTTCTCAGATGAAACGCTCTGAGCCCCAAGAACAATGGTGGGATATCATGAAAAGACTGAATGAAATGAAAGCTTCACCAAGAATTCTTTACCTGGCTAGACTCACATTCAGATTTGAAGGAAAGATACACAACTTCCTGGATAAGCAACAGCTCAGGAACTTCAAATACTCAAAACCAACTTTAAAAGAAGAACTGAAGGAACTACTATAAGAAAAGACAAACCCCAAAAAGCACAACAACCTTATATAGGAAGATGGCACGAAATCCCATGACAATAATCTCTCTCAATTTCAATGAGCTAAATGCACCTATTAAGATTTACAGAGTGGCAAAATGGCTTAAAAAACTAAATCCAACATTCTTTTGCCTACAAGAAATGCATCTGAACAATCAGAGCAAACAGAGACTCAAAGTCAAAGGCTAGAAAACTATTCGCCAAGCAAACAACTCCCACTTAAAGGCCAGGGTGGCCATACTAGTATTCGATAAAATAGATTTCAGACTGTAAAAGGTCAGAAGGGATGGTGAAGGCCATTTCTTAATAATTAAGGGATATGTATATCAGGAAGAAATCACACTCCTAAATAAATACGCACCCAACAAGGGGCCAGCAAAATACTTAAAACAACTGCTAATAGACTTCAAAGAAGACACTGACAAAAACACAATTGTAGTTGGAGACTTCAACACTGCACTTTCAACTCTTTTTTTTTTTTTTTTTTGCTTTTTGGGTCACACCCGGTGATGCTCAGGGGTTACTCCTGGCTCTGCACTCAGGAATTACTCTTGGCGTTGCTCGGGGGACCATATGGGATGCTGGGGATCAAACCCGGGCGGCATGGGCCGGCCACATGCAAGGCAAATGCCCTACCCGCTGGGCTATTGCTCCGGCCCTGCACTTTCAACTCTTGATAGATCGACAAGAATGAAACTCACCAAGGAAATACTGGCCATGAAGGAAGCAATGGAAGATAGAGGGCTGGTTGATATATACAGGGTTTTTAATCCCAAATAAGCTGAATACACATTTTTCTCCAGTGCACATGGAACATTCTCCAAGACAGACCACATGCTGAGCCACAAAGCATACCTCAATAAAATAGAAGATAGAAATTGTGTCAACTATCTTTTCAGATCATGATGCACTGAAAATGGTAGTAAACCACACACAAAAACAGAGTCAAGACAAACACCTGGAAACTGAACAGATCACTGCTGAACAACCAGTGGATCATAGAAGAAATCAAAGGAGAAATCCAAAGATTCCTGGAAGCAAATGAAAATGAAGACACAAACTATAAAAACTTGTGAGAAACAGCGAAAGCAGTGTTAAAAGAAAAGTTCATAGGTCTGCAAACACTCATCAGGAAAGAATAAAGGGCCCACATAAATAACCTGACTTCACAGCTCAAAATATTAGAAACAGACCAACAAAAGGAGCCCAACCCGGAAGGAAATAGTAAAACTTAGAGAGAAAATCAATGAACAGGAAACCCCCCAAAAAAATCCAAAAGATTAATGAAACCATGAACTGGTTATTTGAAAAAAATAAACAAGATCAACAAACCATTTGCAAGACTTGTAAGGACAGGGAAAGAGAGAACCCAAATAAATAGAATCAGAAATGAAAAGGAGGACATCATAACAGAAAACATAGAAACCCAAAAGATCATCAGAGATTACTTTGAGAGTCTGTATGCCACGAAACATGAGAACTTGGAAGAAATGGACAAATTCCTCAAGTCCTATAATCTACCACGGCTGAAACAAGAAAACCTGCAATACCTGGAAAAGCCAATTACCATCACGGACAATTGAAACAGTAATTAAAAGTCTGCCCAAACACAAAAGCCCAGGTCCAATGGATTCACTAGTGAATTCTACCAAACTTTAAGGAGGACATACTCCCAGTCCTTTTCAAGCTCTTCCAGGAAATAGAAGAAACAGAAACACTCCCAAATAGCTTCTACGAGGCACATATCACCCCAATACCCAAAGCAGACAGAGACATCACAAAAAAAAATAAAACTAGAGACCAACCTCCCTGATGAACACAGGTGCTAAGATCTTCAACAAAATACTAACAAACAGAATTCAAAGACTCATCAAGATTATACATTATAACCAAGTAAGATTCATCCCGGGAATGCAAGGATAGTTCAACATTTGCAAGTCAATCAACATAATACATCATATCAATAAGAGAAAAAATTAAAACCATATGATCATATCAATAGACACAGAGAAAGCATTTGACAAGATCCAATACCTGTTCATGATTAAAACCCTCCAAAACATGGGAATTGTAGGAACCTTCCTCAGTATAGACAAAGCCATCTACCAAAAGCCCACGAGAGTATCATTCTCAATGGGGGAAAATTGAAAGCCTAAACTGTCTACCAAAAAACTCCAAGACACAATAGATGCTTATAGTAGAGTGGTAGGGTACAAAATCAATACCCAAAAGTCGGTGGCTTTCCTATATTCAAATAACAAAAAAGAAGAAATGGATATATGAAAATGTGCTCCTGGGGCCGGAGCAATAGCCCAGCGGGTAGGGCGTTTGCCTTGAAAAGCGGCCGGCCCATGCTGGCCCAGGTTTGATCCCCAGCATCCCACATGGTCCCCGAGCACTGCCAGGAGTAATTTCTGAGTGCAGGGCCAGGAGAAACCCCTGAGCATTGCTGGGTGTGACCCACAAAGCAAAAAAAGAAAAAAAAAAAGAAAATGTTCTCCTTACATAATTTATAATTCTACATTTAACACTGTATATGGTAATAATATTACTGGCTCAGAGACCTGGGCCCTATGAAAGCAGGATGAGAATACCATTCGAGAGTGAGAATACCATTTGGGTCTCTCAAAGAGGAATCGAAAGAGCCATGCTTGGAATATCACACCTCACTCAAGTGAGAGAAGGAATCCGGAGTTCTGGCCTCCATTGCTATTCCAAAATCAAGGTCACTGTCTTATCTGCCAGGACATCAAAAATCAGATGGGCTGGTCATATAATGCGACCTGGAGACAACCTTTGGTCTAGAGCCATTACCAATTGGATCCCACGGGATGTCAAAAGATGGCACGGCTGCCCACCTGCAAGATGGTCAGACTTCTTTATGAAGACCCTAAACAAACAGTTTGAGGCTCTTAATATCCCCAAAACAGATGCCATTGGCTACACTGGCACGTGATAGGGTCAAATGGAAACATTACTGGCACTCGCTCAAGCAAATTGATGAATAATGGGATATCAAGTGATCATGGTAATAATATATAGTTTTAGAGATCAGAAAAACTAGTACCCTTTAATATACTGGCAAGCTGTATGGTTTTATATATATATACACACACACATACACAAATATATATATATGTATAAATTACAGTATTGCATCACTTGTTAATGTGTGCACACTTTGATATTGTAGCATAGCTACAAGAAAATAATATGAAATTGTCTGTAAATCATGACTCAACCTTTCAACTAACCTTAAATCTGTCACATAACTAATTAGCCTTATTATTTAAATGTGAATACTTAGTTTTCAAAGATTTTATGTAGATATTTGGTTTCAAAACTTTCTGAGATATATGCACATTAAATAAATGATAGCTCTATTACTAATAATATCTATTTTACAGACATGGATGCCTATTGCTTATTAAAAAAGGAAATACTATCTACTTTTGATAATAACATTGTATGTACCATATCACTCTTGGACATCTCTGGGTAATCAATTCTCAATTTCCTGCCTACATTCCACTTTTTTAGGAAAACCACTGAGGTACTAGTAGGTTATATTGCATAAGGGCTCATATAACTTGACTTCCCAGAACATTTATAGATAAATAAACATAGGCTTTATAAATTGGTTTCTAGGCTTTAAAATTCCACCATGAAATAATTTAAGGCAGATTTAAAGCAGAAAGATAAATGAACAAAAAACAAAATTTCCCCTCGAGTCAGCACCTAATTTCCTGAATGTTTTACCTTTAAACTTTTTTTTATTTTTTTTTTTTTTTTTTTTTTTTTTGCTTTTTTGGGTCACACCCGGCAATGCTCAGGGGCTACTCCTGGCTCTGCACTCAGGAATTACTCCTGGCGGTGCTCGGGGGACCATATGGGATGCCGGGAATCGAACCCAGGCCGGCACAAGCCGGCTGCATGCAAGGCAAACGCCCTACCCGCTGGGCTATCTCTCCGGCCCCTAAACTTTTTTTATTTTGACTTTAAACTTAGGCCCACAGTAATTAGAGGCTAGAACAAAAAGTGTCATAAGATTTTAGGAAATAAATCTAATATAAAGATGAAATTATTTAATTTCAATATTGTGGTTTTTAGCAAATTAGCTTGTAATATAATTTTTCACGTTTGTTGGAATTTATTATATATTTATAACAATGTATTTTTACGTGGTGGGTTATTTGTTCAGTTTTAGAAACATAAAATAAGTAATATAAAAATCTTTCAGAAGTGCCACATTATTCCAGAGGTACTCATAACACATATTTTTAAAAATGTGTTTGTAGCTTCTCTATCTCTAAATACATCAATTGTTTTAGGTTGAGAAAAAAGTCAGACAAGGTCAATAGCCTTCCAGACAATTAAATCTGAAGTGAAGATAACCAATAAAAATGCTAGTAGTCAAATATTTGAATCTGCTTTAATATAATTTCCCATATCCAAAATATATATGGTAAAACAAAAACAGAATAATGAGATAGGAATGACTCACAAATTATGAAAAGAAACAGAATTCATTTTAAGCATAAGAAAAAGCTATTTGTAACGGTTTCGTAGGAGATATGTCTGATTTTAATTTTAACAAGCTCACTTTGGCTACCCCTTGGAGAACCACTACTGTTTCTGCTTGGTGGGAAGAGCTGTGTCACACTTAGGGTGCTCAGGGGCATCTTCTGACTCTGTACTGAGGGCTCATACCTGACTGTGCTTAAGAACCATATGTGATGCTGGAAATTGAACCAGCATCAGCTGCACTCAAGGCATGTACTCTAACAACTGTCTCATCTCTCTGGTCCCAAGAATGATATGTTTTGAAAAGTAAAATATATTAAATTAATGAGTATTTTCAGTACTACAGTAGAGATGATAATATGTAATTGAATGTCACTTATTTTTAACATTTTTACCTCTGTTTAATGGAAAATTTATTTCTGTAAGAGGATATCTGTTAAAACAAAGTCCCCCAAATCCAATCATTCTATATAAAAGTAAAATATATATACAGATTAAAAAAATTTATTTCAGGGCTGGAAATGTAGTGTGGTGCAAAAAGTGCTTATATTGTAAACTGAGGTTTGATCCGCAGCACAGCACATGGTTCTTAAGCAAATCCAGAAACAGTCCCTGAGTAAGAGCCAGTAGTAAATCTTGAGCACAGCTTGGTATGACCCCAAAACAACAAAAATGAAAAACTGATTGTTTTAATAATGATGATTTGAAATTGTGATATATAAAATGTGATGCTAATTACTTTATTTTCAGTATTTGCATGTCCTTTTTTTTTGTCACACCCGGCAATGCTCAGGGGTTACTCCTCGGTCTGCACTCAGGAATTAGTCCTGGCAGTGCTCGGGTGACCATATGGGATGCTGGGGATCGAACCCGGGCCGGCACAGACTGGCTGCATGCGAACGCCTTACCCGCTGGACTATCGCTGGGCCCCTAATGTTGGTTTTCTTGCCATATAAACATACATAATTGCAAATTACAACAAAGAAAGGAAATCTCAAGCAAAAGACTTCAGGGGAAGATTTAGTAAACTGTTACCACTTTAGTTTTCTAGAGTGCATTAAAATTTTGTAAGTAACATTACTTTATATGCTTTATGTTTCTCCTTCTATAAATTGTATTGATTAGTGTGGTTTTGTGTAAATTGCATTATCATAAGTGTTACATATGTGTGTATGTGTGTGTGTGTGTGTGTGTGTGTGTGTGTGTGTGTGTGTGTAGGAGGTGTTAAGGTTCACATCTACCCGTGTTCAAGAGCTATTTAGGGCTCAGTGTTTGGAAATCACTCCTAGAGGTGCTCAGGACACTAAACATAGCCAGAAATTCAACCTAGGCTTTCCACATATTCAGTATGGGCTGTTGAGCAAATCACTCTAACTCCCAAAAAATGTCATGTAGATTATAGTGCATTCTTACAATAGTATAAGCAGAATTTTAGAGAATCATCATATAAATAAGAAAAAATTAGCATAAAATAAAACAATCCATTATCTCTCTCTATATGTTGGACCATTAACGGTAGAACAGGGGCTAAGGCATTTGCCTCACGTGATCAATCCAAGTTGAACCCTCAGCAACACATATGATCCTTGAACACATATCCAGGAGTAAGCCCTGAATACCGTCAGGTGTCATAAAAAAAATAAGGAAAAACTTAACCTTTAAGAGGTATTATTGAGAAAAATGAACAGGATAATGGGAATTAAATCACTAAATTGTTTGGAGGCTGTTTACTGCTATGAATTGGTGGGAAGTATAAGTAAAAGAGTATACTTGCAGGTTATTTTTAATGTATTGTCCTGAGCATTTCCCAAGGGTGAATGCTGGAACAATAAATTCAAATTCATAAAAATACAGAAGTGTGGTTGGATTGATGACAGATTTTGAAGAGGAAAAAACTAACAAACTTTGACATGTCAATAGAATGTTCAAGGGAAGAGTGAGCAGCCAATTGCATATCCAGTTTTAATAGTAGTAAAAAGTGGTGGTCTTGGGACCAAATAAACAAACACAGCATGACTCATAATTCTAAATAGGATTACCTAGGAATCAAAATATATATTAGACAACATCTGAAACTGGAGGGGTACAAATCTTAGATTTGCATGTAGAGCAATCTTCCTGTGTTTAGAGGATTAGCTTTAGAACACAGGAGACAGAGAATGTGGTCTCATTGAAGTTGGAGCAAAAGTGTAGGACAAAATAATCCAAAGTAATATAATAAAATAATCCAGAGATGCTCAAGAGACAGAGTGATTGAATACATCAGATATATCTTATATGATGGATAAAATAAAAGGTCTCAGGATTTGGTAAAATAAAACCTCTGGGATTCTGGGCAAAGCATGTCCCATAATATTTATATATTATAATATTTATAAAAACAAAATGACATGTACGTAACTATATCGGGACACAAATCAAGTGTTTCTTAAACTTTATCTGACTGTGTTCCCCCTCTGAATTTGTTTTCATCCTGTGCCTTCCCTGTCCTACTAATTGTCTCCTAGCTTTTGCATGGCTTATAATTCACGTAATTTTTAGCCAAGGCACATTCAGTTACCCTGGGGCCTACAAGAGTCCAGGTTTCACCAACTTCATAAATTCTTCATTGAACTACCAAAGAAGCTTTCACTGGCTAGAGAACAGTTTGATTCTTTGTGTTCCAAGAATTGTTAGCACACAAATACAATTAGTTGGAGCTCAGAAGTATTTGTTGTATTGAATTAAATTTGACTTATATAACCAAAAAGAATATCACCTTTAAAACAGACAATAATATGGATCCAGATATCCAATAATATGGGGTCTTTGTCTAGCAGAAGACTGTAATAGTGTGCTACTGAAAGGTCAGATTCTAAATTGATATACTGTGCTAAGCAATTGGTATGCTATAAGTATACCTGTTAATTGAGATTTCCTATCACTATTGAGAAGACAGAAACCAAATCATGAAGCAAGCATTCCCTCAATTTCCTCTCCTCACTTCATCTTATCTACATCTAATTTATCTCTATATACACTCATTAAAGTATTCTACCTTCTGTTTCAGGTCAATTTATCTACTTGAACTAGTGATTATACCCATCTGTCTTAGTCTCCTCTGTGACTATGTTGTGTTTCTGTCTATATTTTCTTTGTTTCTTCATTTCCGTTCCTTTAAATGTCAGTTTTATGTCAACATTTATATTAAAGACCATTTCTAGATTAGTTTCTTTACACACTTCATGTTTAATTCTTGGACTACACCTTTAATTATAAAGTTGAGACAGTTACTTCTAAGAAACACAAGCAAATCTTTACTCAAACAAGCTCAACCACAGTAATAATAGTGAAGATGTTAAATAATATTACATTATGGTACAATTTTTACAGATTAGCAAAGCCTTAAAAGTCTGGCCATATGGAACAAAATGTCTGGCAATGCAATATATTGAGAAAGGTACACATCTTCCACTAGTATTCTCATTAAGTAAATGAAGGTCAACATAATGATCATCAGTAACTATCAAACTCTTATTGCGTAATGTGTAATTTATTTTGGCTTTAGCTCTATTAAAATATTTTAATATATGTGACATTAAATAATTCATTGCACTACAAACAAACTGAAAACACCCTGATTATTAATCATTAACTGGATTAATGAATTATGATAATCTTGAGTGAAATACTTTAAGACTGAAAACAGCTGATATTACTGTTTATTTATAGAAATATCTCCAGTATACTGCTAAAAGAAAAAAATCAAAATGGAGATCTGTGCATAGCGTACTACCTTTACTGTAATGAGAGGAAACGTACTATATGCTATTTGCATAAAGAAACTATGAAATATTTAAAAATAATTGTAAAGTGGTTGCCTTTTGGTTTAAGCTGGGGTGAATGTGAGAAAACATTTCTTTAGAAGTTTGTATCTAAAATTTTAAAATTCATTTTGCTGTATGATCTATTCTCATAAACAATTGACATGTATAAATTGGAAACATATCATTATAATTACAGACTATATAAGGCCCTGGTGAAGTAGATCAGTGTCTGACTTCACAAAATAATTTTCCTTCACTTAGTGCAAACATCTTAATCCACTGTGAATGACTTATCACCAAAAAGGAGGTATCTGATCCTGTTGTTAAGTATCTCATTGAGATACAAAATATAGATGTCAAATAATGACTTTCCCCTGCTCAACAACTTCACTGTTACTTATAACACTGAGTCATAATATGATCACCAAGTTCAGTCTGTTATGTCAAACTATCTTTCTGGTCTAACATCTTCCTACTATACTTCTAGTTAAAAGAATTAGACAACCCACCTATATCTGGAAATTACTACTCCATATTTTTGTGCCTTGACACAGTCATTACCCCTTGAACTATTTCTCATCTTCTCAGTTCCAGATTCCTCTGAAATGACTAGAAATAATTCCTCTAAAACTGCCCTTATTTCTCTGACAGGATATGATCAAATGATACAGCACAACTATTTTCTAGCTCTTTTTCCTGGCACAAAGAACATTAATAATGATGAATTTCTTAGCCTGAATAGATATTTCTTGAATATTTTGATGGTTATTTATTTTATTTCCATTATAATTTTTGCATTAATATAATGCTTGTACTATATTCTAAGCTTATAGAGAATAAGTACAGTAAAGATATGCTTATATAGAGAGTAGCTACTGAAAATTACTTAACATTCGTTTAATTGAAATTCTTTTTTCATTCAGACTTACTCTTAACTGACACTGATTTTTATCTGACTGCAGAATTTGACCAAATTGCATGTGATGCAGTTTTAAATACAGTCATTCCTTTGTTCAACAGATCTGTGTGCCTTATACTTACAGATCACCTTTCTCTAGGGGAAAGTAATTTAGTACCCATGTGTAAAGTCTCTTTTTTCATGGGTCTACAACCCACATCTGATCAACACAGTTCTAATCTCCAGACCAAATGGTTTAGTAGGTTCTCAATGAGAGGTCCATATGTGGTGAAAGGAGAAAGGTGTTCTTTTGTGACAAACTTATGGAGAGGATTAACTGCAAACCTCAGTTTTTCTTGTCAACCGAGCTTTAGCTTCTGCCAAAAATGTCTTGTATTACAGGGAGAAAAGCATAAAAGAAAAAAAAGAAAGATAAAAAAGACCATATCCATATACTACTCGAGCTCCAGAATCTACCACTTGAAAACTATGTAACCCAAAAAATACTATGTGGGAGTCTGGATCCTGATAACCAGACTGTGTTTTCCTTGGATTTTTCAGTGACAATCAATGTCTATATCTATTGCCTAGACAATAACAAATTATTTGCAATTGGAAACAGTTTTGCATTTTTGTAAAGTGAAATTTAGAATAAACTCCTTTGAATATATCTTAAAATTTTCCAGATAACATCTTGTAGTGCAAGGGTATGGTTTTTGGCTGGAAAAATACAAAGGCAAGGTAGTGCCTTGAATACAGCTGACTATGGTTCCAAATCTCTGTACCTGAGCCCCACAATGATAGCCGGACAGAGCTAAGAGTAAGCCTTGATCAGAGCGGAGTGTCACAAATAAAACCAACAATATATGCTTTCTGTACCAAAATATTTAATAGTTGGATATTAAATGTCCTTAAAATAGAGATAGAAGGGACTGGAGGCGATAATTCGGAAAGCAGAGCTTAAGACTCTTGCTTTTTCTGTAGCTGACGCCAACTTGAACCCCATCACTGCACATGTCCCATGAGCAAGAGCCAGGAGCGCACTGAAGCTCTACTAGATGTGGCCCCACAGTAAAACAGACGTAAAGAACAATTCTAATTTTAATGGTTTCTAAGTGTCTAAAAACTAACATGATAAACTGAAGATGTTCTGCCATTAATTTTCATCTACTACCAAAAGAAGTGTTATTTCTCAAGGAAATCTTTAATGAATGGAAATGTTTCAGAAATGCACCTTTCATATTAGAAAATCCCTGCAATTTTGCACTTAATTAATTATTATGAATAGAACAAGTAGTCAAGAGGCTAGTCTATATATTCCCAAATATTTTCCTGACTTTACCTTGACATGACATTACCCTCTTACTTGAGTTGACTGTACCTGTGAATATTATTAGTATTCTTCTGGGAAGAAAAGGGGCTGCCAAAAAAATTGTTAAAACAAAAGTGAAAAAAATATTTGGAGCCTCTTCTTGCAATGAGGTTTTATTTTCATCACATGTACTAGTTGCTAAGAAAAACAATACATTTCAAGAGCAAGAGGGTTCAAATGGAAATACCAATTGAATCTGTCCTAATCAATGACTGGGAGACTCAAGATTAGGGATTGAGGGGTCGGAGCAATAGCACAGTGGGTAGGGCATTTGCCTTGCACGCGGCTGACCCGGGTTCGATCCCCGGCATTCCATATGGTCCCCTAGCAATGCCAGGAGTAATTCCTGAGCAAATAGCCAGGAAGTAACCCCTGAGTGTCACCAGGTATGACCCCAAAAAAGTAAAACAAAAAAAAAAGATTAGGGATAGAGCATGCATCTCTATACATAGCATTAAAATAGAACAAAAATAGAAATAATAAAATAAAATTATTTCCAAATTTTGCTGAATGATACTCCCAATTGAAACATATATGTGTGTGTGTATATACATATATACACACACACAAACACACAAACACACAAATGAGTTTCCAAATGACACACTATGTGTCATTATTATTTCACTAAAATTCCTTTTTTATTTATACACTTAAAATGTATAAAGCTATAGAGTGTTTAGAGATTTTCCAAAATCTTTATACACTATCGTTTTACAAACAAATTAAATAAAACTGCAGGTTTTCATAACTTCTTTAGTAGTTATTTTGAAATATCTACTAGAGTATATAGCTAAATATATAAAGCTATAATAACTCACTATTAATTTAGTTTCTTAAGATTTGGCCTGTACATTCAAGAGATAATGCATGAATAGTTTTTTTTTAATAATTCTGAAATTGTCTTAACTGTGTTCCTATTTTCTCTGCTGCTGTTCTTTATAAATCCCAACTAAGCTATAATCAATTAATTCTTAAATTTACACATACTATATAAAATATTTATATTTCAATTTAGTTGTTTCTGGCAAGAAATAATCGTTCTAAAAGATTTTGGACATAAAATGTATTGAATGGTTTTAAGCACTTTAATGAACTTTTTCTTTCCAGTGACGATTATGAGAAAGTTTATCTTTACAAATGTGTATACAATTTATATGTTTATTCAAATAATGTTCTATAATAAAATATAGTTCTAACATATCAACAAATACAATCTGAGTTGTACAGCTCCTATGGATGCAGCAATTCAGAGTCACAATATTGAAGACAGATTTAAATAATGCTTTCTATTGTGAGGAAATGCAACAAATTGAAAAGCTAATCATAATATCAAAGCAAATACATATTACTAAGGTTTTCTTATGCTCTAATAAAAAAGAACTGTATTGAACATCAAGTCCTAATCTCTATTTATCCAGGGTCATTTTAATAGTTAACAAGTAACCCTCATTCAGTATTGTCAATTGAAGAGGTCTTAAAATGAAGTGTGCTGGTATGCTTAGTTGCTTAGTAATTTTCTACTAAATTGACCACATTAAAAAAAAGTCTTTCAATAGAAGACAATAAAAGAAAGAAAATTGTTGCTACTTATCAACCCTATAACTATTTTTTAATAACACAAAAATAGGTGTTGTGGAGGCTATCACTTTCACCATCCAACAGCACAATAAAAATAATATTAGGAATGAGTGGATTATATCTGGAAATTTTATTAAAATTCTTTCAAAATGTATATGCAGAATTATTTTATGTATTGGTTTCTGTGATTAACAATACTTTTGCATTTTCTGTACATAAGCTAAACAAAGATATCCTGTACAAAGATATCCTGTTAAAGCAAGGGATGAAATAAAAAGTTCCTGTCACTTTATTATTAACAAAGTCTTTTCATTTCTAAGGTTATTATTTTGGAAAATCTCAAAGAAAAAGTTGTATAACTCCATAAATAACAGAAGTCTCTCTAATTTGCCTTATTTCCCAGAAGTCAAGTCAGCTGTGACTTCTGTTTTAAATAGTTTTGTTTATGAAAAAGATACTTGCACTCATTTTACTCTACACCTTAAGGAACATTTAGGAAAAAATACTAAAATGTCAAGTTAGCCTTCTTTTGCATTTTAAAGCTTTCCTGCTGTTTAATATCTATTTAATAAGCTACACATTTTTACAATTTTAAAAACTTTCTAATGCCAACTTTAACACAACACTTTAAAGTATCTTTAACACTGCAATTAAAACTATTTCTTATTATTAAAATGACATTTTTCTGTATTATCTGCATCTGGAATAGTACACATCGTTTTACAAACAAATTAAATAAAACTTCAGGTTTTCATAACTTTTTTAGTAGTTGTTTTGAAATAAATTTCAAAACTAAACGTATGCCTCATTCTATTTTTAGTATGACTTCTTAGCGACTTTAATCTTAAAAGAGGAACTTAGAATTCAAAATTTACAAATACGAAGAGAATATTTTACACCAAAGGAAGTAAACGGATGCTTCATTCACAAGTGAAAACATGAAGAACAATTTTTCTTAGAAGTGTTTATTGTGTCCAACAGAAGAGTAAGGTACACTATGAAATATTTTCAAATTTAGATTTCAAATTCAATTTAAAGTTAAAACTCACTTACCTTTTCTTAGTTAGGAGCTGATAATTGAAACTGCCATCCACTTCTGTTAATGACTCCCAACAAAACCGGAAACAGTCAAGTCACGTGTTGTAATATAGGCCTACCCTGGATGCTGCTCAATTTCAGTACTAGTAGAAAAAAAAAGGTGTGGGTGGTGGGGGTGAGGGTAAATGCAAAAGCTTTTAAATAAGCCACTTCCTGTGTAGCTACAGTTAACTGCGCACATCACATTGCTACTGGATTTGGCAAAATTGCCTTGTAGGAGTCAACAATGGCCTTATTTTTTATACGATTTTCAACTTTTAAACATTGCTTATAAAGGCTCTTAAGGACTTATTTGTTGGAGAAAATGTGTAATTAATAATGAAGCCATAGGAGGAGCAAGCTGCTAAATACTTAAGAAACTTCCTCTTTCTCTAACTTTTAGCAAGGACTCAAAAACCTGTTTCAGCCTCAGCACGTACGCATGACATTAGGAAACTCACTCTTGATACAGGAAGCCAGGAAGCCACCTCTCATTCACTGCAGTCTCACTCATGAATGGAGCCACAGAAAAGGTGCTCCACATAGGAAGTTCAGAGGAACTATCACAGGTTATATTAGTATTTTGTGGGATACAGCCCAAAGCCCAGGTGATTGGTTTTTGGAAAAGAGGGTATTCAAACAGCACAGATATGACATCTGCTCTGGATTTGGCTGGTAAAGCCTCACGGGGTATCATCTGTGCATTATTTAAATCTGCTCAATATTTTTATGTTTTGGTAACTTTGTGGGCAATATTCAGTGGTTCTCAGGGCTTGTTCATGGCCCTATAAATCTTTTATATTTCTTGACTTAAATTCTGTTTCCACTTCTTTTTTGGATGCTGTTCTCTATCTTATGTTCAAGGTCTGATTTGAATTTTAGCTCTTCCCTTCTGCTGCTGCTGAGTCCTGCTAATGTGTGTTTTTAGCTCAGCTATTGTATTCTCTCATTCGTATCTATTTGGAGAAGTGGTTTCATACTTGGTTCAGACTTTCTTGAAGTATATTAATGACTTGTGTCCTGGGTTTCTTCATTTTTACCAGCATGAAATGATTGTTGCACAGAAGTCTTCAGCAGGCAATTTAAAATGTGTTTAGTTAACATCTAGAATTATTTAATTTATTTGGAAACTATTATTTCTTTTTCTGTTCCCTCTGATTTATGAAGGTAAATCCTTCATTTCTTCATTTATCCTGAATCTTTGGAGTGCACCAGACAGGCATCGCAGGATAAAAATAGGACCTTAGCAAAAATCATGGACCTAGCTAGAGTCACTGAATTGAGTTGATGTTTGTGTGGATCTGGATGCCTGCTGGGATTTGTGGCCATGTAAGTTATTGCAGCTACAATGGTGCTGGAAATTTGCTTTCACAATATTACTCTGTCAGCTCTATCCAAACTTCAGGCATGCCAGTGTTAGAGTACCTGTCACACCAAGCAGCCCTGGAGTCCAACAGAACAGTACACATTCACTGGCACCTGGCAGTCAGCATTATCAAGTCACCATGGAAACATCCTGTGGTCCCACCATTAACTTGACCAGATCTTGGCTTCCATCAAACGGTCAATACAGCAGACGGACGGTTCTGCTGCCGGCTTCCTCTGGCTCCTCCAAACGTTGCCATTCAATCCAGTGCCAGTTATCAGTCACCAATGGCTCAGGGGGAGAGGGACGGGTTTTTTCTTTATTTTGATTGTTGTTCATTTTATTTGTTTATTTATCAGACAACTTTTATTTTTTGTAAATGTATTTTAATTACTCTATAGCCTATTCTATAAATTTCTACTAATAACAAAATTAGACAGCTTTTTCCAGATACAAGAAGAAACTAGAAGTCAACAAACCAAAATTAGGATAGGTAATATGTTTATTTTTATAAACATATTTTATTTTCTTAAATTTTAAGATAGAAAAATACAAAAATCTTTTTAAGATGGAAAAATACATGCATTTAATATCATTTAAAGACATTTGCACATCTTATGTCTGTAATAATTTTCTAAATAAATTAAGAGATTCAAATTTGCAATTATGAAAGTGTCATTTTTAAATAGAAAAATAATGTAGATATTGAGAGATGACTTTAAAGTACAATTCAACATTAGTCAAAATTTTAGTGTAGCAGGGCCAGAGTGATAGTCCTGCGGGTAGGGCATTTGCTTTGCACATGGCAGGCCCATGCCGGCCAGGGTTCGATCCCCGGCATCCCATATGGTCACCCAAGCACCGCCAGGAGTGATTCCTGAGTGCAGAGCCAGGAGAAACACCTGAGCATTGCCAGGTGTGACCCAAAAAGCAAAAAAAAAAAAAAAAAAATAGTGTAACAGAAAAAATCAGGGCAGAGCATTTTATTTACTTTTTTTATGTTGGGAGTGAACCCAGGTCTGCGAAAGCAAGACAAACACTCTACAGCTGTACTATCATTTCAGCCCAATTAAAAAAATTGTTTTATAAAATTGAACCGTAGTTATAGAGCTCTTCCAACAGCCATCCCCTCCATCAGCGTGCATTTTCCACCACCAATATCGAGAGTCTCCCGACCATCTCTGTGGTTTGTTTTGCCCTGGTGACTCACAGAAGCTCAGCACTGCTACTTAGAATGATCAAGCTTTACCTTGGGTTGTTTCCTGCTGTAAAAATATTCAGAGCCTGTTGGTAAGTAGCTAGAGAAGGCTCTGACTATCTTGCTGCTTTATATCTTCCCTCCTGCTCAGATTTTATTATGTTATAGTTATAAGTCCTGGTGCTCATGCATATTCATGGTTTAAAGCTGTCTTTACTTCGCCTTATTCACTCTCTTGGAACATAATTATTAAGTCCAAAATCATCCCCAGATGTGTTCTATACTAGCAAGTCTTCCCGAGATTGTTACTGTGTTCTTTAGTGGATTTTCTGTGAAGGCCCATGTGAAATTTTGTATTTAATTCCATTTCTGTGCACTTCTCCTGATGTTGTAGGAACTCTCTCAGTTCTTTCTCTTTTTCCATCACCTTGGTCCCACTGCCCAAATCAACTGGAGTTAAAGAATGTGGAAAGCATTGTTACCTTGATAAGAGCTTTTATTGGAACAAAAGAGGAAAAATATTATTTTTGTAGATTTAAGGCAGAAGGCATAGCTTCAGTTTAGGAAGTTGAGAGAAAAAACAAATATAATAAACTTTCATCTAAATTAAATAGTGGGGGTGAGGGTGTTGGGAAACTCTGGCAACAAGATAGCAGATAGGGTACTAGCCTTGCACACAGCTGACCAAACTTCCATCCTAGGAACCCAGTATGGTCCCCTAAATTTGCAAGCAGTAATCCCTGAAACTAGAATCAAGAGTAAGCCCTGAGCCCTGACGATATGGCCCTCTTCAAGAGAAAGGAAAAAATGCTCCACAAAATAAAAAAGGAAAGCAGAGGACTATTTTTTTATCTTTGTTTATAAATATAGAGCAATCATATTTATCTGTCATTAGAGTATTTAAGAGTTGATTCAAATTATAAAGGAAAGTAAAATGACTCTATTTTTACGATAGAAGAATGGGAATAGGAATTAACGCACAAGTAATGATGTTGGCCATCGCCTTGGCTAGATTCATGGCAAACATTAATTGCAACAGGAATAAAACCAGAATAAACAGGCAAAGAGCAAAATAATATAATCCCAGTATAAATGGTTTTCATGAAATTGAGCCAAAAATATTTAACTAGAACAATTGTCCTTGCCCCAAAACAAAAAAAAAAGGACAGTTTATCCTCAAGGAACCCTTATCCCAAAGGTCTATTTTTTTTTTCACCTGAGCAATAGTACTATAGGTAGGGACTTTGCCTTGCATGCAACTGACCCTGGGACTGATCCTAGGCATCCGGTTTGGTCCTCCTATCAAGGCTAGGAGTAATTCCCTAGTGCAGAGGCAAGAGCAACCCCTGAATATTGCAAGGTGTGACTCAAAAAATCAAGCAAAGAAAAAAGACTGATCTTTTGTTCTAGTTTGCAGAGTCAATGGATTGCCTCAAGGGATCAGCCCATAATGGGGTTTTATCTATTTTTGCTTGTGTGTTTTGGGTCCACTCTCAGGGTGTGCAGGGTTTAGACCTGGCTCTGCACTCCAAAATCACTTCAAATGGGCTCTACTAACCACAATGAAAGTCAGGGATCAAACCCAGGTGGGTAGTATGCAAGGCAAGCACCCTACCCACTCTACTATCCTTCCTGCTCCAACACAATGGGATTTTATTATCCAGTGAGAAGCCCAAACATTCCTCTCTGGGATTTCTATATGAAAATTTTCTTCTAACCTAGTAGACAAGATGGTTGATTTGGGACACAACTTTAACTTACTTTGTTTGGCTCTAAGCAACAGGAGAACTGGAGCTTAATGGTTACTACAACAATAAAATTTTGGCAATATTTTTATGGCATTGGAAGGAAAGAAAAAACTTTAAGCTAATATGATTAAAATGTATATTGATAAATGATAATGCAGGAGAAGTAATAGGTGATGGGCAAGTAAGATTTGTTAGCACTAGGTACACACATTTCCTTCATGATTCATTCAATTAATATATTAATCTAAAGGGAATATTTGTGTTAAATTGAGAGTAACTTGGGATGGATTGGTTGGCAAGAGGTTTTTCTGTATCTTTTGTTTCATGCAGAAGGATAATAGCTTGATACTATCCTGATTAAGATGAAATTATGAGGAGTGTAAATGTGTTGATATGTTACAGAAAATGGAACCACATTAGGATAATATACTTCAAGAAAAGAGAGATAATGTCCTTGATAGCAACACATAGATATATCATAGAAATCAGTCAATCCAATTATATACACCAAAGTAATCCTAACTTTAGGGATGGTCCTGTCAACAAAGAACCCTAAACAGCTTCTAGATAGTAGAAGAGTGTAGAAGGTTGTGCCACACCCTATTCTAGGTATAAACAAAGGATTACCCCAAGAACTAATCCCTTCTTCTGAGATTATGCGATTATCTCTTATGTAAAACACTGGAGAGAGAAAGGGGGCTGGTATAAAGTAATACATCTTAATTTCATCTTAATTTCATGGGCTACATGTAATCTAGAGGGTACCCACAGGTCCTTCTTATTTATTATCTGTAACAGGGTAATTCTGAGTATCTTTTTCTCTGTATACTGAAAGGGTCACACTCACTAGGGCAAACTAGTGGTGAGATTGCACTAGTACTCTACAAAATGGAGTAGAAAAAAGACTGGGACCCATGGAATGAACCCAGAGCCACAGCAGAGCCTGACAAGCTACATTTGGTCTATTTGATATGCCAGAAACAGTAACAAAAATGAACCTCATTCCCAACAAGTGGAGAGGTTACTGGTGCCCGCTCGAGCAAATCGATGAGCAATGGGAAGACAAATGACAAGTGATACAAGTGATACTCTACAAAATAAGTACTCCTTCCTGGTGCAGTGCAAGGTGTGAGAACATTATGTGCATTAAGCACTATCATTGACAGTACTATAAATCACAGACTTGATTCCGGCTCTGCACTCAGGGATAACTCCTAGTGGGACAGAGACGATTATATGTAGTGGAGGAATTGAACCCCGGTTGGTTGCATGCAAAGCAAGAGTGTTATCTTCGGCCCTTGACCAATTAATTTTGATCTAAAGGCAATTGTGACCTTAAGATCTATAATGCAACGATGTTGCAGGAGAAACTTGAAAATGTCCTATTTTTAGCCCTCGCCTCCCCACCACACACACACACACCTTGGAAGATTATGCATGCTGCAGGAATATATTAACTTTGACCCATCTATGGCCCAGAAGATTTTCTGGTTCAATTCTGGAGTGACTTTGTAGTGATTTTTTGTGGAGTAATCTCCTTGGGAGTTATAACACTTTCCTCTGGAGAGTGAAATTTTGATTACTGCTAATGAAATTACCTCCTTTTTTGTTAGTAAGGTTGGGTGACAAGACAGGGCTTCCTAATTTTAAGGTTCCTCTGACGCAACACAAACTCATTGTATCCACGTTACTTACCTGAACTTATACTGGTCTTGCCCTTGCTTTTCTTGTTGAGTAAGGGTGACCAATGTGGATATGAAGGAAATACAGCTAGCTGTTGTGATAAAAGTCCTTTTGCCCTAACTCAGAGATTTCCTGTATTCGAGGAGATCTCTAAAACGGAAACATAATAAATGTTTTAGTTTGTATTTAAAGTACAATTAAAGATCTTTCTGAATTCTTGTCACACCAGTTCTTCTAATTTTTAGTGTATTTTTTTTTCTGCTCTTTCATCACTTTCTTTAATCACTGGTCATTTCACCCTTTCTTACATATACTCCCCTTATGTCTCATCCTTTATTCTCTTGCTTGATCTTACCCACTGTAACAAAGCACTGAGGGAAGAATGTAGTGCTCATTATGTATTTATCAGATGAATAGAAATATTAAAAGTTTCTGTCTCTAATGAACAGTTCTCCCTAGGTTTGTCATTGACAAGTTCAATTATATGCGCATGATGTCAGTTAATTCAGGTTTTTTGAGTTTCAATTGTTCATTTCCTTTTAAATTGTAGAATACTGAATTGACTGTAGCAATTTTGCGAACTGTATTTTTTCAAGAGTTTGCTGCACCATTTCCTTCTTTCCAGGGGATTGTTTTTTTCTCTTCCTTTTTGATGTGCCGGGCCATTTAAGTCCTCCATGCATTTCTGGAAAACTAAAACCCCAAATCTAAGCCTGTTGAACCTCTTGTCACACAAGTATTTGAAAGAATGATACTTAAGGGAAATAGAAAATGACACTATTTCCCTCATCTTTTGAAGACGAAATGATCCAGCCCCCTTCAATTCTACCAAAAGAGATCCCCAGCTCATTTTCCTTAACAAGAGCTTTAAAGTGTAAAAAACTCATCAAACATCTTTTCCTCTGAGACAATGTCATCTGAGTTCAAAGGATGTACACAGCTCTGCAAAACTGCTGTCTTGTTTCAGTGATAAGGCCTTGGCTTTCATTTTATGTTTGATTCCAAGAAAATCAAATCTGTTTTCATGTATACTCTGACTATAACTAAATCAGGAAATTAGAAGAAATAATCTATTTCCGCAGACAGCTGGAGGGAGGAAAGTTTCCAGTTAGAAAAAAAAATCTGTAATAGCTCTTCAGCTAGGTTACATTTTCATTCTCAAGACATGCTTCGTTATTAAAATGAAAATGTATACTTATCATCCCAAACAGTAAGCAGAAGTTTTACTGATGCTTTTTGGGAAATGATACCATCTTCTTATGGTTAACACTTTGGGAAAGCTTTAAAGGCAAGCTAGAAGACTAAAGGCAATTCTTGCTTATTTTGCTCAAAATTTTCAAAACCAATATCATATCTATAAATATTTTCTATGATTCTTTTTTCTTAGCCACACCCATTAGTGCTCAGGGCTTACTTCTGTCTTTGCATTCAGTGATAATTTCTGGCTCTCACAATCATATGTAGTACTAGGAGTTGAACTTGGGTTGACTATATGCAAGGCAAGCACTTTACACTTTACTGTATCTCTTTGGCCCCGTGATCAAGATATTTAAAAAATTAATGTTAAATTAATGACACACTAAGTTATTTCCTGATTTTGAGCATGTAAGATCTTCAATTAATCTTTTAGCATTAAAAAGTATCCTAAGAGATGCATTTTTTCTCAATATGTTCCAATTCATTTGATATAGTAATAATCATCATTATGCTTCAGCTCTAAAATACAAACTGTCATATATATTCAAAGTAGTATAGAAAATTATGAAATCATTTATAAGTAATATTTGAATATGAGGACTTAATAATGTCCTCAATTATATTTGGCTATATGCATTCATCTAGGAAAATCGGGCAGAATATTTTACTTTTTGCCCAGTTATATTTTGGGATAAATTGAAAGCATTGAATTATTTGAAACCTTAAAATAGGGAAAAAACAGTCACCAAGTGGACGCTAGGAACAGTTTTATTTAGAAAAATTGCTATACAACATAACCATAAAATCATATTTGTTTCCATAATTATTTCAAGTACCTGTATAGTATCATTATCAGTTATGAGTAGACAGCTGCATAATTAAATTGATTCCTGTCTTCTCAAAATAAGTTTTTAACCTTCACCAATAATCTTACTAAAGTCTTCCAGTGTTTATGAGAACATGACCATCAAGAGTAAGGAAAAGGTCAAAAATTTACTTATGTCTAATATTATAATGCTTTTGATTTCTAGTGCCTTTTTATGAGAAGTGTTACAAATAATAAATGAATTTATAGAAACATTTTGAAAAATAATTGAATTCTTAAATAATGAATTTAAAATATATCAGATGTAACAATAAATTTTTGAGTGCATATCTATTTACATGTTAGATCATAATAAGAAATGTAAAATCAGAAAGCTATTAAAAATTTAGATAATGACCTATTTTAAAGTAGGAATTAATTGGGTCTTAGGTTCATCGTAATTGTCAATGGTTATTTATGCTGACAGAATTGCTTTATAGTAATAACCACCTTTGCTTTTCAACAGAATTTCCCTCTGCATTTATAACATACTAGACATATACTCCATCACGCATTACTCTCTACTAATCATACAATTCTTCAAATAAGCCAAGTTCTTTCCTTCTGAAAGCTATCATTCTTTATTTCTATTTTATAACTTTTTACTTTATCATTTTTATAATAACACCATGAGATAAAATCTGTCTGTTTTACCATAACCTTCACTCCTGCTTCTCCTTACCAGCTTGCTGTTGTTTTTGTCGCCCATTCTTAACAGATCTGTTTAAAATGCCTTCTCTTTCTTTGCACTATGATGTTCCCCTTGTACTCTGCTTTTCATCCACACCTTCTATTTTGTTTGATATTTTAGTTTTTATTTATTCATTTTACTGTTAAAGAATATGAGTTACATTAGTTCAAATAAGGTTTAGTATAGTTACCAACATTTGGTTCAGAATGTGACTTACATTATCACTTCACTTGTATCACTTGTCTTCCCTGTTTTTCATGCTTGAGCATGCACCAGTAACATCCCCATACATCCTGTCATAAGCAAGTGTAGACCAAGGGCATCTGCTTGCTCCAGGAACAGGAAGAGCCTATAACCGTTCCTTCAGGTGATAGGAATAAGAACAATAATTGTTAATTTTTTTTTTTTTTTTTGTTTTTTTTGGGTCACACAATGCTCAGGGGTTTCTCCTGGCTCTGCACTCAGGAATTACTCCTGGTGGTGCTTGGGGGACCATATGGGATGCTGGGGATTGAACCCAGGCCGGCATGGGCCGGCTGCATGCAAAAGCAAACTCCCTACCCGCTGGATTATCGCTTTGACCCCTATTGTTACTGGTTTTTGGCATGTCAAATAAAAACACGGGTAGCTTCCAGGCTCTACCGTGTGACTTATATTAAAGAATAGTAAATAATGACTTACTAAATTATAATATTTTTACAATGCTCAATTATTATGCTCAAGAATTTAGTTTATAAGTAATCAAATTTCTATGTAAAATATTAGTTCAATTTTTTAGTAATTATATAGTATTATTTTGGTTTTAAATCATTCACAAGTTCAAGATCAGTATAAGTGTTAGTTATTCATAATTTACAATGCCATAGAATCAGTTACATAGGAAATGGCAGTAATTTATATATGAATATATATATATATATTTATCATATTATGAGATATCTCTAAGTACAAAACTGTACTGATTCAATGACTTGAAATGGTAAGTGTTCAGGGAGAGGCACACCCTCCTGTATTTAGAAAAAATCTTATACAATATAACCATAAAATCATATTTGTTTCTGTAATTTCAATATTTGTTCTGTAATTTTAAGTGCCCGAATAGTATCATTATCAGTTCTGAGTAGATAGTTGCATAATGAAATTGATTCCTGTCTTCTCAAGATAATTTTTTAATCTTCACCAATAATCTTACTAAAGTCTTCCAGAGCTTATGGGAGCATGACCTGCCTCTGTTTAAGAATTACTCCTGGCAGGTATCAGGGAACCATAAGAAGTGTTGAGGATTGAACAAAGTTGAATATATACAGGACAAGCTCCTTATCCCCCAACCTATACTATCTCTGTGTCCCTGATATACTCGGTTTGCTCTGCAAATCTCAGATAAATGCTTAAGCACCTGCCTTCAAGTTTAAATTTCATGTAGTTGAAAAGACAGATGAGTACTCTTCTGCAAAAACCAGCACTCTCCTGAATGCTTTACTTAACAATCTTGCTTATAGATTCATCATCACTACTGACAGGAACAAAAGAAGTTTGAAATGCAATATTTGAGCTGTGAATATTGACAAAAAATGTTATTCTATTCCTTAGGAAGACAGGAAATGCTTTCATTTGATAGATCATTGATTCTCTTCTCTACTATGAAAGTTTGGGTAAATATTACATTTAGACATAACACTGCTTGATAACTGCATAGATTCTGTAATTTATCACAGCAGCATTATGATGTTATATGTTTGGCTATAAGCAATTAAATAAGTAGAAGAAAATATTTCTATGTTATGTGTTTGTCTCTCTGTGTGTATGAGTACTATCATGAAGCTAAAGGAATTTTAAATCCTGCAATTAAGTCAAGGTCTAGTTTAATGGAATGTTGTCTTAGATTTTCTTTTTTTTAAATTATTAAAACAAAGGAGAATTAGTAGAGGCTTATTATATAATCTATATCAGTACACTTTTTTTGTGGACATATTATAGCTACAGGCATTATTCCATCTAATTCAGGGAAATGCTTCGGTGAGATATTGGCTGATGCAGGGTAATATAACAGTTAGAAAATGCTGCCAAAAATGGAAAATATAACCGAGTCCTTCTCCAGTTTGTAGAAATACATATAGGCATCCTTCACAGTTGGTAGACATTCTGCTTTAAAAATCCAAACTTCCATTTCTTTTCCAACTCTTATTTATGTAATATTTTTTCTACTTGGCTTTCTTGAATGACTAGAGTCTCAATCTCCTCTCGTTTTTATATTATTTATTTGTAGCATAAAATATTCTTAAGATAAATTAGATACAATCAGTAACAGATCACACAAAGTTTATGATTGCAGAATTAACAGGTACTGAATATCTTGTCATCCAAGCAATTGTAAGTCTGAGACCTGTATGTTTATAGGATCCAAATGGCTACAGCTTCATCTTCGGTTTGGTAGCACTTTAACAATTGTTTTTCAGCCTAGATGAAAAACAATAGATGGGGTCATTCTGTATGTTAGGTATTCCTGGAATGTCCCAGAAGGAGGCAGTAAATTGAGAAATCTCACCTTTACACACTTCTATAATTAGTTGAAAGTTTTGTTAATTCCATTAACTAAATTGAGTGGCATCTGGACAGAGAGTGACTGGAAATGTAGATCACACCTGCCTGGCCAGCCACGGCGGCCTGTGCTTCTCCTCTGCTCACTCTTCCCAAAAGACCAAAGAACTCTCACTTCTTAGTAAAAATTCAACTTGTAGAAGATGTTGACACTTTTGAAATAAGGTTCTGATTTATTTCAAGATTTTACTAATTAAAAAATCTCACTTTCTGTTGTTTAAAATTTGCTTGATATTACATTGAAGTTTGTTGGAAATTAAATTCCAGTAAGTTTTTTTTTTTTTTTGTTTTCTTCCCCAAAGACAAATGCAGAAACCAAGAATACTCAAAATACGGATCAGAGAGATAGTGCAGGGAGGCGAGACTTTCTAGCAAACTTTGCAAATGGTTCCACCAGCACTCTCAGGGGGCAGTTTTGAGCACAGAACCAGTAGTACCCATGAGCATAGGAGAGTGTTTATTCTCCAGCAAAAATATTCAAAAAGATGTAAATAATGCTAGGTCACAGACAGTGGCTATGTGATTATTGCCATTAATAGATATCACTCATTGGTAAGAGATATAATCTTTCATCCAAACTTATTTGATGCCAGTTAGCAGCAA